>CM039132.1:30007836-30425167 GCA_022036555.1 Microstegium vimineum
ATTGGTGGTTATTATTGCTGTAATCAAAGACGCAGTGCCCAAATGCCTCTAGAAAGATCCGAAGTAATTCGAGTTGTAATTGTACGTACACGTAAAGAATTCAAAGGCGGCGACGGTATAATAATACGCTATGATGACAATGCAGCAGTTATCATTGATCAAAAAGGAAATCCAAAAGGAACTCGAGTTTTTGGCGCAGTTGCCGAAGAATTAAGAGAATTGAATTTTACTAAAATACTAGTAGACGAGATATAGATCAAAGAAAAAATTAGTAGATTGTGTCTCACGTATATGCTCCTGAAGTATTATAAATACTAGTAGACGAGATATAGATCAAAGAAAAAATTAGTAGATTGTGTCTCACGTATATGCTTAAAATCCTAAATTTAAAGAAAAGGGAAAACATGTTGATTATAGAAAAATTAGGAGGAACCTAGAATTAGAGTCTTATGGGCAAGGACACTATTGCTGATTTACTAACCTCTATAAGAAACGCAGACATGAATAAAAAAGGAACTCCCCAAGTTTACCTTTTGCTCGTCCTGAGCAAAGATGAACTCAATGACGGATCAGGAGTTGCTACAATGTTGTGATGCCTTAAAGGTACACATGCGTTCAAAAAAGAATTCTCCTCTGGATTAGAGTAAACTATTCTGACTTTCAAACTTACCCATATTACCTTTAACCATGGGGCTTATAGCCATCACTTGGGTCTTGAGTAATTGAAAAGCAGAATGATCAAGCCAAGTACTATGTCTCAAGCTCTTCACTTTACCTTCATCCTGGAGTTTTGTAAAGTTTACAAAATAAAACTTAAAGTCTTTTTTGTATGACCCTCTCAAGTCTCTCTATATGTGGTATTTGTGGATCCTCACCGAGGCGACAATGGTGTTATGCCTTCTCTCAGAATATGTATTATTTTTAGAATAGGCAAAGTAACAAATGTGCCTTCTCTCTCACACACTATAACTAATAGGCAATATATGGAGTTCATAGGTGGGGAGAAACAGCGCATACATACTTGCAAAGCATATATTGTAAAGTCAAAAAATGGATCCAGAGAAATATGGCACACAATCAAATCAAGATGTGCATGTGTATGGGATATATGGTGGATGAAATGAGGGTGGATGTGTGGTGGATATATGAGGGTGTATGGGGGAAACCTAATTCTACTCTGCCCCCTAAATATATATCTATATACATCTCTTTTGGAACTTGGAATTTTTTAGAGAACTTGGATTGCTTTTTTTAAGAAAGGCGGGCATCTAAGTCCCCATTGTTTCGGTAGGACACTTGTCCATGTTTTACTCTCTTTTTTGGACAACCCAAGTCTCTTTCTATAATAACACTTTTGAGAGATGATAACAAGGAAATCTTTGGATAAGTTACATCTGTGCTAATGGAATATATGGATAGGGTGAGAACTGGGATATTTTGGTTGCTTACTCCCAAGGTAGGAATAGAGCATTTTTCTGGTGGATCTGAATGACATATATGTGGATGTTTACTTCCAGGATAGAAGTAGCATATATGAGTGGAGTGTACGTGATCTTGATTTTAAAAGCATGACAAGTCTCTAAGGGTCAACAAAGCTTGACAAAACTCAATGCAAATACAAGGAGTAAATATGATAGTGAATGTTTTCCTAATCTACCAGGCATGTATATATGGTTGTGGTAGGAACTCAAGCTCTCGTCATACAGAAACTCATCATGTAACATTTTCATTTTCAAAAGATAAATTCTCCAGAACTCTAGTATTGCTAGGAACAAGATAAATAGCAGCTCAGACTTTTTCATATCATACCTATCAACTACGTAGACTTAGCTCAAGCATTGGCAACCCAAAAGTTTCATGTTCAAAGTAAATCTTATGTCAAAATAGTTACGTCTAAAACTCGGGAGAATTCAAGGCTGAAAACTAGGTACTTGAAAGGAATTATGGTAGAGCAACTATTCATCATCTCCATGTTAAGAGTTTATCATTAGGGTTCATTTTAGCATAGCTACTTTATTTTACTGTCTCCTATCATTTATTAGCAAACTTCTAAACTAAGCAAAGACATAATATATATATAAGCGGAAAGTATTTATTGGGTTTTCTATGATTATGCATCTTTTTATTTTTAGCAGAGTATAGGTATAAAAACTGATAGGTAGAATTACTTAGCTGAGTACATGGTGGTGCTCTCCCCAAGCTGACGTTGACGTAGTCGTTCACTCTTGTTGTGATATATTAGATCTCATTCAAGCTTCCAAATCCTGCAGAACTCAAATAGACAACAAAGTTCATGGAATTGATTAATCATTAGTGGTTGGCTGCTTAGTTGTCTAAAGCATGATTGATTTCTAGATTGGATCATTAAATTGCAAAAATTCAATCAAGTCAATTTCTTCTAAGTTCTCAGGTTCAAGAAAAACTTTCAAACGTTGATCATTTACCTTGAATATGTTACCTGTATCATCTTGAAGTGTAACAGCACCGTGTGGTGTAGCTTCAATCACTTTGACTGGTCCTTCCCATTTGCTTTGAAGTTTTCATTACCAAAGAGCTTCACTCTTTAGTTGAATAGCAAAACTTTATCACGAGGTGTAAACTCCTTGTGCTTGATTCTCTTATCATGCCACCTTTTTGTCCTCTCTTTGTAGATCTTGGAATTGTGATAAACTTTTTCTCTCCATTCCTCTAGCTCAGATATTTGCATCTGACGTTTCTTCCCAGCCGAGTGGAGATCCATATTCCATTTCTTGATGGCCCAATGAGCTCTGAATTCCAATTCAACAGGCAGGTGACATGTTTTTCCATATACAAGCTGATAAGGTGTCATGCATATGGGTGTTTTGTATGCAGTTCTATACGCCCACAGTGCATCATGAAGCTTGTACTTCCATTTCTTTCCCATCTCATCCACGGTCTTCTGCAAAATGTTCTTGATTTGCTTACTTGATGTTTTAGCTTGATCGCTAGTTTGAGGATGGTATGGAGTTGCAATGTTGTGCTTGACTCCATATTCTGCTAGGAACATCCGAAATGTTTTGTCGATGAAATGCGACCCTCCATCACTTATGAACATTCGAGGCATTCCGAATCTTTGGAATATCACTTCATGGAACATCTTCTTAGCATGCTTGGAGTCGGCAGCTCGACATGGTAGTGCTTCTACCCACTTGGATACGTAGTCAACTGCCACCAAGATGTATTCAACATCTCCAGACCTTGGGAATGGTCCCATGTAGTCAATTCCCTAGAAATCAAACAACTCTAATTGAAGGTTGTTAGTGAGTGCCATTTCATTCCTAGCATTAATGTTTCCATGTTTCTGGCATCTGACACATCTTCTAATGAACTATTTTGTATCTTCATACATTGTCGGCCAGTAGAATCCACTTTGCCAGATCTTTGCATGTGTACAGTACACTTCATAGTGTCCTCCATAAGGTGATGTGTGCAATCTGTCTATAATCTTCATGGCTTCAACCATTGGGACACATCTCCATAGCAGTCCATCAACACAAACTCAATAGAGATACGGATCATCCCACAAGTGGCAACGAGAGTCATATTGAAGCTTTCTCTTGTCACCTCCTAGGGAACTGTTGACGCAAAAAGTCGTCGAGGATCTGCGAACACCTCGGGCTTATACCCGAATTCGATATCTGAGGGTGTGCTAGTTGATTTGACTAGTTAATCGACAAGGACGATAACTAGAACAAGATCTGAACGAGACAACGGCGATGCGCCCAGATGTCAAGGCTCAAACCTGATCAGGATAACTAGAGTAGAGCTGAACGAGACGATAGCGATGCGCCCGGACGTCAAGGTACTCAAAACACGGAACTTGCAAGGGTTGACGGAGGTCAATGAGATGCAGCCCGTCGAAACTTGAAGAACTCGTAGATAATTAAACCTAATGTGGTAAAGGTAAATTACTGGTAAAGTAAATAGATAAAAATGATAGATTTGTTTGATATGCTTGGATATATCTTTCACGCGGCCCTTGGGCACGTATTTATACTCCCGTTTGGGGAGTTGTACATGGATACGACTCATACCTTCCTAAACAAAAACTCCTATTTTTAAGGAAATAAAATGACTCATGCTAAAGGAAACAAACGACTCGTGCAAGAGTCGGACTCGAAATAAATCTATTAATACTGGCATGAAATCACCAGCTTCCATATCTATCTCCTTCACGATGAAACCTTCCATCGGCAGACTTCCTTCAATCCGCAACTTTCCTCTATTGCCATCGGCAGTTCTCTGCTGACACCTGCTACTTCATCCCGCTTCCATCGGCATCATCATTCATCGGCAGCTTTCCGTCCTCATCGGCAATATTCCTCCTATCAGCAACAGGCTTTGTCTCTCATCGGCAACGCTTTCTTGCCTCCACCAGCAACATTGTAGCCTTCATCACATCGATAATGAGCCTCAATTCTCATCGGCAATGTTCTTCCCGTCGGCAACATTCATGTCTCTATCGGCAACATCCCCTTGCCTTCATCAACAGTGTCTTCCTGCCTCAATCGGCAACAAGTCCTTGTCTGCATCAGCAACACTCTTGCCTTTATCGGCAATCTGACTGGTAATATCCCAATGCCGATAAGGAACGACAACTAGCCTTTTGCCGATCAGCACAATCCTTAGACCATATTGACACGTGCCAAAAAACGGTGTCAACAGGACCATATCCTGAAACCATATAATTCAAAATATCTGCATACCAAGGGTCCGAGTGTGTTACCTTGGGGAATGTCTCGTCCCTTAAATAGTCATTAATAGGCAATTCTTGTTCATTTTTATGTTGAAGCCTAGACAAGTGATCAGCTACTGAATTTTCTACTCCTTTCTTGTCTCTTATTTCTCTGTCAAATTCTTGGAGTAAAAGAATCCATCTTATAAGCCGAGGTTTAGCATCTTTCTTAGTGAGCAAGTATTTAAGAGCAGCATGCTCTGAGTAAATGATTACCTTAGCTCCTACTAAGTAAGATCTAAACTTGTCTATCGCAAAGACTACTGCCAACAACTCTTTTTCAGCGGTGGTATAATTGAGTTGTGGCCCAGGCAAGGTTTTTCTAGCATAAGAAATAACATAGTGCTTTTTATCCTTGGTTTGGCCTAAGACAGCACCTACTGCAAAGTCGCTAGCATCGCACATAATCTTGAAGCGTAGCGTCCAATCGGGTGGTTGGATGATTGGAGCTGAAATGAGTGCTTTCTTGAGAATTTCAAAAGCTTCATAACACTCATTAGTGAAAATGAAAGGTACATCTTTGGCTAAAAGGCTAGTCAGGGGTCTAGCGATTTGGGAAAAGTTTTTAATGAAACGCCTATAGAACCCTGCGTGGCCAAGAAAGCTTCAGATTCCTTTCACATTTGTGGGAGGTGGAAGTTCTTCAATAACTTCAATCTTTGCACTATCCACTTCTATCCCACATTCGGACACCTTGTGTCCTAGCACTATTCCTTCCCTAACCATGAAATGGCATTTTTCCCAGTTCAGGACTAAGTGCTTTTCTTCACACCGCTGTAAGTCTTTGTCTAAATTCTCTAAACAATCATCAAAGGTTTTTCCATAGACGGTAAAATCATCCATGAACACCTCCACGATTTTCTCGATCATGTCAGAGAAAATAGACATCATGCACCCTTGGAACGAAGTTGGAGCATTGCACAATACATACGACATTCATCGATAAGCATAAGTTCCATAAGGGCATGCAAAAGTGGTCTTACTTTGGTCATCAGGGTGGATCGGGATTTGATGATATCCGGAATAACCATCAAGGAAACAAAAGAAAGAGTTCTTTGCAAGCCGTTCCAACATTTCATCAATGAAGGGTAACGGGAAGTGATCTTTCTTTGTAGTCTTGTTAAGTTTCCGGCAGTCTATGCACATGCGCCACCTAGTGACAGTGCGTTGAGGGATGAGTTCATTTTTCTCATTTCTTACAACTGTCATCCCTCCTTTCTTTGGCACAACTTGTACAGGGCTAACCCACTCACTATGCGGCACAGGATAAATAATCTTGGCGTCCAAAAGTTTCAAGACCTCTTTCTTAACAACCTCTCGCATGGCATTGTTAAGTCTTCATTGTGGTTCCCTCGAAGGTGACGAATCAGGATCGATGGGGATTCTATGAGTACAAAGAAGTGGACTAATTCCAATGAGATCATGGAGTGAGAGCCAAAGGTTGATTTATGTCTTTCTAGGATAGTGACAAGTCTGTTGGTTTCCTCTTGGGAAAGCTTGTCACTTATAATGATTGGAGTTTCTTTGTTATTATTGAGAAAGACATATTTCAAGCCAGCGGGAAGAGGTTTTAACTCGATTGAGGGTTGTGATGGCACTTCCCAAGGGTCTAATTTGATAGGTTCTGCTAGCTCTTCCTCTTCTTGAGTGAAGTATTCATCATCAAGAGTTGGTTGAGACTAGTCTTCTAGAAATGCCACTAAGACTTCCTCAATAGGGTCTTGTTTGGGCTTGGGTTCTACTATTGCATTATTTGATCTTAAGAGATTAACGGCAATAGAAGAATGTCCAAGCTTAAGATTTAAGTGATCCTTATTTGATTTCTCTTGAAAGAGTGTTCCTAATGGTACGCCAATCAAGAGAGATATGTTTGAGAAGTCATAGATGTAAAAATCTAAGCGATACTCGATGCCTGTTTTGCGTAAAGGAACAGACCTAATCACCCCATAACTTTCAAGAATATCTCCAGCTGGAATTCTTAGAAGCTTATGAGATGGGATCAAAGTTTCGTTGGGGCAAAACTGTTGAGCTATAGCCTTAGAAATGATATTTATCCCAACGATAGGACTATAGTGAGCCTCTATGGCGATTCCCATAAGGTTACAAAGTATAGTTTTTGCGGGGGTAGTGATTCGGGCTACCTCAGTGGATAACTCTGATTCTACAGTCCACTCGTGGCTCATGATAGCTGAGAGTCCTTTGATGTGCAATACAAGGAAAGAATCATTGTGTAGACCATCATCCTTAAATGATTGCAGAGTCCACTAGAGGCTTCACTTGAACTGGAAAATTCAAGGTATTGCCAAAATCTTCAAAAAGATCTACCTCGATTTCCGAGAGGAACATAGAAGGATGGGGTTCATCACTCTCTAAAGAGTGTTGTGTTCCCATAGGAGATAGTTCTATGGCAACCAAATCATTTGAAGGAATTTCAGATTCGGTTGTTTGTTCCTCCTCGTGTCGTTCGGGGCTTGGCTCAACTTCTTCTTCAGGGAATTGGTCAAAAACTCCAGTGTAAGGAGTATTTTCAAGAATTTTATTTAGAATGGCTTCTCCTTCACTAATAGTTTTGTGCGAGAATGATCCTCCTGAAGATAAGTCAAGGTGTAGAGCAGCTTCCTTGTTAAGACCAAGATGGAAGTGATAAAGTAAGACATTGTTTGGCAAGGAAAGGTTTGGACCGGAATTGATAAGGCTTATGAACCTAGCCCAAGCTGCACCTAGTGTCTCTTTCCCTTTTTGTTTGAACTGAAGAACTTCAATGCTAAGGGCTACAATTTTAGAGAGAGGGAAGAAAGCAAGACAAAACTTGTCTCGAAGTTAATCCCAATTCCCATTTATGCCTCCTACGGAATGAGCATACCACTGTTTCGCTCTTCCCAAAAGTGAGAATGGAAACAATTTCAATTTTAAGGTCTCTTGTGTTATGCCAGCAATGATGAGACAAGAACACAATTGCTCAAATTCTCTAAGGTGGGTGTAAGGATTTTCATTTTCTAGCCCAGAGAATGATTGCTCCTGAACCATGGCTATGAAAGCAGGGCAAAGCTCATAGCCATCTGTAAGAATGGGATTGGAAGATGGTGGAGGCTCCAACATGTCGCCCTTTGGAGCAGAGTATTTATAGATTGGAGTGGAATTCATGTGGTAAGATGAAAATGGTAAGGTGAGAAAGGTGGTAAAAAGGAAATAAGAAAAAGGTAAATGGATGACGTGGTTCGAAACTAGCACAGCTACCGTTCCCCGACAACGGCGCTAGAAAGCTTGTTGGTATTTCTTAACGCACACAGATAAATCCGCAAGTGCACGAATATCGCTGTAGCTTTCACCCGTGAGTATTCCAAGGGTATCGATTTCCACGGGGAACGTGAAAGTGTACTAGAGAAAACCTAAGAACATCCAAGGATAGATATGATATATTATTTTGGTGGTAGATAAGATAAATGGGTATAGAATGATAACTAGGCAAATAATGATAACTAGGTAAAGAGAGATTTTACAGTTTTCTAAGGGATTCTATCTAATCAAAGGCCCACGATACTCTACCTACTTTGGAGCAACAGTACCTTCCCGACTCTCGATAAAGACTGGGAAAAAGATAGTCGGGGAGAGGTTGCCAAAAGCTCTACGAAAACACCAACCCGAACGTGGTGGACTACAAAGGCCTTACAGAGCTGTCACCCCTGGGGCTACCACAACTATCCATAGGATTGGGAGCAAACTCAGGTAAACTCTAGTCTAGACACCACATCTATACTATCGCTTACTACTCTAATCCCGTACGAAAACTAGAGCACTCAATACGAGCGGAGATCCCGTAAATATAATAAAGTAAGAACTAAAATAAGATACTTAGAAATAATAAATGAAGAACCTGGAGATCGCTCTGAACCAGATGCTGCAAAGGTACAATGTTGAGGAAGATCCGATAGATCCGACTCCTCCTAGCTCTCTCCTTCTCCATCTCACCTCTAATTACAACTAGATGAACTAGAACTAGAAGAACTAGATCTAGACAACTAGAGGGACCTCTCTCCTTCTCTATAATTGAAACCCTAGCTTTTGCTCTAGAGAAGAATAATGAGATGAGATGATCCTCAGGGGGGTCAAGGGTCTTGCTTATATAGCCTCCTCAAATGAACGTGGGTCGTCGGATCAAATCGACCTTAAGTGAGTGGTTTAGATTGATCCTCAAAGGCGGTGGAGCATAATCCACGAAGCAGAAGCTGATTGGCCCTAGGGGTAGGGCAAGCGCCCTAGGGGCTAGGGCAGGCACCCTGGTTCTGGGCCTGTTCCGCCTCCTATTCGTTCTGGTGTCTCCTGGAACCTTCTAGAGTACAGAAAATTATGCGGTTGATAAATATCTCTATGTAAACATGACATGTGGGCCTTTCCTTGGTATTTCCTAACAACCCCCTGCAGAAACAGACATTCACCAAAACTCATGAAATTCTGTCAGTATAAACCCTAATTCTAGCTATGGGCTTCATTTAAATCCTTTTCTTTGTTTAGTTGACGGTTAAAATTGATACTTAAGGACCGTCAACATCCCTGCGGAAAAATAAATTATGATACTCTAGATAATCTTTCGGTGTGAAGTGCTCACCGATATCCGTGCACTTGCGGATTATTTCCCAGTGATTCTTCTATCTACGTTAACAAATATCAACAGTATTCACTTAAATCCAAGGCATACCGTGTATTTAACAAAGCCATCGGCTTAGTTGAAGAAACGTATGACTTGGAGTTTGATGAAACTAATGGCTCCCAAGGAGCACTTGAGAATCTTGATGATGTAGGTGATGAACCCTTGAGGGGGGCAATGAAGAATATGCCCGTTGCTGCCATCAACCCACTAGACTCTTTAAAAATACGACCCATCCCAAAGGTGGACTTTGCTTTCTTGGACGAGTTTCTTCTTGTTTACCCCACGTAGTACATAACTTGTGACCATATAGTTCATGATGTTCACGTACGATGGGTTGGAGTCTATGATCTCTAGGAGTGTGTTGTCCCATAGGAAATCATCAATGGGTAGATCTTGTCCATCTTTGAAATGCATTCTGGACAAGTGATCGGCTATAGAATTTTCTACTCCCTTTTTATCTTTGATTTCTAAATCAAATTCTTGGAGGAGTGTTGACGGTAATTAGGAGCTATTTTGTCACCATCAAAATACTATCAACATCCTCATATTCAAAGGAAAACAAGAATAACATGAACATAATTTACCCAATAACTAGGTCCACATGTCCCATGAATATTTGAGTGCAGGTAATGACAAATGAGGACTTTAGGGAGCTAGTGGCCCACTTAGGGGGTCGGCCGACCACCCTATGGGGCCACTAGGCCTCCCAAGCCCCCATGATCCATGTAACACCCTCCAGAGCACTTTCTACACCTTGGATCCAAGTGTGTTTTCTCCCAACGGTTCAGATTCGCATCACGAGGATCCATGAGCCCACATCAAGGATATCAGCGGGATAAACATCTCAGAACAAACACCCACTGAAGATGACAAGTGGGACCAGCGTACAGGAGGCAGAGGTGGGCCAGGGACCCCATAGGGGGGTCGGTCGACCACCCTGTGGGGCCACCAGGCCACCCACATGCCCTCTGTGCTGTGGGGACACCTCCTGGAGGAAGTGGCAGGGCCCATATATCATGGGGTGGTTGGCCGACCACACCCAGGTGCCCAAAAGGTGCTCCAAGCTCCCCACCGCCTTCCTGCATGTCGCCATGCATCCACTTGATCTCCACCATTGATCTAAGTCGGTTCTAATGACGGTTTGATCCTACGGTGGCAGATGCAGGTGGCGTGGATCGCTGACGTGGCACTGGAGTAGCCCCTACTCCACCTCTAGCTATAAATACCCCCCTAGGCCTTCACTCTCACTCATGCCTCATTGGAGAAACACTACTCCTTAGTCTCTTAGTGGAGCTCTTCAGTAGTGCTATGCTAGTTGGAGGAGAGTGAGGACAGTCTGGAGGAGAGTCGGGTCTGTTTGGCGTCTTCTCCGAAGTTCTTCCTCGGCGGATGCGAGTCTCTTGTAAGTTCAACACTTGTAAGTGATACATCCTAGTTCTTTATAGTATTTGATATTCTACTTCTGGCATAGCTGTTATACATCTTTCGTGCTTGTTCATCGCTTTGCTTTAAGTAGAGTGCTTTAACCTTAAAGCTTGGGTTAAAGTAGTAAGAATAGTGTAGACGTGGTGTCTAGACTAGATCTTGCCTTTGTAAACCGCTTATCGCGCGGATTGTTTGTGGATGCTAATAGAAGGTGACAGCTCTATGTAGTCTTCGTATTCCACGACGCGTGTCAGATAAGTTCTTAAAAGGTAGGGCCTCAATACAACTTAATGGTGCAGTCCGGTTAGAGTTTGTCCTCTTTCTGATCTATCCCATCGCCTCCTGCAAGAGAAGGGCTGATAAAACCAGTATAACCAGCTATACCTGGTTAGATATCTTTGCTATATCGAACCTCTCAACCCAATTATCATAGTCTCCCTTGATCCATCATAGGACATATCCATATTCCTAGTTAACTCACTTCTCGTTCCCTGTGGAAAATATGATACCTAGAATACTCCTGGTGAAGTGCTACAACGGTATAATCTGCGCGCTTGCGGATTTATCCAATAGTCATAAGAAATACCAACAAGCATTTCTGGCGCTGTTGTCAGGGAACGGTAGCTGTTTTAACTAGAACCCTTTAGTCCTATTATCCTTGTTTTATCTTTCTTCTCATTTTTATCTTTTTCACACCATGAACAGATCATCGATCTCTCATCTTGTTTTCCAAAGGGCCATAGTTTGGAACCACCACCATCATCACATCCCATCCTTTCACCTAGCTATGAGTTTCGCCCTAGCTTCATACCCAAGGTTCGGGAACAATCTTTTTCTGGGGATGAAGATGAAAATCTTTACACTCACCTATGTGACTTTGAACAATTGTGTTCATGTGTCCATATCCAAGGGATGAGGCGAAGTACCCTTAAGTGGAAGTTATTTCTGTTTTCTTTGACGGGTATAGCCAAACGATGGTACTTTCGCAACGTAGATAGTGTAAACGGAGAATAGGAAAGATTACAATCCAAATTCTGCCTAACTTTCTTCCCTATCTCTCGTGTTGTTCGTCTTCGAATAGAGGTCCTAACCTTTAAACAAAAGGAGAAAGAGTATCTAGGTGCGGCATGGGCCCGTCTTTTAGATCTAGCATCATCTAGCCCTGATCTTGCTATAACCGAGCCAACATTACTACAACACTTTTATGGCGGTCTTAGCAAAGATTCCGCACAACTTCTTGATATAACTTCCGGGGGAGCCTTCTTGTGTTTACCCGTTAGTGCAGGGAAGAATCTTCTCACGACGATTCTTGAAAACACTCCCTCTACTAACGATTATAATGAAGGACCCAAGGAAGAACAAAAACCAGCCCCTAGAAAAGAATCCTCGATAGCCGAATCACCACCATTTCTATCCAAAGATTCTGCCATCGATCCTAAACCACAAATTACTACAAATCTCGTAGGAAGAAGAGATCCAACACATAAATCATTCCTTCGAGTTCAAGGCCAACCTCCAATCTGATCTTGCTTGTTTTGGGAATGCCCAAAAGTATCCTTCCCAAAAGAGATCTTACCTTTCTAAACCTCTCATGAAGGGATCTTTCCAAAAGCCTCCCAAATCAACATCATCCTGCGCCTCGACTTCCCACATGGCACATCAGGAAAAGCTTGGGATGCTTGATGAAGAAATGTCGAGTGAGATTATAGAAGGAGAACTAAAGTGTTTAGAATCCAAATCTATCCTCTCCTCTCTTTGCCCACATCTGACTTATCTTATGAACCATCCTTGATCCTGATGATCCCCCATGTGTTCCTTTATTCAAGTCTTATGATGACCCACTTAATGACTTTGGGAATTCATTAAGATACCCGAGGCATGGAAGCCATGATGGCCATAAATCTGACCAAGAGGAGCATAATCAACGGTTAGAGCCTCTGTCTACCGTTGTAAGTCAAGAATGGTTGGATGAGGCCGAATCTTCCAAAGAAGTTGCTAAAATGTCTACACATGTAAGGAGGATATCTTGTCAAGTGTTGGGAATTGATGGCGACATTTGCTACGATCCTAGCCTCGGGATCAACATCCTTCCTCACTTCCATGTTCCAACACCATCAAAGGATCATCTATCCCAATCACAAAAACACCTTAGACTTCCCAATGGTCAAGTCCTTGATTGTTTACAAGTCCTTCATGATGTTCTTGTGGTGGTTGATGATCTCAAAATCTTCCTAGATTTTCATATCTTTGACCTTCCTGGACTTTCCTTTCATCTCACCCTTATCGGAAGGCCAATCATGAGAATCTTGGAGAACACAATAGGAAATGAGAAGCTTGGTCATAGAATAGGTGAAGATTATGACCTCTCATCAAAGGGTTAGAATCCAAACCAGTTCTTGATCCAAGGGGTGAGCTTTTGTCAATCTCGCTAACAGCCATGACCCATTCAAGCCTTGAGAATGTGAAAGTGCAATCAAGTCCTAAAGTGGGTTTTGGTGACACGACAACATATTTAGGAGACTAATGAGACTTTGTAAGTATGACAAGCAGGTTGAACCTTAGGAGGTCAATGAACAGGTTGGCAGACCCCTCCAATTACAAAAGTGCATGGCAACAAACTCAAAGGAGTTTAAATTCATTTTATACTTTGAAATTGAGTTAGGTATGCCGTACTATTAAGAGGGATTCAACACGCATGCCAACAAGTGAACCAAATGCAATATCTATCCAAATACATCACACCTCCACATACATAGTGGGCAAAGCAGCCAGCTATTCGAAGATCATACTCTTGTTGTTTCTGCCAGGCCGACAGTGTTGGCCTCCAGGCCGGCAGTGCCGGGCAGGTCGGTAGTGCCGGGCCCAAGGCCGGCACTGCCGTGACTTGATTTTCCGTTGGCAGTGAAGAGGTATTTAACACCTCCTCAATCTCCCCCAACGGCTAGTTCTGCCATTCACTCATTTAGACTTCGCAAGAACGAAAAGAGAAGCCACCTTCTTGCTCTCCCTTCTCCCTTGGTGCTCAACCACTCTCCCCCTTTGATTTCCAATCATCCTTTGAGAGATTGAGCCTCCAAGCTTGAGAAGAAGATTCTCCCTCGGATCTTCAACTCCAACAAGCATTTGGTTTGCATGGTGGCCAGCGGTTTGAGTTCTTTACTCTTGGAGCATTGCTCCTAGCCGATTAGAGGTTGCCCTTGAGCTTGCCTCCTTCGTGTGGCAGCCTAGGGAAGTTTGTATCACCCCCATATTGCTAATACATTCCTCTCATATCAAGAGTTCATTCTCTTGACTTGAGACCGAGGAAAGAGCTATCCTTTGTGGTGAGCTTGAGCCTTGTGTGGCGCACCTCAACAGCGTGGACGTAGGCAAGCCTTGGTGGCGAGCTGAACCACGAGTCAAATCTTGTGTCCCCGTGTGTTTGTATCTATACTTTGATATATCTTGTTTGCAAGGTGATTTCTAGGGTTTGGACCCGATCTACTCGGTGGGTGTGTTGCTACCACTTTCAGGTGGTGCTAGAGGTTCCCTACACCTCTAGGAAGGTTTCTATTCAAGCACAATTTACATTCTCACTTTACATTTTGAATTGTGCATATCTCTGTTCTAGTGACCAGCACTGCTGCCCTTAGCCCAGCAGTGTCGGCCACCCCGACAGTGCCAGACTTGAGCCTGGCAGTGCCGGACTTGAGCCCGGCAGTGCCGGCCTCTGCTGACAGAAACTTTTCAAGTTGTTTTAAACAGGCCTATTCACCCCCCTAGGCTAATCAGGTCCCTACAAGTGGTATCAGAGCTTAGGTTACCTCAGTAAGCACTTCACCGTGCGAGGTAATGGCCGAAGAGGGTAATGTCGTGATGGTTGACCCAAGAAGGTGACTTGCATGAGACCTCAAGCAACGATGGGAGTGCCGACACGATCAGATACCAGACCACTGCTGGTATATCCGCTGGAGATAGCAAGAAGAAAAGAAGCTAGAAGATTGAGAAGAGAAGGCAAGAAATTGTAAAAAGAAGAAAAAGCAATCAATGAAGCCAAGATCTTGAAGCTTGCCGAGAAGTTCCATAGAAGAGAAGTAAGAGCACTCAAGAAGGAGCTCAAGGCAAAGGAGGAGGAGCTAAAGAAGAGCAAAGAACATGTCTCTCAAGTGGAGGTTGAATCTAGTAGCTCCGATGATGATGATGATGCATCATATCAAGTCTCCAAGATGGTGAAGAAGGATGAGAAGAAGAAGGATGACGGCAGCAAGAAATACTCCGCCATATCCTTTGATTATTCATCCATCTCTAAACATGAGCATAAACCTCTATTTCATGTTCTCGCCGGCAAGTTGCCTCATTTCGATGGGACCAACTTTGCCAAGTGGAAACACTTGATGAAATCTTATCTTGTAGGTCTTCATCCGGTGCTTAGGAGATTGTTCATAAAGGATGTGATCCTCCGGTTGATTCTACAAGCCCCACCACCAATGAGCTCCGTTGCATACAACTCAATGCACAAGCAACTAGTGTGTTGCTAAGTGCATTAGATGCTGATGAGTACAAAAAGGTGATGGGCTTGGAAGTTGCCAAGGAGATATGGGACACCTTGCACCTTGCACATGAAGGTGTGAGCAAAGTAAGGCAGTCCAAGATCGATCTATTGATGGCCAAGCTCAACCGGTTCATGATCAATGAAGGTGAAGGGCCACAAGAGATGTTTGATAGGTTGATGACCATTGTTGGCAAGATTAGAGGTCTTGGTGGTGAAGAAGTCAATGACCACAAGGTTGTCAAGATTATGCTTGAAGCCTACTCTCCAAGAAATGAGACCGTGGTGACATTGTGAAAGGTCTAGAAATAGCTAGAGGGGGGGGGTGAATAGCCTAATAAAAATTCTACAACAACAACACTTAGGCAAACTTGTTAGAATAAAATACGGTGTTAAGCAAGTTTGTGCTAGCACTAAGGTTAGGCAAGCCACCTACCAATTCTAGTTACTAGAAAGATAACCTATGTCACACACAAGATCTAGAGAACTAAAGCTACAAGACTAAGCTACACAAGCTAAGCTAGAATCTCTACTTTGCAAGAATGTAAGAATGTAAGTGCAAAGCTAGAGTTAGAAAGGTTATACCGCCGAGAAGAGATGAGCCAATAGATAACCAATCAATCACAATAAGAATCCTCGGTAGAGACAATGTGACACAAGATTTTTTATCGAGGTTCACTTGTTTGCCAACAAGTTACTCCTCGTTGTAGCAATTCACCTACTTGGAGGTTCACGCGCTAATTGGCATCACACGCCAAACCCGTCACCGGGTGCCGCAAAACCAACACAAGATAGGGATCCACAAGCTACGAGCAATCCACTAGAGATACCTTTTGCGAACTCCCGCGGGGAAGGTTCAAGAACCCCTCACAATCCACCGATCGGAGCCGGAGACAATCACCTTCCTCCGCTCAACAATCCTCGTCGCTCCAAGCCGTCTAGGAGGTGGCAACCTCCAAGAATAACAAGAGCTTCTGCGAAGACGACGATCACCAAGTGCCACTAGTATGCAATCAATCAAGCAATGCACTTGGTTCACTCAATCTCTCATGAAATTAGCAAGTGTATCAAAGAGATGAGTGGTGGAGGCTCTCAGAAATGAGCACTAGTGTGTGAGTGATGAAAATGTGAAAGAGCTGCCCCCTTGGGCTGGCCATACAACAATATATAGCCCTCACCAACACACTAGCCGTTTCCACCCAAAACACAGCCTCTGCGCGTACTCCGGATGCGCTTTTCATAGGGGTTCCGGACCATCAGCTGCGTCCGGACCCTTCACCACCCGAGAGCCAAGCTCTTTGTTTCTCCTTCCGGACGCACGCAAAGCGTCGTCCGGACCAACGCGCCTGTGTCCGGTCAGCCTCTGATTCAAACAGCCTTCTTCCCGCATGCGCCTCAACACGCCACGCGTCTCCGGACGCTCCTGTAGCCTGCGTCTGGACTCAAAGCACCGAGCGTCCGGAAATATTTTCCAGACAACCCGAGAGCAACCAGCACCTCCGGACACAAGGAATAGTCCGCAACCGGACCATCAGCCCGCAGAGTCCGGACCTCAGCAGAGAGCTCCCAAGAGCCTCAAAACCATCCAGACGCTGTCCGGATCCTCCGGTCCAGACAAGCACTAGAGTCCGAACTCTCCTTCACAGCCGAACTGACTAGGGTTTTCTTTCGGACGCATGTGCCATGGTCCGGACAGCACATGCCCTAGCATCCGGACCCAGCGTCCGGACTGCTTTTCTCTGCCCAAACAGCACCAAACTTCCTCCAACTTTCTTCCAAGCTTCCAAGGGCTAACACTAAGTGATCTCAACACTTGTGCACGTATGTTAGCTTTTAGTTCACAATTATCTTGGAATTAGTTGGTTGTTTCACTAGTTCAATTGATTTTAATGCATTACAATGAACATAGTGGCACATGATAATCGTAATAAAACACAAGAGCTCCCTCCTTGATAGTACGGCTATCTATCCTAAATGTGATCACACCCTCTATGGTGTCTTGATCACCAAACCGAAAATGATTCCTATTTCACCTTTGCCTTCACACCATTTTCCTTTGCACCACCATCATGCTAGAGCTTGTGCCATCCACTTGATCCACCTTTCTCCATCACATGGCATGTACCAACCTATCTCATGATTCACACTTAGAGATCAAGGTTAATACTTAGGTAGGTTTCATCAATTACTCAAACCAAACACATGGGGCTCTCAATCTCCCCCTTTTTGGTAATTGATGACAACCTTTCCATAAAGATATGAAATATGATTATTTTGAACTTGAGTTGCTTGTCCAAGCATTTTGATCAAAGATTTTAAATTTTGGACAAGTCACACAAATTCGGTTTGGTAGTTATTAGCTCCCCTACATATGTGCCTCTAGAGTTTGGTTCAAGTTTAGCACATATGCATATATAGACAATGTGGGAGAGTAAATATCTACCAAATGATGCTAAGGTTTAAGAGTAGACCTTTGAAGCCTAATACCATCGGAGTGCGGAATTTGAATCACCCTTAGCACCATAATTAGCTCAACACCACTTGAAAAAAAACAACCACTTGAAGAACACATGCGAGTCTAAGCTAAAAACCTATACATGCTAGTTGATCAATCATCATTCAATTTACATCACTAGCAAACACCACACAAGCATAAATATTGAATTTAAGTACTTGTGCAACAATACATATGAGGATGCAAGCATTCAAATGCAACAAGGTGTTCATGAGTTTGCTCCCCCTTATCTTTCATTTTCTCCCCCTATGTCATATATCACCCCTCTTTGGTCAATTTTATATCTTTTCCATAATTTCTCCCCCTTTGTCATCCAATTGACACAAAAAGGTGGGACTGATTATAGATATTCAAGTTTTACTCCCCTTAGTATGAGATAGGGTGAAAGATTTTCAACTTTGGTTTGAACTAAGCTACTTGCCCAAGATATTTAATTCGGTTTAAACATAGACAAGCTTGTTCACACATGCTAAGATGGTTATCTTGCCTATGTTGAATTAAACACTTAAGCTCATAGACATAGATCAAACACTAGGATTGCAAGCCCATCAACATGTCATATTCTACCACTAGATCATATCAAGTCATGGAAGCTATAGTGGCACCATATAAGCATCAAAAACATTTTGGTTTTCGTAAATGAGCCTAGAATCATGAGTGATGTATATATGCTCTACACAAGTCCTAGCAAAGTATGCATGAATGCTTTCAATCAACTTGTACCTTACTTTGTTGGAGTAGAGGCATGTCATATAAGTGGGGGTGCATCAACTCATGTTGGAGAAATCAAGTATGTTCAACTCATTCCTTAGCTTGCAAAACCTTTTCTCATCTAGTGACTTGGTGAAGATATCGGCCAATTGATCATTGGTGCCCACACTCTCTATTGAAATCTCCCCTTTCAATTGATGATCTCTAATAAAATGGTGGCGGACATCAATATGCTTTGTTCTTGAGTGTTGAACCGGGTTGTTGGTTAGCTTGATTGCACTTTCATTGTCACATAGCAATGGCACCTTCTTGAATTTGACTCCAAAATCATTCAAAGTAGCTTTCATCCAAAGTATTTGTGCACAACAACTCCCCGCACTAATATATTCGACTTCGGCGGTAGAGAGTGCCACACTATTTTGCTTCTTTGATGACCATGAGACAAGTGATCTTCCAAGCAATTGGCATGTGCCCGATGTGCTTTTCCTTTCTATCCTGCAACCCACATAGTCCGAGTCGGAGTATCCAATTAACTCAAAGTTTGATCCTTTAGGATACCACAACCCAACATTTGGTGTATGCTTCAAATATCTCAATATCCTCTTTGTGGCCTTCAAAGGACTCTCTCTTGGAGAAGCTTGAAACATTGCACACATGCATACACTAAACATGACATCCGGTCTTGATGCGGTCACATAGAGCAAGCTACCAATCATTGATCTATATAGCTTTTGGTCTACCATGTTGCCACTAGCATCACCATCCAAATTTCCATTTGTTCCCATGGGTGTACTAATAGACTTTGCTTCATCTAGATTGAACTTCTTGAGCATGTCCTTGATGTACTTGCCTTGACTAACAAAAGTCCCATTCTTCATTTGTTTGACTTGAAGACCAAGGAAGTAGCTAAGCTCTCCAAGCATAGACATCTCAAACTCATTAGCCATCATGTTGCCAAATTCTTCACAAAATTCTTGATTGGTTGATCCAAAGATAATGTCATCAACATAGATTTGCAACACAAACAAGTCCTTTCCAATCTTCTTGGTGAAGAGGTAGTGTCAACCTTGCCCATAATGAATCCCTTAGAGAGGAGAAAGTCCCTCAACCTCTCATACCATGCTCTTGGTGCTTGCTTCAAACCACACAATGCCTTTCTAAGCTTGTACACATGGTTGGGTTTCTTGTCATCTTCAAAACAAGGTGGTTGTTCAACATATACCAATTCATTGATGTACCCATTGAGAAATGCACTCTTTACGTCCATTTGATAGAGCTTGATGTTGTGGGCACAAGCATAATCCAATAGAATCCTTATTGCTTCTAGCCTTTCCATCGGTGCATATGTTTCTCCAAAGTCAAGACCCTCTACTTGAGTGTACCCTTGTGCAACTAGTCTTGCTTTGTTTCTCACCACTATGCCATCTTGATCTTGTTTGTTGCGAAAGACCCATCTTGTGCCAATAACATTGTGATTCTTAGGTCTCTCAACTAGTTCCTAAACTTGATTTCTAGTGAAGTTGTTGAGTTCTTCATGCATAGCATTCACCCAATCAATATCTTGCAAAGCTTCTTCAATCTTGGTTGGCTCAATGGATGATACAAATGAGTAATGTTCACAAAATGAAGCCAATCTTGATCTTGTTTGTATACCACTAGTGATATCTCCAATAATATGATCAATAGGATGATCTCTTGCAATAGATGTAGGTTGGAGTGTTGGAAGTTGATTGCTTGTACTTGGTTGGTCATTGGATTGAGATGATGAACTAGCTTCTTGTTGATCTTGAGTGGGAGAGGATGAACTAGCTTGATTGTCATT
Organism: Microstegium vimineum; assembly: GCA_022036555.1. NCBI lineage: Eukaryota > Viridiplantae > Streptophyta > Magnoliopsida > Poales > Poaceae > Microstegium > Microstegium vimineum. The sequence goes on from CM039132.1 coordinate 30,028,242, forward strand.
GGATTGCTCATTGGATGGAGCATGCACTTGATAGTCATTGTCTTGCTCTTCATCCACTTGCCTCGGCCTAATGTCTCCAATATCAATGTTCTTCATTGCATTAGTCAATGGTTCACCTCTCACATCATCATGATTATCATTTTCATCTTGAGAGCCATTAGTTTCATCAAACTCCACATCATGTACTTCCTCCACTATGCCATGAGTAAGATTCCATACTCTATATGCTTTGCTTGTAGTTGAGTAACCAAGTAGGAAGCCTTCATCGCACTTCTTCTCAAATTTGCTCAATCTTGCACCTTCTTCAAGATATAGCACTTGCAACCAAACACTCTAAAGTATGCAATATTTGGCTTTCTTCCATTCAATAACTCATAAGGTGTCTTCTCAAGCATCTTGTGGCAATAGATTCGGTTGCTATAATAGCAAGCCGTGTTGATAGCTTCGGCCCAAAAAGAATCACTCACATTGTATTCACTAAGCATAGATCTTGCCATATCAATGAGTGTCCATTCTTCCTTTCAACAAGCCCATTTGATTGATGTGTATACTTGGCCAAGAATTGATGTTTGATTCCATATTCATCACATAGCTCATCAATTCTTGTGTTCTTGAACTCACTACCATTGTCACTTCTCACTTTCTTGATAGTTGTTTAAAATTCATTTTGGCATCTCTTGACAAAGATCTTGAATGTATCAAATGTGTCACTCTTGTCACTCAAGAAGAATACCCATGTATATCTAGTGAAGTCATCAACAATCACAAAGCTATATTTGTTTCCACCAATGCTTGTATATGCGGTTGGTCCAAACAAGTCCATGTGCAAGAGCTCAAATTGTTTGCAAGTACTCATCATGCTCTTACTAGGGTGAGTGTTTCCAACTTGTTTGCCGGCTTGACAAGAGATACATAGCTTATCTTTTTCAAAGACCACATCCTTCAAGCCTCTCACTAGATCATGCTTAACTAGTTTGTTTAGTTGCCTCATCCCAACATGACCAAGTCTTCTATGCCATAACCAACCCATGCTAGATTTGGATAGCAAGCAAGTTGACAATTGGGTTTCACTAGCGTTGAAATCAACCAAGTATAGATTCTCATATCTAAAGCCTTTGAAGATCAAGTTAGAGCCATCTACACTTATGATCTCTACATCATCAACTCCAAAGATGCATTTGAAACCAAGATCACAAAGTTAAGCTACGGATAGCAAGTTGAAGTTCAAGCTCTCTACTAGCAACACATTGGATATGCTCATGTCATTGGATATTGCAATCTTACTAAGCCCTTTGACCTTGCCTTTGCCATTGTCACCAAATGTGATAGAATCAACCTCATTGCAGTCATTTGGCTTGATAGAGTTGAACATTCTTAAATCTCCAGTCATATGTTGAGTGCACCCACTATCAAGCACCCAATGTCTCCCTCCGGCTTTATAATTGACCTACAAAAGATTCAATTCTTCTTAGGTAACCATTGTTGTTTGGGTCCTCCAAAGTTAGTGACTAAGGACTTAGGTACCCAAATAGCTTTCTTCTTTGAGCTCTCATTGGGAGTACCCATGTACTTAGCAATCACACCTTTCTTGCCCTTGGTAAGCACATAACTAGAATCAAAGCGAATAGATGCACTTATAAATTTTATCTTGCTTAGATTTAGTTTGCAATATTGCTCATCATGCCCTACTTGCTTGCAACTAGAGCAAAACCGGCCATTGCTCTTCACAAAGCGAGGCTTTGGAGTTGCAAAGGCCGCCTTGACTTTCTTCCATTCACTTAGCCAAGTCCCTCTTTGCAAAGGGAGAACCTTTGGCTACCCAAGCACTTAAGCAAGCGGGCGTCTCCACCATAGGCATTGCCTAAGGCTAGAGTGAGCTTACCAACCTCCTTCTTAAGGGTCTCATTCTCAACCATTAGTGAAGCATCACAAGTGAAATCATCACTAGTCTAAGAGGTATAGTTAGAAGTGCTACAAGAAGGGTTAGTTGGGGTGATGATAATGGGTTCATAGAAAGATTCATTGATTATGTCACAAGTTGTTCCCATGTCACTTGTTGAAACATGCTCTTTCTTCTTTTGCTCTACAAGAGATGAGTGAACCTTTTCAAGCTTAGAGTGAGCTTTGCCAAGCTTCTCATGGGCATCCTCTAGCCTCTCATGAGTAAGATTGAGCTCATCAAAGGATTGCTTGAGAGCTTGAAGCTCTTTCCGCAATGCTTTGCACTCCTTTCTCTTGAGATCAAAGTGAGTCTTAGCATCTTCCAACATTTCAATTAATTCATCTTTAGTGGGTTCATCATCATCATCATCACTAGAATCACTCTCATCATCGGATTGTACCTTAGTGGACCGAGCCATGAAGCATGTAGATGGAGTGTCGAAGACAGAGAGCTTGTCCTTCATAGAAATGCTTGCAAGAGCCTTCTTCTTGCTTGATCTCTTCTCATCATCACTTGAGTCATCATCATCACTTGAAGAATCACTATCCCAAGTGCTAAACGCACCACCCTCGTCGACGGCCATGGCGGACGGCGGGGATCTGCGCGACGTGCGCCGGAGAAAATACGCACGTGCTCGAACAACCAACACCCATACCAGACTCAGGACGGCTAGACGAAGCTAGCGCAAGACTCGGATCAGAAAATGATCAAAAACAACGACCAGACGACGAACACACCGCCGCATCGGCCATGAACAGCGGCGACGCTCGTGGATAGAGCTCGATGGCTTGATTCAAGGACAACCGACTGTGCGGAGAGTTTGAGGTGCTTACCCCAGAGGTGTAGCACTTGCTAGCGTAGCCGGAGATGAAGCAGAACGAGCTGGCGACGAAGACCGTGCCGACGGAGACAATGAACCGAGCGGCAACGATGATGTTCGCGGAGCTACGGTCCACCATTTGCAAAACGAAAAAGCCGACAAGGATCAGTGATGAACAAGGAGCAAGAAACACAAGATGAAAGAGCAATGTGGCTACTGTGTAGCCCGGTCGATAGCTGGCCAGAGCGGCGGCGCTCTCGCCGGAGCCAAGGAAGACGGAGCCGCGCTGGGTGAATGTAGGCTCGACGACTTTAACCAACTCACCCCGAGGATGCGCGAGGTCAAAGCGAAGACAATGGCAGTGGATTGAGTGGTTGGAAGTGGCTAACGAGCTCGGACGATCTCGTCAACGATGGTGGCGCGCTCGGCAGAGCAGAGCAGAGCGGTGGCGCGGCGTGGAAAGGGAGGCAGGAGTGGACGGTGTCCCGTTTTGAAGGAAGCAGAGTGTGCGCGACGACGCCACGCACACGACAGGACATGAGTCGAGGCCAAGAGTCGCACGGTGGCGTCGGCAGGTGGCCGGCCAGGTGTCGGCGTCGAGCTCAACGCCGCCATGCAACTGCTTGATGAAAAGACTGAACCGCCCTTGGTACAAATTTGCAAATTTCTCAAGCTTCCAGGGGTTTTCATGAAAAACTTTGAATACGAAAGTTGCTCAAAATTTCATGATCTACAACTTTGTCAATACGCACATTTCAAATTCGGCCTAGAAATAAAAATGCATTTTTGAAATTTGAAAACCTTTTAAAAAGGATTTGCCCCCTTTTCAAATACTTTAAAAACTTGAATAACACTTGAAAATCTGTAAACACAACAAATGCAATTCAAACAGAGAGCTACAACTTTGCTTAAACAACTATGAGCAAATTCTTTTTAGATTTTGAAATTCATGTTTAGGGTTTAATCCAACCCCCCCATGGGAATTAGGGTTTGAATTCAAATTAAATTGGAGAATTTGAAAAGATGACCTGCATTCAAACAATTTGATTTAACACAATCAAGCAAACTCATTTTAGTTCAATGCATATCCAGGTTCTCAATCAGGTGAATGATGCTTAATGCATATGATGACATGATCAATTTTTAATTAAGATGATTAACACCAGGGGTGTTACAACCCTTCCCCCTTAAAGAAATCTCATCCCGAGATTTAGGAATTAAACAAAGTAATGGAAAAGGAAACGTATCAAGAACTTTTCTTTTTCACATCATCCTTGTTACAACTATGACTAGGTTTTACAAAACAGCTCAAACAACGGAAGCATAAAACTCTAGGAAATTTTCTAAAAGATAATCTTCAGATTCCCAAGTAGCTTCTTCCTCCGAGTGCTGATTCCACTAAACCTTATAGAACTTGATGGTCTTGCGACGAGTAATTCGATCCTTTCGATCGAGAACCTTTACAGGATACTCAGAGTATGTCACATCAGGTTCTAACTGCACTCCTTCAACTTCCACCGTCGTATCTTTAACTTGAAGACACTTCTTCAATTGTGATACGTGAAACACATGATGAACGACAGAGAGAATGTTAGGCAATTTCAAACGATAAGCCACCTTGCCAATACGTTCCAGAATTGGGAACGGACCGACATAACGAGGTGCTAACTTGCCTTTCACTCCAAAACGAGAGATTCCTTTCATAGGTGTGACTTTCTAATACACATGATCTCCCGGTTGATATTGAAGTGGCCTTCTTCTTTTGTCAGCATAGCTCTTTTGTCTTTACTGAGCTATTTCGAGATTGATACGAATCGGTTTAACTTTATCTTCAGCTTTCTTAACTAGGTCAACACCAAAGAACTCACGTTCTCCGGGTTCCGACCCATTAAGAGGAGTTCTGCAACCACGACCATACAAAGCTTCGAATGGCGACATTTTTATGCTCTGCTGGTAACTATTGTTGTAAGAGAACTTTGCCAAAGGTAAGCATTCATCCCACTTCTCTGCAAAGTTAAGAACACAACATCGCAACAGGTCTTCGAGAATTTGATTCACCCGTTCCGTCTGACCATCGGTTTGAGGATGATAAGAAGTGTTGTACATAAGTTTAGTACCCAGAGATTCATGAAGATGCCTCCAGAAAGCTGAGACAAACTGAGTCCCACGATCAGATATGATGGTCTTAGGAATGCCATGAAGACTTACTATTCTTGCCAAAAACAACTTGGCGTAAGCAGCCGTAGGATGTCTTGTTTTCATTGGTAGAAAATGTGCGGATTTGGTGAGCCGGTCAACAATAACCCAGATAGAGTCATATCCATTAGATGTGGTAGGTAAACCTACTATGAAATCCATATTGATGTCTTCCCACTTCCAAACTGGAACTGGTAAAGGTTGAAGTTGATCTCCTGGTTTCAAACGCACTGCTTTCACTTTCTGAAAAGTGTCACACTTAGCCACATAACCTGCTATCTCAATCTTCATCTTTGTCCACCAAAACTTTCTCTTCAAATTCTGGTACATTTTGTTGCTTCCAGGGTGAATGGACAAACGAGAAGTATGAGCTTCCTCAAGAATAGCTTGTCGTAACTCTGGAACTTTAGGCACCACAAGACGATCTTTGAACCAAAGCACATCAGATTCATCTAACTTAAAACAAGTGGGTATCCTATATTTCACCTTTGCTTTAAGATGTGCGATGCCTTTATTGGTCTGTTGAGCCTCGATAATTTGATCACGAATGCTGGGTTCCACCGATATGTTAGCTAGACTGCCATGCTGAACCATAGATATGCCTAGCCTTTCTAACTCATAACAGAGTGTGGAATTTACCATCTTTAGGCTCAGACAATTGCAACTACCCTTACGACTTAAGGCATCAGCTACAACATTTGCCTTACCTGGATGGTAATGCACTTCAAGATCATAATCTTTGATAAGCTCTAACCACTGCCTTTGCCTCATATTTAATTCGGACTGGGTGAATATATACTTCAAACTCTTATGATCAGTATAGATATGACAAAGGTTGCCCAGAAGATAATGCCGCCAAATCTTCAAAGAGTGGACAACTGCCGCTAACTCCAAATCTTGAGTTGGATAGTTCTCTTCGTGCTTCTTCAATTGTCTAGAAGCATAAGCAATGACCCTTCCTTCTTGTATCAAGACACACCCAATACCAATACCGAATGCATCACAATATACATCAAAGGGCTTCTCAATATTGGGTTGAGCTAATACGGGAGCTGTGGTCATTAACTTCTTCAAAGAATGAAAAGCCCCTTCGCACTCAGCAGACCACACAAACTTGGTCTGGTTCTTCAGTAGACTAGTAATTGGCTTCGAGACTCAAGAAAAGTCTGGAATCAACCGACGATAATAACCAGCCATCCCGAGGAAACTTCGAACTTGATGAACTGTAGTTGGTGGCTTCCAATCCAGAATGTCCTTCACCTTACTAGGATCAACTGCCACGCCTCCGCTGGACAAAACATGTCCTAGGAATTGCACTTCCTTCAGCCAAAACTCACATTTGCTAAACTTAGCATATAGCTGATGCTCACGCAATCGAGTTAAGATAATCCGGAGATGACGGGCATGCTCTTCTTCATTCTTGGAATAGATGAGAATATCATCAATGAAGACAACAACGAACTTATCCAGCTCCGGCATGAACACTGAGTTCATCAGATACATGAAGTATGCCGGGGCATTAGTCAAACCAAACGACATTACCAGATATTCATAAAGCCCATATCTAGTGGTAAACGTCGTCTTGGGACTATCTTCGGAACAGATCTTGATCTGGTGGCACCCTGATCGCAAGTCGATCTTGGAAAACACCGTAGCTCTAGCGAGTTGATCAAAGAGAAGATCAATCCGCGGCAAGGGATACTTATTCTTGATGGTCACCTCGTTCAAAGGACGATAGTCAACGCACATGTGAAGGATATGATCCTTCTTTTTCACGAAAATGGTAGGACAACCCCATGGCGATGAACTAGGTCGAATGAAACCCTTATCGAGCAACTCATTCAACTGAGTTTTCAACTCGGCTAGCTCTTTAGGAGGCATCCGATAAGCTCTTCTAGAGATAGGTGCGGTACCAAGCTTTAACTCTATAGAAAACTCGACATCTCTATCAGGAGGTAAGCCAAGTAAGTCATCAGGAAAGACGTCTAGAAATTCACGCACTACTGGAATATCATATATTCCAACTGTCGTTATAGCACAAACTTTTTCCACTTCCCTCTTTGGCACAGAAAGTTGAATCAAGAGTTGAGATTTACTGTCAGGCACATCTACCTTGATAGTTCTGTTTAACACATCGATCACAGTTTTGTGCTGCTGCAACCAATTCATCCCCAGGATCACATCTAAACCCTGGTTAGGAAGCACTACCATAGTCGTGGGAAAGATATGCCCACCCAGACTCAAAGATACTCGATAAACCACTTCTCTAGTTGAGATTCGACCACCAGGTGTTTGCACATGAAAGTCCATTTTTAACTCAGATAAACGAACACTATGCTTGAGCACAAATGACTTATCAATGAAGGAATGCGATGCACCAGAATCAAAGAGAATAACTGCAGGTTGATCGTTGATAGGAAACATACCCTACAATACGGGTTCTCCTTCTCGCATCCCTTCGCCCTGGGCATGAAACACCCGCCCAGTCTTCTGTTCATTCTTGTTCTTCTGAACCCCAGCATTCCCACTCTGCTTCTGCTGCTGCTGATTCCCAGCAAACTTCTGATTATACTGCTTCGGAAGAGGACATACATTGGAATAATGCCCCACCTTTCCACAGTTGAAACAGACATTGTTGGTTTGCTTGGCAACCACTTGATTATTGGGACCAGCATTCTGCCTAAGATACTGAGAACCCCCAGAGAACTGTTGTCCAGACTTCTGCTGCTGCTGAGGAGGACGATACTAGAAACGGTTGTGGTTCTAAGGGTGGTAAATGATCTTCTGCCTCTTCTGATTACCACTAGAAGATCCAGCAAACGATTTCTTCTTCTTTGCCTCCCTATGGATGCGCAAAGAATTCTCAGCAGAGATAGCCATGCTCACAACCTCATGATAAGTAGCATTAGGATTGTGATTAAGCATGGTGTGCAGCTTAGTTGAGAGCCCCCTAAGAAACCACCTCTTCTTCTTAGCATCAGTATTGACATGTTCCACATCATATTGGGAAAGGTGATTGAACTTGCCCACGCACTGCATGATCGTGGTATCTCCCTGCTTCAAGCTCAGGAACTCTTCCAACTTAGCCTCCATGACACCATCAGGAATATAGTGCGCACGGAAAGCCTCACGAAATTCCTTCCAAGTGGCACGATGACCCGCAGGCTGCATGGCTATAAAGGTCGACCACCACGCTCCTGCTGCTCCATGAAGCTGCTGAGCTGCAAAGACGGGCTTCTGCACCTCTGTGCAATTAATCATCTCGAACTTCTGCTCCATGGTGCGGAGCCAATCATCAGCTTCTAAAGGCTCATCTGCCTTGGTGAACACCGGGGGACGCGTGTCTGTGAAATCGACATAAGTCGTTTCCTGATTATTATTATTATTACGCCCCTGGTTCCCATGACCACCTTGGTTGTGGTGCTGAGCGAGTTCATTCAAGAGGCGAGCATTATCCACAGAAACACTGATCAATGCCACCAAAGTTTGTGCCAAGGTTGGTGGTGCAGGTGGTGAATCAGGAAGTTCCCCATTATGAGCCCCAGTACTGTTATGTTTAGCCATCTGTTTGCACAACATACTTTCATTGAGACACAAGCACAAAAGTACCAAGGTGCACAAACATATATTTCATGACCATCATAACACAATAGTGCTGAAAACTAAAGAGTTCTGAAAGCGACAACATCCACTACTCGCATCCGAACTAGATAGCTAGGCGATACATGATCTACTCATCGTCGCTAAGGACTACAACCTCCACCTCTGGCTCTGGCACGAACTCGTCCTCAACGATCACCTCTGGCTCTAGCTCTGGTGCAGCTCCACCCTGACCCTCAGGTGTAGGTGCAAAGAACTGGTCTGCAAAGGACAGGTCTGCCTGAACAAGGTCCCCAAGGTCCTCTACCATGGCCTGTTGCTGGTACTCTGGGTTCATCATGTTGTAGAGGTGATGAACCTCCTCATGAAGAACATGTTTGTACACCTCAAGATTGCCTGCATAGTGCCCCAAGTTGAGGTACATCTCAGACAGAAGGTGCTCTCGGTCCCAGGCTTCATTCCTTTCTCCCTTCGCCTCGTACATGAGGCCCTCAGCGATAGTCACCTCCATCGCCTTGGCTGCCAGCTGTGCCTGACACGCCTGCAACTCAGCCTCCTTCTCCTCCACCTTGCCCTTCAGGTCGTCAGCGCTGCTGGCAAACTCGTCCCTGTTGGCCGTCAGCCAACCCAGCTCGAGCTCCAAGTGCTCGATCTTCGCCTTGTGGCGAGCACAACAACTGGCACCCTGCTGACTGCTCTCACCACAGTCTCCACATGTCGCCAGCCTGTGGCGAGGGACGCCCCGAGGTCCAGAAGACTTGCGAGCCGTGCGTTTAGTCCTGACCATCCTATAGACAAGATTTCAAAAGAGGCAAGTAAGTAACAGGTCAAAATTTTAGTAGCTTAAGAACAAAATTTTAAACCCATCCCAAGTTGTATGATATGATGCATGAAACATCCCTACAAATACGATAATATTTACATAACATATATATAGGGCATATACATATGGTTATATTCATACCATCAGCTTGATATTCCTAAGAACTATTCTCCTAAACATGGAAAGAGAGAAAAGATGAGTTAAAGAAATTTTTAGACTCAAATCAAATTTTAATTTAAGATCCAAAAATAGTTTTGAAAACTTTTACAACTGCAAGATTGGTAATAAGGAGAGCTTTGATATCAACTGTGACAGAACCTCTTAAGATAGGGCCCACTTGTCAGGATTAACCAACTTAATCCCAATAGATGATCCAAACCTTAATTAGTCCGTCAGGTGTCGCCACTTTGCAGCGGGTCATTCACCTCTTTCCGAACAGGATCTCCTCATTACAAGCATTGCAGAAGTAATACAAAAATTTTATATTACATCAAAGTAGCAGAAATTTGAAGTCATATTACAAACCATAAGTTTTGAAACATAACTTAAGTGTCATAAGTTAATAATACATCAAGCTGCTGATAGAGGATAGACAAACAACCGAAGTACTCTTGCCCAAGAGTCAAGAAAAGATAGTTTATTCTTCATCTTCATCCACATTGACCACGGTCATGCAGCACGAAGCCACACAAACTGGGTTGTGGCACTCATCTGCAACAGGGGTTAACAAACCCTAAGTATGGGAGTACTCAACAAGACTTATCCAATAAAGAAAAGTATTTGGTGGACAAAACAGTATGCAAGTCATAGGATTCAAGGTGTGGTTTGCAAGAATCAAACATTTTGCATAAAAGAGCATTTATAAAAGAATTGAAATTCATTTGTTTATTCATAAGATTACACAGGTACCGATCTAGATATATGATCGATAACAAGGTAATAACCATCAACAAAGGGATCCATCAAGTATCCAGTTTAAGTGTATTACTACGCGGTAGAGGACAGGGTTATGTTTCCATATCCGAGGAACACGACGATTCGAATCGGTTAAACCCAGCTGGGGCTTCCCAATCACACGACATATACAACACTAAAGCACGCATATGACTACCTTTCCCTAGATGCTCTCGCCAAAACCGGGGTTCCGCCACCCGAGAGCACAGTACACCTGCATCCAGTTCGCTAACTTGGAGGGTACACACTACTCTTGCCATCTCTCCACTCCCAGTGCGGGTTAACCGTTCTTACGACGAGAATAGCCAGAGTCAAGCTTCCCAAAGTATGTGATAAGTACTCCAAAGTCACAACCCTTGGACATCTACAATGGACGGTTCCTAATCGACACAGGCGGAAAGAACCCGCTCACCAGTCACCACTGGTGGCTCCCAAACACCGTGTCCGCCCGGTCTCAGATTATTACTTCCAACAATAACATCCCTTTCTCAGAAAATATAACCATTTGCCGAAGCAATACGCTATGCGTAGGTGACCGGAAATCACCTACTATAAAAGTTCTAAGCATACTAAGCACTTTTGCGAAACTTTGCATCTTTAAGCAAGTGTCAAGGTTTAAGGCACAAGTAACACAAGGATAAGGCTATGCATCGAATAGGAATTTAATAAAGTACCATAATGCAATAAAATAATCATAAATGTATTTAAAGCAATTATTTTAAATACAAGGAAATGTTTGAATGCACAGGGGCTTGCCTTGGTTGGAGGGATAAACGAATTCGGGCTCGGGTTCAACAAGAGAGAAAACCTCTTCACTAGAGGTATCCAACCCAACCAACGAACAATCTACACGTTATAATGACATGTTTAAGACGATGCTTGAGTAGTAAACATGATGCTCAACATAAATAAATATGTTCTTAAGAGATGATTAAAACAGATTATACCTTGAGTACAACTTCCCTTCATGAAGGAAAGCAAAACTAGGTTATAAAGCAAATTTAATTAAACCCTATTTATCTTGATTATGTAAGTTAATAATTACATCCAAAAGAACTGAGCAACCAACATCACATCAAGCATGTCCAACTTGTGGTTGTCACTGGACAAATGACCATTTGCATCAACTAATTCAAAATCACTGAAAACCTAAAGTCATTAGGGTTTCTAAACATTTTATACTTAATTATTCAAATAGCGATGTTTAAAAGTTCTCCAAAAATTCCCAAACTTTTTGTACAACAAGGTAACAGTGTATACAGCTTACACAAAAATTCTCAGAATTTTTGGAACAATATACAGAGCATGAAAATTCATGGAAAACTAGTTTTTCAATTACTTTGAGCATTTTTACAGAATTAAAAATATATTAAACATGGTCATGTTATATTTTTATTAAATACTACACATCACAGAGAGCATACACAAATTTTTGCAGAATTTAAATATGCACAGATTTAAACATACAAAAAAAACAAAAGTTATTACTGTTCAAAACTGAAAAAGGGAAAAACCCTTTGAAACAGACACTGACGCCTGGGGCCCACGCGTCAGCGTCCCAGCGCCAGAGCAGCGGCGCCGGCGACCAAGAAACATGGCAGCGCGTCGCCGTCGGTGACCAAACCGAACAACCAACCCTCGAATCAGCTTCTACACTCCATCCCGAACCCAACGAGGTGCGATACGACCATAGCTATCCCTCAGAAAACCCTCGTCGACGGCTTCCGTGGCAGCCCGAGCTCGACCCCTCGTGCGCCGACGAGCACAGACATGCGCCGGAGAAACTAGGCCTCGAAAACAACTCAGGGAACAACCACGAGCAAAACACCCAACAGAAACGAGACCAAAACCTACCCTGGTGACCTTGTCGACGGCAATGGCGGCAACCCGTACGCGGCCGCACACGCGCCAGCGGACACAGGCCTCGATTGGCTCAACCAACAACCCTAGCATGCTTAGCGGCCCCTAAACAACGCGAATAGCATGCAAAATGAACCCAGAGCTAAACGCAACACCCTCGTCGACGGCCATGGCGGACGGCGGGGATCTGCGCGACATGCGCCGGAGAAAATACGCACGCGCTCGAACAACCAACACCCATACCAGACTCAGGACGGCTAGACGAAGCTAGCGCAAGACTCGGATCAGAAAATGATCAAAAACAACGACCAGACGACGAACACACCGCCGCATCGGCCATGAACAGCGGCGACGCTCGTGGATAGAGCTCGATGGCTTGATTCAAGGACAACCGACTGTGCGGAGAGTTTGAGGTGCTTACCCCAGAGGTGTAGCACTTGCTAGCGTGGCCGGAGATGAAGCAGAACGAGCTGGCGACGAAGACCGTGCCGACGGAGACAATGAACCGAGCGGCAACGATGATGTTCGCGGAGCTACGGTCCACCATTTGCAAAACGGAAAAGCCAACAAGGATCAGTGATGAACAAGGAGCAAGAAACACAAGATGAAAGAGCAATGTGGCTCCTGTGTAGCCCGGTCGATAGCTGACCAGAGCGGCGGCGCTCTCGCCGGAGCCGAGGAAGACGGAGCCGCGCAGGGTGAATGTAGGCTCGACGGCTTTAACCAACTCACCCCGAGGATGCGCGAGGTCAATGCGAAGACAATGGCAGTGGATTGAGCGGTTGGAAGTGGCTAACGAGCTTGGACGATCTCGTCGACGATGGTGGCGCGCTCGGCGGAGCAGAGCAGAGCGGTGGCGCGGCGTGGAAAGGGAGGCAGGAGTGGACGGTGTCCCGTTTTGAAGGACGAGGAGTGTGCGTGGCGACGCCACGCACACGACAGGACGTGAGTCGAGGCCAGGAGTCGCACGGTGGCGTCGGCAGGTGGCCGGCCAGGTGTCGGCGTCGAGCTCAACGCCGCCATGCAATTGCTTGATGAAAATACTGAACCGCCCTTGGTACAAATTTGCAAATTGCTCAAGCTTCCAGGGGTTTTCATGAAAAACATTGAATACGAAAGTTGCTCAAAATTTCATGATCTACAACTTTGTCAATACTCACATTTCAAATTCGGCCTAGAAATGAAAATGCATTTTGGAAATTTGAAAACCTTTTAAAAAGGATTTGCCCCCTTTTCAAATACTTTAAAAACTTGAATAACACTTGAAAATCTGTAAACATAACAAATGCAATTCAAACAGAGAGCTACAACTTTGCTTAAACAACCATGAGCAAATTCTTTTTAGATTTTGAAATTAATGTTTAGGGTTTAATCCAACCCCCCCCCCCCCTTGGAAATTAGGGTTTGAATTCAAATTAAATTTGAGAATTTGAAAAGATGACCTGCATTCAAACAATTTGATTTAACACAATCAATCAAACTCATTTTAGTTCAATGCATATCCAGGTTCTCAATCAGGTGAATGATGCTTAATGCATATGATGACATGATCAATTTTTAATTAAAATGATTAACACCAGGGGTGTTACAACTTCTCACCAATAGAGTGACTAGCATCTCAAATCTTGGTGGAAGACTTCTCAAGATTTTGAATGAGAAATCCTTATTCTCCACCTTCTCTCCAAGTGACTTGAGGTCATTGACAAGCACCTCAAGCCTATTGAACATCTCTAGCACATTCTCATCATCCTTCATCTTGAAGCTAGCAAACCTCTCCTTCAAGATATATGCCTTAGCCTCCTTCATGGATTGAGTTCCCTCATAGGACTATTCAAGCTTCTTTCATGCATCATGAGCACTCTCAATGTTCTTGATTTGTTCAAAGACCTCCTTTGAGATTGCATCATGAATGGCACTCAATGCAATATCATTGTTTTGGAGCTTCTCCTCCTCGGCCGTGGTGGGTGCTTCTTCATTTACCACCTCAAATTTCTTGTCGACCACCAACCATACCTTCCGGTTGATTGATTTGATATGGGTGGTCATCAATTCCTTCCAATAGCTATAATCGGTGCCATCAAACTTGGGTGGCCTCTTGGTGTTGTTGATAAGAGCCATTTTAACACCGTGGGCTGTTAAGCCTCACAAGAAACGGTGTACCGGCTTCGATACCACTTGAAAGGTCTAGAAATGGCTAGAGGGGGGGTGAATAGCCTAATAAAAATTCTACAACAACAAGACTTAGGCAAACTTGTTAGAATAAAACACGGCGTGAAGCAAGTTTGCGCTAGCACTAAGGTTAGGCAAGCCACCTACCAATTCTAGTTACTAGCAAGATAACCTATGTCACACACAAGATCTAGAGAACTAAAGCTACAAGACTAAGCTACACAAGCTAAGCTAGAATCTCTACTTTGCAAGAATGTAAGAATGTAAGTGCAAATCTTGAGTTAGAAAGGTTATACTGCCGAGAAGAGATGAGCCAATAGATAACCAATCAATCACAATAAGAATCCTCGGTAGAGACAATGTGACACAAGATTTTTTATCGAGGTTCACTTGTTTGCCAACAAGCTACTCCTCGTTGTAGCGATTCACCTACTTGGAGGTTCACGCGCTAATTGGCATCACACGCCAAACCCGTCACCGGGTGCCGCAAAACCAACACAAGATAGGGATCCACAAGCTACGAGCAATCCACTAGAGATACCTTTTGTGAACTCCCGCGGGGAAGGTTCAAGAACCCCTCACAATCCACCGATCGGAGCCGGAGACAATCACCTTTCTCCGCTCAACAATCCTCGTCGCTCCAAGCCGTCTAGGAGGTGGCAACCTCCAAGAATAACAAGAGCTTCTGCGAAGACGACGATCACCAAGTGCCACTAGTATGCAATCAATCAAGCAATGCACTTGGTTCACTCAATCTCTCATGAAATTAGCAAGTGTATCAAAGAGATGAGTGGTGGAGGCTCTCACAAATGAGCAATAGTGTGTGAGTGATGAAAATTTGCAAGAGCTGCCCCCTTGGGCTGGCCATACAACAATATATAGCCCTCACCAACACACTAGTCGTTTCCACCCAAAACACAGCCTCTGCGCGTACTCCGGACGCGCTTTTCATAGGGGGTCCGGACAATCAGCTGTGTCCGGACCCTTCACCACCCGAGAGCCAAGCTCTCTGTTTCTCCTTCCGGACGCGACCTCCGGACGCACGCGAAGCGTCATCCGGACCAACGCGCCTACGTCCGGTCAGCCTCTGACTCAAACAGCCTTCTTCCCGCGCGCGCCTCAGCACGCCACGCGTCTCCAGACGCTCCTGTAGCCTGCGTCCGGACTCAAAGCACCGAGCGTCCGGAAATATTTTCTAGACAACCCGAGAGCACCCGAGAGCAACCAGCACCTCCGGACGCAAGGAATAGTCCGCAACTAGACCATCACCCCGCAAAGTCTGGACCTCAGCAGAGAGCTCCCGAGAGCCTCAAAACCATCCAGACGCTGTCCGGATCCTCCGGTCCGTTCAAGCACTAGCGTCCAGACTCTCCTTCATAGCCGAGCTGACTAGGGTTTGCTTCCGGATGCATGCACCATGGTCCGGACAGCACATGCCCTAGCGTCCAGACCCAGCGTCCGTACTGCTTTTCTCTTCCCAAAAAGCACCAAACTTCCTCCAACTTTCTTCCAAGCTTCCAAGGGATAACACTAAGTGATCTCAACACTTGTGCACGTGTGTTAGCTTTTAGTTCATAATTATCTTGGAATTAGTTGGTTGTTTCACTAGTTCAATTGATTTTAATGCAATGCAATGAACCTAGTGGCACATGATAACTGTAATCAAACACAAGAGCTCCCTCCTTGATAGTACGGCTATCTATCCTAAATGTGATCACACCCTCTATGGTGTCTTGATCACCAAACCAAAATGATTCCTATTTCACCTTTGCCTTCACACCATTTTCCTTTACACCACCATCATGCTAGAGCTTGTGCCATCCACTTGATCCACCTTGCTCCATCACATGGCATGTACCAACCTATCTCATGATTCACACTTAGATATCAAGGTTAGTACTTAGGTAGGTTTCATCAATTACTCAAAACCAAACACATGGGGCTCTCACATTGATTAGAGACAAGAAAAGATTCGAGTACTTCACACCAAGTGATGTGCTTGGAAGGATTATCACCTTTGATCTACAAAGAGAAGAAGCACTTGAGAGGAAGAAGCTTGGAGAGATGCAAGCAAGGATGGAGGGGATGAAGATCAAGGATGTGGATCTCAAAGCCAACAAGAGCTCAAGGAGAGCAGCCCCTAGCTATCCCAAAAACAGCAAGCAAGCTTCCTCAAGCAAAGCCCAAGCAACCAAGGCTATCAAGCATCAACCCGAAGCTCCAACATCAAGTGATGGTGAAAGTGAAGATGAGCAAGCCGAAAACATTGATGACATGGATCTATTCATAAGAAGATTCAACAAGGGCCTAAAGAAGAATGAGTACAAGCTCATGAAGAGGAGGTTCCCCAACAAAAAGTAAAGAACTTGATACAATTGTGGTAGCACCGAGCATTTCATTGCCGATTGCCCAAATGAGAAGAAAGACAACAAGTTTGGCAACGGCAAGAGGGAAGACAAGGGTGACCACAAGAAGAGCAAGAGAAATATGGGTGAAGCACACATTAGGCATGAGTGGGACTCATCGGAGGAGACTACAAGTGAAGATGAGGAGATGGCAACAATTGCTATTCACAAGCCATCTACTTCATCAAGGCTCTTCAACAACATGTCCGATGATGATGAATGCTCCGCTCACATTTGTCTCATGGCAAAGGGTGAGAAGGTAAAATCAAAGCCGAAACCCATAACTCCTCCTCGAAAAGATATCTCTAATAGTGATTCTAGTGATTACTCTAGTGATGATGAATCAATGAACTAACTAAAAACATGGATATCAAGACCAAAATCTTCATTGCTAATCTAATGGATGAATTAGAGGCAACCAAGGCTGAGCTAGCATCTAGAGAAAAGACTCTTATAAAACAAGAGGATCTTTATATTGCTAGTGAGGAAGCTCTTGCATTAGAAAGGAGTGAGGTGAGCCATCTACCATTTCTCCACACACATGCACATCTTGATCTAGGATTATGACGTTCTTCTCCTTGGATCCTTGTGTTGACTTTACAATATAAGTGATACAAGTTTGCTACACTGTCCATCCCTACCTAAGCTCCAGATAAGCCATTTAGAAATAGGGAGATATAAAGAAGTCAACCTCTTTATGCCTTGCTAAGGAATCATACACTTTGAGTGACTTAGAGTACTATAAGAGGAGTAAGTTGACTTATGAGATTTCTTTTGGAAAATTCATCAAAAACTCCAAGTACTAAAATATGATTTGGGAAAGATGACTTTGCCTTGAGAGTTGTTCCATTTCTCAACTTCTCAAGGATATATGTTAGCCAATACCACATATCCCATTAGTATGACAAAATATCTTGAGTGAATCTTTATGTTTGCTTTATACTTTGAATAGCATACATAGTCTTGTTATCTTTTATCCTTTACTCGAGGATGAGCAAAGAGGTAAGTATGGGGGATCTTGTTGACAGTAATTACGAGCTATTTTGTCACCATCAAAATACCGTCAACATCCTCATATTCAAAGGAAAACAAGAATAACATGAACATAATTTACCCAATAACTAGTTCCACATGTCCCATGACTATTTGAGTGCAGGTAATGACAAATGGGGACTTTTGGGAGCTAGTGGGCCCACTTAGGGGGTCGGCCAACCACCCTGTGGGGCCACTAGGCCTCCCAAGCCCCCATGATCCATGTAACACCCTCCAGAGCACTTTCTACCTCTTGGATCCAAGTGTGTTTTCTCCCAATAGTTCATATTCACATCACGAGGATCCATGGGCCCACATCAAGGATATTAGTGGGATAAACATCTCAGAACAAACACCCACTGAAGATGACAAGTGGGACCAGCGTACAGGAGGCAGAGGTGGGCTAGGGACCCCATAGGGGGGTTGGCTGACCACCCTGTGGGGCCACCAGGCCACCCATATGCCCCCTATGTTGTGGGGACACCTCCTGGAGGAAGTGGCAGGGCCAACCTATCATGGGGTGGTCAGCCGACCACACCCAGGTGCCCAAAAGGTGCTCCAAGCTCCTCACCGCCTTCCTGCATGCCGCCATGCATCCACTTGATCTCCACCGTTGATCTAAGTCGGTTCTAATGATGGTTTGATCCTACGGTGGCTGATGGAGGTGGCGCGGATCGCTGACGTGGCACTGGAGTAGCCCCTACTCCACCTCTAGCTATAAATACCCTCCTAGGCCTTCACTCTCACTCATGCCTCATTGGAGAAACACTACTCCTTAGTCTTTTAGCGGAGCTCTTCAGTAGTGCTATGCTAGTTGGAGGAGAGTGAGGAGAGTCTGGAGGAGAGCCGGACCTGTCTGGCATCTTCTTCGGAGTTCTTCCTCGGCGGATGCGAGTCTTTTGTAAGTTCAACACTTGTAAGTGATACATCCTAGTTCTTTATAGTATTTGATATTCTACTTCTGGCATAGCTGTTATACATCTTTTCGCGCTTGTTCATCACTTTACTTTAAGTAGAGTGCTTTAACCTTAAAGCTTGGGTTAAAGTAGTAAGAATAGTGTAGACGTGGTGCCTAGACTAGATCTTGCCTTTGTAAACCGCTTATCGCGCGGATTGTTTGTGGATGCTAGTAGAAGGTGACAGCTCTATCTAGTCTTCATATTCCACCACGCGTGTCAGATAAGTTCTTAAAAGGTAGGGCCTCAATACAACTTGATGGTGCGGTCTGGTTAGAGTTTTGTCCTCTTTCTGATCTATCCCATCGCCTCCTGCAAGAGAAGGACTGATAAAGCTAGTATAACCAGCTATACCTTGTTAGATATCTTTGCTATATCGAATCTCTCAACCCAATTATCATAGTCTCCCTTGATCCCTCATAGGACATATCCATATTCCTAGTTAACTCACTTCTCGTTCCCTGTGGAAAATACGATACCTGGAATACTCCCGGTGAATTGCTACAACGGTATAATCTGTGCGCTTGCGGATTATCCAATAGTCATAAGAAATACCAACAAGGAGTAGGATCCATCTTATTAGGCGTGGTTTATCATCTTTCTTAGTTAGAAAGTATTTGAGGGTAGCATGATTGGTATAAACAATTACTTTTTCCACAACTAAGTAAGATCTAAACTTTTGTCTATAGCAAAAACCACGACCAACAATTCTTTTTCAATTGTTGCATAATTTAATTGTGGACCTGTTAAGGTTTTTCTAGTATATGAAATTGCATGATGCTTCTTATATTTGGTTTGCCTTAAGACAGCACCAACAACATAATCGCTTGCATCACACATTATTTCAAAAGGAGGCGTCCAATCAGGGGGTTGAATGATTGGAGCAGAGACAAGTGCTTTCTTAAGGAAGTAGAAAGAATCTAAGAACTTGTCATTAAACTCAAAGGGTGCATATTTAGTAAGCAGGCTTGTTAAAGGATGGGCTTTCATGAACCGCCTATAAAAACTAGCATGCCCAAGAAAGCTACGCACTCCCTTGACATTCGTGGGGGGTGGAAGTTGCTCTATCACTTCTGTCTTAGCTTTATCCACCTCTATCCCACGCTCGGACACTATGTGTCCTATCACTATGCCTTCTCGAACCATGAAGTGACATTTCTCCCAGTTCAGGACTAAGTGCTTGTCTTCACAACATTGTAAGACCTGGTCCAAGTTCTCTTCACAATCATCCATGAACACTTCCATGATTTCTTCAATCATATTAGAGAAAATTGACACCATGCATCTTCGAAACGAGGCAGGGGCATTGTACAAACCAAACAATGTACATCGGTAGGCATACATTCCATATGGGCAAGTGAATGTGGTCTTACTTTGGTCATCGGGATGGATGGGTATTTGATGATATCCCGAATATCCATCAAGGAAACAAAAGAAAGAATGCTTTGCTAGCCGTTCCAACATTTCATCAATCAAGGGTAATGGAAAGTGATCTTTCTTTGTAGCCTTATTGAGCTTTCAGTAATCTATACACATCCTCCAACCCGTGATAGTATGTTGAGGGATTAGTTCATTCTTGTCATTGCAGACGACCGTCATACCTCCCTTTTTAGGCACTACTTGCACTGGGCTCACCCACTCACTATTTGGAATGGGATAGATTATCCCAGTGTGCAAGAGTTTCAAGACCTCTTTCTTTACTACACCTCTCATCGCATTATTCAACCTCCTTGAAGGCTCCCAAGAAGTCAGGCTTTTGGTTATATGGGCACGTGATGTGTGCAAAGAGTAGAATTTATGCCTTTAAGATCTTGCAAAGAATAGTCTAAGACATATTTGCGTTTCTCTAGGATGGTGAGGAGTTTCGATGCCTCTTCTATAGATAGCTTATCGTTAATAATTACAGGGGCTTCTCGATCACCATTAAGGAAAGCATACTTAAGCCTAGAAGGAAGAGGCTTAAGTTCAACGGAGGGTTTTGTTGGCATCTCAGATTTATCCAGATCCACAGGTTCTTCTAACTCGGATTCTTCTTCGATGAAATCTTGTGCGTCCTCTTCTAGATTGGGATAAGAAGGTTCCAGAAGAGTGGTTGTCATTACTTCTTCTATACGGCCAGGATAGGAGCTTGCTTCCATTTTATAATTTATAGAGTTTGTCATTGGAATGGATACGCAAAAGTTCTTTCCGAGGTGACCCTTGAAACTCCCCCCATGATATACATCCAGGAGTCTCATGAGTGGATGTCTAATTAAGAGGTCGAATTCCTCTATGTCAAAAATGAAGAAGTTTAAGAGGATATTGACTCTGTTAATGGTGGTAGGAATGACTTGTGCGATCCCGCAGCTCTCGACCAATTGCCCAGATGGCAATTTAAGGAATTTATTGGTTGGAGCTAGAGGTTCCTCCCCTAGGAGCACATCTTCTCGATTTAGACATGATGCTAACTCCAACGGTGGGATCATAAAGAGAGTCTAAAGTTGCTTCATTGATAGTGCAAGTAATGGTAGTGGATAATAAAAGTATCTGAATCACTTCGGTTGAAGTTTAGGCCTCTTCAAGCCATTCCTCACTCATTATAGACGCAAGCTCCTGAACAGTGTCTTTGAGGCAGTGTTCCTCTAGACGTGTTGGAATGTGAAGGTTCGAAGCTCTAGCGGCTGAAGACTTCTTTCACACAGGTTGATTCGATGCATTCCCAAAATCTGAGAATAGACCATCCTCGATATCAAAAGGAAATTCAAAAGATTGGGTTTCTTCCTTTGGAATATTTGGGGTGTGTGTTTTAGGCTCGGTGGCTAGATCTGTGGATGTGGATGGTTGGGATACAGCTACCGACGGTCCCTCTTCTATTACAAGGGTTCTTTCCTCTTCCTCTTCCTCTATTCGAGGATTTTTGTCAGAACTCGTCTCCCTTTGCTAACAGGAAGACATAGAAATGCTCCCCCAGAGGATACATCAAGGAAATGGGTGGAATCTTTGCTAAGACTGCCATAAAAGTGTTGTAACATTGTTGGCTCCGTTATAGCAAGAACAGAGCCTGTTGATACTAGATATGTTATACGGGCCTAGGCTGCAACTAGAGGTTCTTTAGCATTTTGCTTAAAAGTGATGACCTCTCTTCGAAGATGGATACCACGAGGAATAGGAAAAAAGGTTAAGCAAAATTTTGATAATAACTTCTCCCATTCTCCTCCTATGCTACCTAAATGGTGAGAGTACCATCCTTTGGCTACTCCCGTCAAAGAGAATGGAAATAGCTTCCACTTAAGGGTATCTCTTCTCACGCTTTGAATATGTACGCACGAGCACATTTGTTCAAAATCGTGTAGGTGCATTTATGGGTTCTCATCTTGTTCCTAGAGAAAGGTTTCTCCTGAACCATCGCTATGAGACTCGGGCGAAGCTCATAACGAAGATGTAACCTAATACACATGGCGTGTATGGGTTCTCATCTTGTTCCTAGAGAAAGGTTTCTCCTGAATCATCTCGTATGAAACATGCGTCGTATAATTGAAGCATAACCAAATCAGCAACGTTAGCCGATATGGCAACAAGATCCATAAGCTCAGCCCCGGACGGATCTAAGACTGAACAAATGTAACCCAATACACATGGTAGTGGGGTCCAGTAGATGCAGCCGTACCACATATGTTGGACCAGATCCAACCATTCTCAAACCAATCTAATGACCAAACGTATGTCTCGAACCTACAACATGTAACAATCATGACCAATGGATTAGCCGATAGGATCTTAGATCCACTGCCTTGACTCGTATAAGAGTGAAAGCATTGAAGACAATAGATCTAGATAGAAATAATGCGCAGGTGTTGACGGTCCTTAAGTACCAATTTTAACTGTCAACTAAACAAGGAAAAGGATATAAATGAAACCAATAGCTAGACTTAGGGTTTATACTAACAGAATTCCACAAGTTTTGGTGAATGTCTGTTTCTGCAGGGGGTTATCAGGAAAATACCACATGTCATGTTTACATAGAGATAATTATCAACCGCACAATTTTCTGTACTCTAGAGGGTTTCAGAAGACACGAGAACGAACGAGAAACGGATCGGGCCCGGAGCCAGGGCACCCGCCCTACTCCAGCGGCCAATTAGCGTCAACTTCACGGATCGTGCTCCACCGCCTTTGAGGATCAATCTAAACACTACGCCTAAGGTCGGTTTGATCTGACGACTGACGTTCATTTGAGGACACTATATAAGAAAGGCCCCTGACCCCCTGAGGATCATCTCATCTCATTATTCATCTCTAGAGCAAAAGCTAGGGTTTCAATTATAGAGAAGGAGAGAGGTCCCTCTAGTTGTCTAGATCTAGTTCTTCTAGTTCTAGCTCATCTAGTTGTAATTAGAGGTGAGAGAGAGAGAGAGGAGGAGAGAGCTAGGAGGAGTCGGATCTGTCGGATGTTCCTCGACATTGTACCTTTGCAGCATCTGGTTCCGAGAAATCTCCAGATTCTTTATTTATTATTTCTAAGTATCTTATTTTAGTTCTTACTTTATTCTATTTACGGGATCTCCGCTCGTATTGAGTACTCTAGTTTTCATGGGATTAGAGTAGTAAGCGATAGTGTATACGTGGTGTCTAGACTAGAGTTTACCTGAGTTTGCGCCCAATCCTACGGATAGTTGTGGTAGCCCCAGAGGTGATAGCTCTCTAAGGCCTTTGTAGTCCACCACGTTCGAATTGGTGTTTCGTAGAACTTTTGTTAGCCTCCCCCCGACTACCTTTTTCCTAGTCTTTGTCGAGAGTCGGGAAGGTACTATTGCTCCAAAGTAAGTAGAGTATTGTGGACCTTTGATTAGATAGAACCCCTTAGAAAACTCTAAAATCTCTCTACCCATTTATCTTATCTATCCTTGGACGTTTTTAGTTCTTCTCTAGTACACTTCACGTTCCCTGTGGAAATCGATACCCTTTTGGAATACTCCCGGGTGAAAGCTACAGCGGTATCCGTGCGCTTGCGGATTTATCTGTGTGCGTTAAGAAATACCAACAAGCTTTCTGGTGTCGTTGCTGGGGAACGGTGGCTGGACTAGTTTCGAACCGAGTTCATCCGTTTACCTTTTTCCTTTTTCCTTTTTACCATATTTCTCACCTTACCATATTCTTCTTACCACATTCATAAATATTTTACTCCAAAGGGTGAGTTGTTGGAGACTCCACCTTCTTCACCCCTCATTCTTATAAATGGCTATGAGCTTCGCCCTGCTTGTATAGCCATGGTTTGGGAGCAATCTTTCTCTAGCCTTGGTTTAGTTTTAAATCTATTTATAAATATGAATCATCCAAGTATAGAGGAGGCCCCAAACAAGACCAATTTGAGAGTTACCAATCCAAGTGGAATTTTGAACATCCATCTAGAATTAACCATGGAGATTGGAGAGGAAGATGATATCTATGAGCATGAAATCTATTCCTAAACAATCTCTTTAAATCCATGCTCATATGAGACATCTCCCATACCCATTGGTATCTTTATTACCACACATGACATCTTCAACACCCTCACACTTTCTGTTTACAAATACTTCAAAAGGGTGGTTGTCGATGCATATGTTTATCATAAATATTGTAGATCTCGTTGTGTAAATCTTAAGATAGGTTATAGTAGGGAAACCATGTCGCTAAAAAACATCTTAAAATGTTTCCCAAGGACAAGATTAGTATCCTAAAACAAGCACCTCTCAGATCATAACATAAGTGTTCACCTTTACATTGCCGACCCTTGTAAATTGAGCATAGAATAATATGATTATATTCCTTCGAGTATTTTTGTCACTAACCTTTCCAGGTATAAAGCAGAAAGAATGAAGGAATGACAAGCATAAGGTATGTCCAACCAATTATTATGCAACATTGAATTTCATTCATCCAATTTTGATTTTTGCAAAATTCAAGCTTGGGGGATAACCCATCGTAAAAACACCTTTTGCCATGTTGCTACATCAACTAATAAATTTCTAATCATGCTCTTTCATCGTCACTTGAGTAAATCTCTATAATACTTTCATGCTACCTTTGTCTGCTATAGTATATGTTTAGGTTTTGAAGTATATTCATACACCTTTTAAATTATGCATGGTGCTTAGTTTAAAGGTATTTGGATATTAGGTCTAAAGGCTTTTTAATTTAAGTGTAGTGCTTAGGCTAAAATGTCCTTCTAAATCAAATTATACATGGTGTCTAGGTTGATTTTTGAACCGATAGTATACTAGAGTAGATATTGGATATTTTGTTAGACTAACTCCTGTAGGAAAACTTTCAATATCAAATTGGGAAGTCCTGAGATGAACTCACACTAAAGATGAAGAAAGACACATGAACTTCAACAACCTTCACAAGAGAGAGGTAGCTAATTCATCATGATGAATTCCATGGAGCAAGGAGAAGGCAAGTGACAAAGGACAAAATCTACATCCGCTCAATCCATGGAAGAGGGTGAACAAAACATCAAGACAAGATCAACAAAAATTTCAAGATCGGAAGAACGAGGATGAGAGAGAAGTGGAGCAAGAAGACAAGCTGTTAATGCACAACCAGGTGATCAAGGGAAGTTTCCATGAAGGTACGATGCCATCATTCTCCAATGATTAAGGTAAAGGTAAGTAAGCATCACTCTAAAAGCCTTTCTTTGATTCTGGTATTCACATAAATAAAGATCTAAACATGTTTGAGCTGCAACTTTACTTGATCCAACCTGATTATCTCAACATGTTAGTTCTTTAAAGCTTGATCCTAGTACCACTTCTTAATCTCACAGTCTTAACCATCTAAAATGTTGCACATCCAACCTTGGAAGATGATAATCTCAATGATGTAAAAATAAATTAGATAATCTTTCCATGTGTTAAAGCAATCTAATATGCCAAGTGTTTATGAAATGCTACATTCATGCTCATCCTCTGGACTGATCACTCATGTCATGGCTAAATAAAATACAACTCATTCTTGCTCAAATATATTTAGGTTAGAGATGAATGAATAAACTTTTGGTTCTGTTGGTGTTTTTCCACCAGCAGAGCCCATGCACTTGATCTCTTCCTTGTTTCTATGAGTAGGACACTTCTTCACCATGACATCAAGAGCATGGGTGGATGACACCCTACCAATGAAGAAAGGAGATCCAGGGAGACCTGTCATTCCAATCTCCATTGGAGCTTACACTTTTGAAGAAGTGGTATGTGACCTTGTAGCAAGTGTCAACATCATACCAACTTGCAGATCACACACTATTCTATCCCAAGGGAGTTCTTGAAGATAGTTTCATAGGAGTTGGACACTCGTTTGTATCGGCAGACTTTGAGGTTCAAGAAACAGGTGGAGTGCCAAGATATGTTTCACAATCAAGGATGGGAAGGAGAAGTTCACTTCCAAGAAGCCTACACTTAAGGTTCCTACTCATCCTCAGACATCGTACACCTATGAGGATACAACTATAGCTACAAGGAAGAACAACATCAACAGTAGAAGAGGAAGAATAAATCTCAACAACCAAGAGAAGACTCTGTGTGGATGATAAACACTATCGATTTAGGGTTTGATCACCTCCTTCTATCAGCATTACCTCACTAAGCTAGATGATCCAGGAGTACCTTCCATTGATTGCAACATCAAGGAAAGTATATTCTACAAGATATTCTGTGATATTGGATCAAGCATCAATATAATGTCTGAGAGGGAATAGCAAAAGATGTTATGGTCAACATGATAGATCACTATGTTCTCACCAACTTCATGGTTCAAGATATGGGAGATGAAGATGAAGTCCACCTCATTCGAGGAAGATCTTTCCTCAACACCACTAGCGCAATCATCTCCATGAAATCATGAGAGATCCACTTCCAATTTCTTGAAGAGAAGAAACAAGCCACCAAGGATGGATGGACAGACTATCTAGGAGAATTAACAAGATATGAAGATCAATTCAATAATAAAGATAAGAGTTCTCCTGAGAAAAAAGTCATACCATCAACAAAGGATGTATCACCTACTACAGAGGAAAGAAGAAGCAGAACCTTAGATTGAGGAAGTGTGGTAGAGGAAAGAGACTTCATCAGAAACACCAACACAAGAAGATCAAACATCCAAGTATTCATCAGGAGTGGACCATGCTCCTTAAGACATTTGAACTAGAAGTGAGGTCCGGTTCAACGAACCTAAATCTCTAAACCTTAGCCGAAAGGTAAAATTGGTAAGTTATCTGCATATTTATTTCTCTGCATTGCATTAGTTGCACTCTAGCATATTTACTTTCCATAATTATTTATGGCACTATTCATATATCATTCTTAGTCTAATCTAGTGCATAATCATCTTTATCACAGCATATGTATATTTTTGCATGGCATTCAAAAATAAAAATCTTTAAGCCCCATGTGAATAAATTTCCCAACTATTTA
The DNA here is from genome assembly GCA_022036555.1 of Microstegium vimineum. Lineage (NCBI taxonomy): Eukaryota > Viridiplantae > Streptophyta > Magnoliopsida > Poales > Poaceae > Microstegium > Microstegium vimineum. Next base: position 30,055,425 of record CM039132.1, read on the forward strand.
CTGTGGAGGCATAAAAAAATATTGCATATAAAATTGAAAATATAAAAAAAATTATAGAAGAATTCTATAAGGCTCTAGGCAATCAAGGCATAAATGGTTTACCGCTAACGCTTAATCTGTTCCACGAGCTTTGCTATCTATTTGAGTTTAGCAGGATTTGGAAAGACTAGACCAGATTAGATATCTTCAACTACTTTGAGAAGTACCACTACATCAACTATCATCTTTGAAGTCTCAGAGAAGTGAAGTAAGTCTGCACTGTCTAAATGAATGACTATGTCAACATCCAGCTTGGGGGAGAGCACCCCCATGTATCCAGGTAAGTATCCTTACACACTTAGGTTTACTTTTACTTAGATATTAGTTACATAAATTAATTCAAAAAAAATGTGAGAACATGAAGGTTCACACCTAAATTACTACAAATCACAAAACTAACAACTTAGACATTGCTTATCTATGGTATTTTATTGTCTATTTTATCCTTAAGTGAGTTTTCTATTTAGTAATAATAATAGGTATGTTTAGAAGTTGCTAATAATAAAATGAAGAACTCTGAAGAATATCTTATACATGCTCAAATGCTCAAAAGAGGTCCAAGAGGTGGCCTCACAATGATTTATCGTGGCCATACAACTGAGGTTCCTCTTCCAAATGAGAAACGTTGGTTGTATAGGACCCGCCAACTAACCCTTGATTTAGATCAAGGACGTGAGCAAAGAGGTGTTGCAGGTTCCAGCAGGAGAACACATGGGGAACCACGGTTTGCTCATTTTGAGCAAGGTGGTCCTTCCCGAGGAGTTGTTGGTGAGGAGGAAGATGACGCAACTTCCGATGCCATGGACACTTCCAGTGGCATGCCTCCTCGACCACCAGGTCCTCAAAAACCACGAGCATCCTTCTCGTCCCCATGAGATAGGGAGCATCATGAGTGGAGGCAACAAATGGACAATCTCACCAATGCCATAGGCGAGCTTCACGTTGAGCATGGTGTGACAGCAGGTATAGTCCAACAAAACAATAAACAACTCCAAGCACTTCAAGAAGAAGAAATCCAGCGATGGAGGATATGGTGGCAACAACATCCATATCAGCCACCACACTATTGAGCAAAGGATAAGCTTGGGGGAGGCTCCCTCCCCCACTAAGGTAAGTGTTTAATTCCAGCATTTACATTCATGCATTTTCTTGCTTATCTTTGCTTGAAATTAAAAAATATCTAAATATAATAAAAAGAACAAAAAGACTTCTCTCTACTCCCATATGTTCCATGAATGTTTATCTCTCTATGGAAATGATTAATAGTTGCTATGCCATAATTCCTTTCAAGTACCTAGTTTTCAACCTTGAATTCTCCCAAGTTTTTAAACATAACTGTTTTGACATAAGATTTACTCTGAACTTGAAACTTGTGGGTTGCAAATGCTTGAGCTAAGCCTAGGTAGTTGATAGGTGTGACACCCTGTGTCAAGCTTGCATTAGGATCATCATTAGCCACTAAGCCATCATGTCATTCATTCATGTTTGCATATGCTATCATCTCATGTGTGTGTTTATATGCTTCGAAACTAGAATTGAATAGGTGTTTTGTGCTTAATCTTGTGTTTAACCTGTCTAGTTACCCTGCTTAGTTTTGTCAAATACAAGAAAATGGTAAAGGGAATCAGAATTGAGACAGGCTGCGTGCCACCCCTCGATCTCGACCCCACCGCTCGATAGGCTCGATGACGGACTGAGGGTCTGAGCGAACGACCCCAGGCCAGAGGCTCGACCGAACCCGAGGCTCGATCGGCCAGTCGATCGACGCCACCTCGCCATCGACCTCTACCCCTCGAGTTTTACCCCTCGATGACGGACTGAGGCTTGGACGAACGACCCCGCACGAAAGGCTCGACCGAGTCGAAGGCTCGATCCGCCGATCGACCCTACCCTCGATATCGACCCTCTCCCGCACGCTCGACCGCACGCACGTGTCGCGCACAGCTCGCGCGCACTCACCCGACCGCGGCTGAACCGTACGTCGGAGTCATCCGCCGCGTGGCCGCCGATGCCTGACCGCGGAAGTGGAACACGCCATCGCCGCCGCTTCGGCTCTGCGCCGACATCGCTGTCGCCGATCGCGCTGTCTCGCTCAAATCCGCGTTAACGGCGCTAGGACCAAGTCGGCTCCGCTTTTCCGCCGCTGACGTCCTGCTTCGCCGCCATAGACCTGCCAGCCGCCCTGCCGCGCGCCGCGTCGTCATTTCGCAATAACGTCGCCGCAGTGCCGCATCCGATCAGTCCCCGCCTTGTCTCTTTCGCAATCAAGCGCGAATCCGCGCTAACGGCGCGTCGACCAAGTCCCGCTCTGTTTCGTCGCCGCAAGCACGCCAGCGCCGCTGCCACCGTCGCGCCATCGCGTCACGTCCCCTCTAGCAGCGCCGGTCAGCCATGACCAAGCAAAGAGGAGCGCCTATACCTCCACCACCTCCCGCACTTGTTTGCACTCATCCGCACTCGCGCAATCGCTCGCAGTTCTCTGTTTTTCGTTGCGCCGAGAGCTCCGAGCACCGCAAGCACCCTTCTCAAATCCACCACCGCCCGAGTTCCTTTGCTCACTCCCTCTCGCTCTAGCTTTCGCTTTTGCCCCGCACCCACGCTGCTCGCCTCTTCTTCCCCAGCCGTGGACTCCAGTCACCGGAACGCCTTTCGCCGTTCTTCGACTCCGAGTCGCCACCGCACTGATCAACCAGCGTTCACCGTTCGCCGTCTCGTCTTCGACGCCTCCATCTTCGTGGAAGCTTCGCCGGAGTTAACCCAGGGTGAGAACGCCGTTCCCCTAGCTTCAGTTCGACCCGTGTCATCACAGCACCGTTGGCCGTGCGCCATTGCCGCCGCCGCAGAGCTTGCACGTGGACCGGTTTCCACAGAGCCTTTCTGGCTCAGTTAGCCCTCGAGCCGCGCTCGCCACCTCACCACGATGCTCACGCACCCCAGCGCCGAGCTTCGCTTTGCCGATGATCACTTCGCCGTGTGACACCGCCATGTTGCGCCGCCACCGCACACCGTCGACCCCTCTTCACGGTCGCGCCAGTTCAACCAACACCACCAGTGGATGCGCGTAAGTCATCCCGAGCCTAGCACAGCCAATCCTACCGCCGAAGACTTCACCATCGGCGAGAAAACGTCGATCCGCACCGTTCTCTGTTTTCGATCGACGGTCGCTGGACCTCAAGTAATCGAGGGTCACGCCCGTCAGTTGCCTCGAGTGCCTCTGCGTGCCTCGAGCCCGTTCCGAAAATGGTTTCCTACTCTGTTTTCAGTTGTATGCCTTGCTTGTTTGTTTTTATCTAGAGTTAGTAAAGTCTTGTTGCTAGTTTCTGTTTAGAATAAGTATAGCCTGTTTTGTCCTGCTAGCGAGTAGCTCGAGCCTTAGTAGCTTTGTGGTAGTTCTCTTGGGTGTATGCTTAGAATCTCTGTTAGTGTGTTAAATCCTGTTCAAGCATCATCCCTGCACCTTTCAGTTATTTATCTATGCATTGCAATCATTTAGGATCCGTGGAGGAACATCAGGAGCCCATAGAGACCGAAGTCCAGGAGGTACAGGAGTTGTACAAGGAGTACCAAGAGCTTGACACTAACCTTCCTGAGTGCCCTGACCACCAACCCTCCACCTTCTCTCAAGGCAAGCCCCGGAGCATTCTTAAGCCTCCCAGTTTTTACAATTAATCTACTTGAGTATTTTATACTGTGATGCATTAGGTAATAGGAGTTGTTTTGAATCCCAAATTGATGCATTACCATCCTTGATACTTGTTTTACCTACCTTGTTACCCTGTTAATAATAAAGTAAAAGCAACCGCTTAGCATGCTTAGAATAATGGTTACCCTTCTTTTTATGTTTCGTATTATCCCTTGTGGGTAATACTATCACGGTTGGCTATATTCGCTATCGTGGAAAGAACCTATGGTAGTAATGAAATACGGTCAACTGGAAGGCCAGTGCACCAAGTGGTCAAGACTTGGGGGCAGTCCGTCCGTTGGATCGTGTAGGTTTGTACACGATGGTGGCCCTCTTACATCTTTGAATGCGCCCTTTCGCATAGGGGCCGTCGGGAGTGTCGACCCCGAAGCCGAGTAAACATTGTCCGGGCCGGAGCTCGCTCAGCTGTGAGCACCCCTCTAGACTGTAGGCATGATCTGCCCCGTGGTGGCCATCTATTTTCTACAATTGGGGTGGACCCATGCGAGCCCGCGTCGATTACCACCTGGACTTTGTTGAGCGGTAACCTAATGCTGACCCGACGGGGAAAGTATGGGCGTGTGTTAAAGGTAATCTGACCAGCTGGTGTATATCGATTTGAATTGCCGCCCCCACTGGATATGGGGGATTATGCTGAGCTTCACCATGGTACAACTCCATGTGACATCTTAATGGTTCTACTAAAATGTTGATGAAGAAACTGGATATATGTTATTATATTGTTTGAGTAGATCAAATGTGTGCTCTAGTATAGATGCAATAACCTAGAAATAATTAGTAGGATAAAAGATGGCTGCTCACCGCATCATTAAAGTAAACCCCTTAAGTTAAGCATTTTTCCGCAAAGTAAAGTTTACCCAACTCCAGATACAGCCGTGCATATCCTTGGAGTCTTTTATTTTCAGTTAGACGGGTAAGTCTAGCTGAGTACATCCCCGTACTCAGGGTTTATCCCGTTGTTGCGGATGGCCAAGTATACATCGGCTATTGTAAGCACTGTCTCTATCCTTTCTACGGAGAAGATGAGTAGGCCTTGGGCAAGGTCTTCTACAAGCTCACCTTTTGCTGTTGCCGGACCTGACGTTGTGGGCACCCCTGTCTTTTGAAAACTTCAAATTCCGCTTCAAACTCTGTTTTATTTGGCCACATGTGTAGTGGCGTAAGTACTACTTTTATTTGGAACAAAGTGTTGTAATAACTTTATTTCGTACTTTAAGTATTTCCTTTGATTCGTGGCTCATTCGAATGTGTATCCCTGAATGTACGCGATCCTGAGTTGATGTTAGAAATCCTTCGAGATTTCCGGACTACCGGGATTATATGGGCTCAAGTGTTTTAAATGGTAGTTAAGTCAGCTACATTAGCACTTGATCTCTTATAATCTGGGCGGTTCCGTCACAATAGGTATGATATGAAAAAGTTTGAGCTGCTATTTATCTTGTTCCTATCAATACTAGAGTTCTGGAGAATTTATCTTTTGAAAATTAAAAATATTACATGATGAGTCTCTGTATGATGAGAGCTTGAATTCCTACCACAACCATATATACATACCTGGTAGATTAAGAAAACATTCACTATCATATTTACTGCTTGTATTTGCATTGAGTTTTGTCAAGCTTTGTTGACCCTTAGAGACTTGTCATGCTTTTAAAATCAAGATCACGTACACTCCACTCATATATGCTACTTCTATCCTGGAGGTACGCATCCACATATATGCCATTTAGATCCACCAGAAAAATGCTCTACTCCTACCTTGGGAGTAAGTAACCAAAAATATCTCAGTTCTCCTATCCATATATTTCATTACCACAAATGTAACTGCTCCAAAGATTTCCTTGTTATCATCTCTCAAAAGTGCTATTATAGAAAGAGACTTGGGGTTGTGAAAAAAATAATAAAGAGAGTAAAATATGCACAAGTGTCCTATCAAAACAATGGGTACTTAGATTCCCGCCTCTCTAAAAAAAAGAAAAAAAGTGAAAAAAGCAAGCCCAAGTTCTCTCAAAATTCCAAGTTCCAAAAGAGAGACGTATGTATATATGTATTCAAGGAGCAGAGTAAAATTAGGTTTCCATCATACACCCTCATATATCCACCACATATCCACCCTCATACATCCACCATATATCCCATACACATGCACATCTTGATTTGATTGTATGTCCGGCTTCTCTGGATCCATTGTTTGACTTTACAATATATGCTTTGCAAGTATGTATGTGTTGTTTCTCCCCCACCTATGAACTCCATATATTGCCTATTAGTTATAGGGTGTGAGAGAGAAGGCACATTGTTACTTTGCCTATTCCAAATAATATTCTAAGAGAAGGCATAACACCATTGTTGCCTTGGTGAGGATCCACAAATACCACATATAGAGAGACTTGAGAGGGTCATACAAAAGAGACTTTGAGTTTTATTTTGAAAACATTACAAAACTCCAGGATGAAGGTAAAGTGAAGAGCTTGAGACATAGTACTTGGCTTGATCATTCTACTTTTCAATTACTCAAGACCCAAGTGATGGCTATAAGCCCCATGGTTAAAGGTAATATGGGTAAGTTTGAAAGTCAGAATAGTTTACTCTAATCCAGAGGAGAATTCTTGTTTGAACGCATGTGTACCTTTAAGGCGTGCAAGCATTGTAGCAACTCCTGATCCATCATTGAGTTCATCTTTGCTCAGGGACAAGCAAAAGGTAAGCTTGGGGAGTTGTTGACGGTCCTTAAGTACCAATTTTAACCGTCAACTAAACACGGAAAAGGATCTCAATGAAACTAATAGCTAGAATTAGGGTTTATACTAACAGAATTCCACAAGTTTTGGTGAATGTCTGTTTCTGCAGGGGGTTATCAGGAAATACCCAGGAAAGGCCCACATGTCATGTTTACATAGAGATAATTATCAACCGCACAATTTTCTGTACTCTAGAGGGTTCCAGAAGACACGAGAACGAATGGGAAGCGGATCGGGCCTGGAGCCAGGGCACCCGCCCTAGCCCTTAGGGCGCCCGCCCTACTCCAGCGGCCAATCAGCGTCAACTTCGCAGATCGTGCTCCACTGCCTTTGAGGATCAATCTAAACACTTCGCCTAAGGTCGGTTTGATCCGACGACTGACGTTCATTTGAGGACACTATATAAGAAAGGCCCCTGACCCCCTGAGGTTCATCTCATCTTATTATTCTTCTCCAGAGCAAAAGCTATGGTTTCAATTATAGAGAAGGAGAGAGGTCCCTCTAGTTGTCTATATCTAGTTCTTCTAGTTCTAGCTCATCTAGTTGTAATTAGAGGTGAGAGAGAGAGAGGAGGAGAGAGCTAGGAGGAGTCGGATCTGTCGGATGTTCCTCGACATTGTACCTTTGCAGCATCTGGTTCTGAGAAATCTCCAGGTTCTTTATTTATTATTTCTATGTATCTTATTTTAGTTCTTACTTTATTCTATTTAGGGGATCTCCGGTCGTATTGAGTACTCTAGTTTTCATGGGATTAGAGTAGTAAGCAATAGTGTAGACGTGGTGTCTAGACTAGAGTTTACCTGAGTCTGCGCCCAATCCTACGGATAGTTGTGGTAGCCCCAGAGGTGACAACTCTGTAAGGCCTTTGTAGTCCACCACGTTCGGATTGGTGTTTCGTAGAGCTTTTGTTAGCCTCCCCCCAACTACCTTTTTCCCAGTCTTTGTCGAGAGTCGGGAAGGTACTGTTGCTCCAAAATAAGTAGAGTATTGTGGACCTTTGATTAGATAGAACCCCTTAGAAAACTCTAAAATCTCTCTACCCATTTATCTTATCTATCCTTGGACGTTCTTAGTTCTTCTCTAGTATACTTCACGTTTCCCGTGGAAATCGATACCCTTTTGGAATACTCCCGGGTGAAAGCTACAGTGGTATCCGTGCGCTTGCGGATTTATCTGTGTGCGTTAAGAAATACCAATAGCAGGCCAATCCGTTAGTTGAGATTGGGCAAGATATTGTTGCAATAGATGAACAGTGCATAACAGACAATATCGATAACTTGATGAATCTATTAGATTGTCAATCTAATAGAGTCGATAACTAGCTTGAAACAATGAGTCATGTGAGATTGAAGCAATACAGCCCCATGAACATAGATTCAAACCGATAACTAGCTCAGATCGAACTTGTATGAGTTACACAATATAGCCGTACAAACGAGACATGAACCAAGGCTAAACTTACAAGAAAACAGGAGGTCGATCTGGTCGATGCAGTCCGGTCCGTCAAAGGTTCACCAAAATCTACTCTACTACTCCTAGGGTTGGCTGGTGGCCGGAAAAACTAAGTTGTGTATTTGATTGATTGGATTTTCTTTTCATTCCCTAGGTCTTGCTATTTATAGACCATAGCATATAACCTAACCGGCCGTCACACCAATCCTAAAAATAAGGAAACAAACATGACTTGGGCTTCAATCCATCCCCGTGCCAAGATTGTCGCGCACGTTCTGTTGCACTTGGCCGAAAAATCCTTCAGTGATCTCATCTTTCCTTTGTCGATCTTCCGGGGCCATCTGAATGACCTCTCTGAAGGCCTACTAGGAGGTCCATGAGCACGTATCCGACCCTGCCAAAATACGGTGTCAACAAGTACTTACAGAGAAGGACTTACATCCACTGAGAAACTCCTCAGAGAAATCTCCCGACAGACCCGGGGCTTTCTCCTTCAGACTTTCCTCAACCTCGCCCTTCAAGCATAGCACACCGGCAGAGCTTCGATAAGCTACTGGAGAGTGGACTACTCTAATGTGTCATGAGTTGAAAGTGAAGGCCTAAGGGGGTACTTATAGCCCAAGGTGGAGTAGGGGCTGCTCCGGTGCCATATTAGCGATCTGCGTCTCCTCCATCGGGCGCAGTAGGATCAAACTGACCTTTCCACCGCCTTAGATCAATGGTGGAGATCATTCCATTGCATGGAGTCATGCATGAGGTCGGTGGGTGCACCAGATACCTCGGGGTGTACCAGGGGGAGTTGGCAGACCTCCCTATGACAGGTGGAGACATCCTCCTTCTAGAAGGTGTCCCCACTGGTCAGGGAGCTTGATGGTGGCCTCTAGGCCCCTTGGCTAGGTCGGCCGACCTGGCCTTGGCTCTTCCAAGCTCCTCCCTTCGCGTAGAGGGTGGTCAACATGTCAATGACACATTATAGAAGTGTCACAGTGAATTGATGTCTTCTGGACCCATGAATCCATGTGCTTTGACCCTAAACCTTTGAGGGAAAGCACAGAGTGGATCCAAGGGTGGATCTTCACTCTGGAGGTTGTCACATGGATCCTGGGTGCATGGGAGCCACTGGTGAGCCCTTAGAGGGGTCGTTCGACCCCCTATTTGGGTTCCACGGGCTCCCATGTCACCCTTTTGTCATCATCTACACAAGAATACTCAAGGGAGATGTAGAACTCATTATTTGACAAAATGTGTTCATGATTTCTTACTTTTCCCTTGAGATGGAGCCCGTTGACGGTGTTTTAAGCATGTAAAAGTATGTCATATCTACTGTCAACAATAGGCCACTGGATTGCTTCATAGTCTATCCTCATGATGGAAAAGCATGCATATTTGATTCTCTACGGGATACAAACAGAGCAGGCTACCAGGAACTTGAGGGATGTTTAATATAGTAAGGGATGATACCTACTCATTTACAGTTAAGATACATGTTCAAATTTATTGTCGCTGACACTACGACTTCATACAACGCTTATAAGAAGTATGTGCAAGGTCCCGAGTGCTACGATCGAAAATTTGAGAAGAAAAAGAGAAAGTACGACACAAAATTGAATCTCAGGTATGACTTTCCGGTAAGTATATGGAAAGTTGCACTTCCTACACTACTTACTACTTAGTACTTACAACTATACTACTTACTATTACACTCCTTACCGCTTTAATGATGTTGTACTATATATCTTGCAATGCGCTAAACAACCCATTGGGTCAGTTCTGTATAGCTTCTATGTTTGCGAGTATCTGAGGACGTGCTCCAAATTTAACACGAGCTATAAGCAACTCAAGACCGCAAAAGTGGTGGTGACCAAGAATTCAAACAAACAGTAGTCGATATTTGCAAGTTCGGGCGAGCACCGTTCTTTCACACAGAAAGTAACCTTGCTACTAATCTAAAGTACATGAATATCAGAAATTGAAGCAAAGGGGAATAAATCTCACCGATTACATGTTGTCTGACCTATTTTCCAACTAGAAATGGTAGCCATGGGTGTTGTAGGAGCAAATGGTAAAAATTTGACATATGCTTGTGTAATATTCTAATTTCGAATGATGTTGTATGCCCATGAATAATGGATGACATCGATTAACATGTTATGTGTTTGTTTTGTGCTTCTATATGCCTTTCTGCTTATATAAGTGTTCATATGTTTCATTTGCAAATATATAATTCAAATTCGGAAGCTATTTTTTTAATGCTAAAAACGTAATAGAGACGGGCAAATAAGAATTGCCCGGCTCTGTTAAGAATGTTGTGAAGGCGGACAACAAAAAGTGCCCTCCTCGGTTAAATAATAGTGAAGGTGGACCAGTTATAGCGCCCACCTTTTTTAATCACATTAACGGAGCTGGACAGGTTATGACGTTCGCCTTCGTAAAAGAAATAACAAAGGCGGGCAACGCAACCACCTCGGTTATCAGCCAATTAACTGAGACCTTGCGTTGGAGGCGGTCGCGCTTGCCCACCTCCATTAAACAAAAATGTCCACCTCCATTAAAATCTGTGTACTAGTGTGTAGTAGTATTAGCTAGTACCATCCCACCCTAAATCCACTATGTAAAATTAAATCACAAAGGTTGTGCGGTTGTCATAAGTGGCGCTCTATGTACAGCCGGTAGACCGCGCGTGCCAAATAGCGCGTCTCTCATGGTGTGCGTTAGTGTTACAAACGGCGACGGGCACGCCACGAGCCCGCCAGGTTACTTGCGCCGCAGGATTGCGTTATCCCGTGCCGCAAATCCACGTACCTGAAGCGGGTTAATGCGGCTAATTGGCATCGTCCGGCGGACGCCGCAAACCCATCCAGCACACACACGCCTAGCAGCGTAGCGGACTGCGGAGGCCGTGACACGTCGCCCAGCACCGGGAAGAAATTTTTGCGGAGGCTGCGGGCCGCCGTGGACGCCGCGACTGTAATACGACAGGAAACAGGCCGCCGCGCATGACCGCGTTCGACGAAGCAGCACGTGCGGACGCGGGACGGGCTGTCCGCACCGTTTGCTTGTATGGTGTGCGTGCACGTTTCGTGGGAGTTTTGACTCATCAACGCTACAGATGCACAATTGAAATATCTAGGTTTTTTTTGAATCATGCTATTATAATTTTCGAACATTAGAGAAACACCACTACTATTCGTCTATTTTGAAACATACCATTATAATTCTTTGTTTCCTAAAAAACACTATGAAATACGTATAAAGACGATTTGAGCCCACCTGCAGCGTACATGAATACGTATTCTTTATTACACTACAGCCTATTTCTCTGTCACCGACACACGGCCCCCTATGTCATCTTCTTTTTCCTCCTCTTGCCATTCCCATTACCAAGCGCCCGAGCAGCACGCGGCCGAGCAGCATGTGCGTAGCTCGCGGCCAGCGTGGAGCACGCGGCCCGTGCACACTCTCGACCGGGGAGGTCGCGACCTAGGCGGTCAGCGGAGATCGCGGCCACCATGGAACTTCAGCTCGGGTGCTGCTCGCACGCTCCAGCTGCTGCACACCCATGCACGTGCAAGCCATCACCCGCGGCTCGTCCGCGTGCTGCTGCCGTGTACTGCGTGCCGCGTGCTACTGCTGGGTGCCGCTGCGTGCTGCTGCTGCTGCTGCTGCTGCTGAGTGCCGCGTGCTGCTGCTGCGTTGGGCTATTGGCAATGGAGATGGCAAGAGGAGGAAGAAGAAGATGACATGTGAGGTCCGCGCGTCGGTGATAGGAACATGTGCTGTAATATGGAATACGTATTCATATACGTCTGCAGCTGTACCTAAATCATTTTCATACATATTTTGTGATATTTTTGTAAGAAGCGAAGAATTGTATTGGTATATTTCAAAATAGACGAATAGTAATTGTGTTTTTTCAAAGTTCAAAAATTATAATGACGTGGTTCAAAAAACCCAAATATCTAATATAAAAGGCAAGCTGTGGTTCCAAAAAAGCCCAAATATCTAATATAAAAGGCAAGCTTTTAAGAGTGGGAACTGAAAGGAACCAAACCTTACAACCTTTTCAAGGTGTGACCAACACAATCAATGGATTGATCGACCGAATCGGACGGCGTTTCTCTTTCAGCGATTCGTTTCGGACACGAGCTTGTTTATGATATGAAGCGCTAGTTTAGCCACGTACACACTCTGGTGGTGTAAGGCCGACCAGTACCTGTAGAGGCTGTAGGTGGCTGGAATATGCTGCTATCAGTGCAGTAGCAATCTATCAAATGTGGGGATGTTCATGACATGGAGATTTATAATTCTGTTGCCACATGTATCACTGTTCTGAATTTTCCATGTCCCCCCACTGGACCCTGGTACGGCTAACTAGCTTAGGTCTTTTTCCCTGGCTGCCTCCTAGTCCCACGCACATGTCAAACGGAGCACGCAAGAGTATATATGGCCGATGAGAATTTTGAGGAGACTTGCTATTGCTAGCTGTGTCTAGCCCTATTCGTTTGGATTATCAGCTACCTGTTTCTCTCTCATAGAAAAACAGTCAAAAACAGTATCAGCCGACTTATCAGTCATCCAAACGGTCCAGTGAACATGTGTGGTATCAGTAAGGCCGATTATGGCCAACCGTGGGGCATATGAGACACGAGTGCCAACGCTATTTATTTCACCAACGTACAATTGAATTCATTATGCAATCTATAATGCATTTTTTTCATCTAATTAGGTTTAGCATCTATCTATCTAATAAGCTCAAGACGATGCTAGTCACGTATAAGAAAAACTACAAGGATAATAATTGTTGAATTATAGGTCCATTGCTCATCTTAATTTTCTTATTATGCGATTAATGTGCTGTTTGATAGAGCTTTTTGAATGACTTCAGCTATGACTTTTCACGCCTTTTGCATTAACCTGTACCAAACACTAACTCAGCAGATGGTTTCATGAGAGAACATCAAGAGGGGAGATCGAATTCGTTTTTCGTATGACAACGGCGATGCTATCTGTTTCATTTCTGACTTGGACAAACTCGGTTGCTAAAAAACACTACCAAAGAGGTTTTAAACTTTTAGTTCAAACTAGTCAATACATTGAATAAAGTGTTTTGAGATTGAATAATGGTGGCGTAATTAAATAAAAAAGTTCTATAGCTAACTCATGTTTCCACATGCTTGAGCCTCGAGGAAGCCTATGCGTGAGAAAAAGTGTTAAAGTATGGCAGTCTCAATAGAGATTTGGATTTCTGAAAGATTTTAATGTGGCTGGAGAGGATGAATAACCTAATAAAAATTCTATAAATACACTTAGAAAAAGTAATTAGCAAAAAAACGCTATAAGAGCATCTTCAAAAGTTTAGCATATTCCTTTTTTATCTTTATTTTTTTAGCAAAATAAGAAAAAACTCTCTCCAACAATATCACATATTGCTTGCTATTTTTTAGCAACTTAGAAAAAGGGCTGCTTTGTGCGCATATATGCGTGCGCGGATCCTCCCTCCGCATCCGCTCTAGGCCCTCTTCCCGTACAGTCTCCTGCGTCCGCCTGCTGTGCTTGTACGCCCAAGGCGAGGCGCTGCCGCCATGCTGCACGCTGCAGGCTGCGGCCACCAGGCCTGGCGAGTGGCCACCAAGAGTCCAGGACATGGCGACGTGCCAGCTGCTCTGGCCTCGTCTGTCCTGTTGGAGATTCCCAAGCAAAAAACGCCCGATGCCTGCTGAGTACTAGATGACTAGATGGCTGGTAGCTAGGTGATCGACCCACCCGGGTAGATGTGAGATAGGGGACCTTGAACTTGCACTAAAAACGTGTAGAAAAAAATATGGGAGCAAGTTTAGTACTAGCACTATTAAAAGAATGCAAGCCACATATGCAACAATTTTAGTTTCTAGCAATTCTATTTCACACAAGACAAGAAGTACTCTAGCTAGTAAACTAGATACTAGCTATTCTAGAGATACAAGAAACACTAGAAAGATAGTTACTCTACTTTACAAGAAGGTAAACAAAGTAAATGCAAAGGTAGAGGTCAGAAGATTATACCATGACGATGATATATCTAATTAATCAATATACAAATGAAATCCTTGGCAAAGAGATGACACAAGATTTTTTTCTCGAGGTTCACTTACTTGTCGGTAAACTACTCCTCATTATAGCGATACATCACTTGGTAATTTACGCACTAATAAGCTTTTCACGCCTAACCCGCTATCAGTGTTGCACACTCAACACGATGGGAATCCACAAACTATGAGAAATCTACTAGAGATATCTTTCATGAACTCCCACGCGTAAGGCTTAAAACCTCTCATAAACTACTGATAAGAGCCAGAGACAATCATCAACCTCCACTTAATGATCCTCGCAGCTCCAAGACGTCTAAAAGTTGACAAATTCCAAGAGTAACAAGAGAAACCACAACGATGCAATTGCAACTGCCACTAGATGCATTAACACGATGCAGATGCACTAGTTTGCTCTCCCAACTCACTAGAATGATCAACAATCAAGTAAGAGTGGTGGGAGTGATGTGTCTTAGCTCTACAAGATATCAAGTGAAGTAAATGGCCAAGTGACACTCCCCTAGCCAGCCACCAAGCTTAAATAGAGACTCCAACGCTCAAAGAGTCGTTGGTCCCCTCACCTTATATTCTATGAGGTGACCGAACACGTCCGGTCCATGGTGACCGCACTCAGTCATCGTTCGGTTCTCTTCTTCCTTTAGCTCGACTTGCCATGTCATATTGACCGGAAATGTGAATAGTGTTGTAGTCATGTTCGGTTAAACATTGCACACAGACTCCGGTCGTTACACACTAAGATTTCTAGACACAACATTTGGTAACTGGACGTGTCCATTCATCACTAGCCGGATTCACTTAGCATCCGGTCCACACTAAGTGAATTGCCGCACTTAGGGTTAAGCATAGTACGCGTCCAGTCTCAAGGGGACCAAGGTCCAATTACTTATGGTGAACCCTATCTCTTCTACAATCTCTTTACTCTTGCTCACAAGTGCTAAATATAATTTATATCACCTTTGTTAATGTGTATTCATATTTTCATAAGACTTTTTGAAGGGTTTTAAGTTAGCTCACTAGGTTTAATGCACATGCAACTAGTTAGATCACCTAGTGGCACTTGATAACCGAATCACTAAGATATCCCCTTAATAGTTGTTGACGGTAATTACTAGCTATTTTGTCACCATCAAAATACCGTCAACATTCTCATATTCAAAGGAAAACAAGTATCACATGAACATATTTTACCCAATAACTAGTTCCACATGTCCCTTGACTATTTTAGTGCAGGTAATGACAAATGGGGTCTTTTGGGAGCTAGTGGGCCCACTTAGGGGGTCGACCGACCATCCTGTGGGGCCACTAGGCCTCCCAAGCCCCCATGATCCATGTAACACCCTCCAGAGCACTTTCTACCCCTTGGATCCAAGTGTGTTTTCTCCCAACGGTTCAGATTCGCATCACGAGGATCCATGGGCCCACATCAAAGAGATTAGCGTAACAAATCAACTCAGAACCAACATCCAACGCATATGACAAGTGGGACCAACACCCAAGAGGCAGAGGTGGGCCAGAGGCCCCACATGGGGGTCGACCGACCTCAAGGTGGGCCCACCAGGCCACCACTTGGTCCCTGACCAGTGGGCCATCATCTAGAAGGAGCAGAGGGGCCCACATGGCAGCGTGGGTGGTCGACCGACCACCTATAGGGCGGTTTCACCCCCTCAACCGCCTCACTCACTCCCCACATGATGGAAATCATCACCCTTGATCCTTAGGCGGTTTTGAAGACGGTTGGATCCAACGGTGGTTGATGAAGGTGACGCGGATCGCTGACATGGCACCGGAGTAGCCCCTACTCCACCTCTAGCTATAAATAGACCCCTAGAGCTCCCTTCTCATTCATGCCTCATTGGAAAAACACTACTCCTTAGTCTCTTAGCGGAGCTCTCTAGTGGTGCTATGCTAGTTGGAAGAGAGTGAGGAGAGTCTGGAGGAGAGCCAGGCCTGTCTGGCGTCTTCTCAGAGCTGTACCTCGGCGGATGCGAGTCTCTTGTAAGTTTAGCTCTTGTAAGTGACTTCTTCCGAGTTCTTTATAGCATTTAGTATTCTACTTCTGGCATAGTTGTTATACATCTTTTAGTGCTTGTTCATCGCTTTACTTTAAGTAGAGTGCTTTAATCTTATGCAAGGGTTAAATTAGTAAGAATAGTGTAGACGTGGTGTCTAGACTAGATCTTACCTTTGTAAACCGCTTATCGCGCGGATTGTTTGTGGATGCTAGTAGAAGGTGACAGCTCTATCTAGCCTTTGTATTCCACCACGCGTGTCAGATAAGTTCTTAAAAGGTAGGGCTTCAATACAACATGATGGCGCGGTCCGGTTAGAGTTTTGCCCTCTTTCTGATCTATCCCATCGCCTCCTGCAAGAGAAGGGCTGATAAAGCCAGTCTAACCAGCTACACCTTGTTAGATATTTTTGCTATATCGAACCTCTCAACCCATAGTCTCCCTTCATCCATCATAGGACATATCCATATTCCTAGTTAACTCACTACTCGTTCCCTGTGGAAAATACGATACCTGGAATACTCCCGGTGAAGTGCTACAACGGTATAATCTGTGTGCTTGCGGATTTATCCAAAAGTCATAAGAAATACCAACAAGCATTTCTGGCGCCGTTGCCGGGAAACGGTAGCTGTTTTAACTAGAACCCTTTAGTCCTATTACCCTTATTTTATCTTTCTTTTCGTTTTTATCCTTGTCACACCATGAACGAATCATTAATCTCTCATTTTGCCTTTCCAAAGGGCCATAGTTTGGAACCACCACCATCATCACATCCCATTCTTTCACCTAGCTATGAGTTTC
This sequence comes from Microstegium vimineum, assembly GCA_022036555.1. Taxonomy (NCBI): domain Eukaryota; kingdom Viridiplantae; phylum Streptophyta; class Magnoliopsida; order Poales; family Poaceae; genus Microstegium; species Microstegium vimineum. The sequence goes on from CM039132.1 coordinate 30,072,256, forward strand.
TCCCTAGCTTCATAGCCAAAGTTTGGGAACAATCTTTCTCTGGGGATGAAGATGAAAATCCTTACACTCACCTACGTGACTTTGAACAATTGTGTTCATGTGTCAACATCCAAGGGATGAGGCGAGGTACCCTTAAGTGGAAGCTATTTCCGTTTTCTTTGACAGGAATAGCCAAACGATGGTACCTTCGCAACGTAGATAGTGTAAACAAAGAATGGGAAAGATTACAATCCAAATTCTGCCTAACTTTCTTCTCTATCTCCTGTGTTATTCGTCTTTGAATAGAGGTCCTAACCTTTAAACAAAAGGAGAAAGAACCTCTAGGTGCGGCATGGGCTCGTCTTTTAGAGCTATCATCATCTGGCCCTGATCTTGCTATAACCGAGCCAACATTGTTACAACATTTTTATGGCGGTCTTAGCAAAGATTCTGCACAAATTCTCGATATGACTTCTAGGGGAGCCTTCCTGTGTTTATCCGTTAGTGAAGGGAAGAGTTTTCTCACGAAGATTCTTGAAAACACCCCTACACTAACGTTTATGATGAAGGACCCATAGAAGAAGAAAGACCAGTCCCTAGAAAGGAAATCTCGATAGCCGAATCACCACCACTTCTATCCAAAGATTCTGCCATCGATCCTAAACCACAAATACCACAAATCTCGAAGGAAGAAGAAATCCAACACATAAAACATTCTTTCGACTCTGAGGCCAACCTTTCATATGATCTTGCTGGTTTTGGGAATACCCAAAATGACCCTTTCTTAAAGAGGCCTTCTAAGAAACATCTTTCTAGACCTCTCATGAAGGGATCTCTTCAAAAACCTCCCAAATCAACATCATCTTGTGCCTCAACTTCCCACATGGCACATCAGGAAAAGCTTGGGATATTTGATGAAGAAATATCGAGTGAGCCTATAGAAGAAGAACTAAAGTGTTTAGAAGCCAAATCTATCCTCTCCTTCTCTATGCCCACCTCTGACTTATCCTACGAAGCAATCCTTGATCCTGATGATCCCCCACGTGTTCCTTTATTCAAGTCTTATGATGACCCACTTAATGACTTTGGGAATTCATTAAGACACCCGAGGCATGGAAGCCATGAGGGCCATAAATCTGACCAAGAGGAGCAAAGACAACGGTTGGAACATCTGTCTACCGTTGTAAATAAAGAATGGTTGGATGAGGCCAAATCCTCAAAGGAAGTCACTAAAATGCCCACACATGTGAGGAGAATATCCTATCAAGTGTTGGGCATTAATGGTGAAATCTGCTATGATCCTAGCCTCGGGATCAACATCATTCCTCATTTCCATGTTCCAATACCATCAAAGGATCATCTATCCCAATCACAAAAACACCTTATACTCCCCAATGGTCAAATCCTTGATTGTTTAGGAGTCCTTCATAATGTTCTTGTGATGGTTGATGATCTCAAGATCTTCCTAGATTTCCATATCTTTGACCTTCCTAAACTTTCCTTTCATCTCACTTTTATCGGAAGGTCAATCATGAGAATCTTGGAGAACACTTTAGGAAATGAGAAGCTTGGTCATAGAATAAGTGAAGATTATCTACCCGTTTGGTCTTCCCGACCTCTCATCAAAGGGATAGAATCCAAACTTGTTCTTGATCCAAGGGGTGAGCTTATGTCCTTCTCGCTAACAACCATGACCCATTCAAGCCTTGAGGATGACTTGAAATGTCATAAGAAAGTGCTCACCCACTCCTTGAAATAGAAGATTCCACCAATGAGCATGGAAGCTTTTCCCTGATCTTCCCATCAAATCCATGCTCAAATGAGAAATCTCCCAAATCGATCCTTCCCTCTACCATCACTAGACACATGATCTACAACCCCTTCATTCTTCTTGTTTCTAAAATCTTTGCAAAGTTGGTTGTAGATGTGTTTGTCTATCACAAATTCTGCAAATCTCGTAGTGATTTTGGTCTTGAGGATAGGTTCGTAAATGTTGGAGTTGAAGGGGAAACCGCTTCACCAACATGAGTTGCACTTGAAGGTTTCCCAAAGACAAGCTTGTGTCTTAAAAATAAGCACTTTCGGGAGATAACCCGAGCCTGTTTTTTTCTATTAAAATTTTCTTTTTAAAATAAAATAAAAAAATTATTATTAATTAAAATTAATAAAATAATATATATATATATATATAACAAAATAAAAATATTTTTAGTTTCCCAAAATTCTAAAATGAATAAAATGACTTTGTAAAATGAGATTAAGGGAATATTTGTGAAATTGTTCCTTCAGGTATTTTTGTCACTAACCATTTCAGGTTTGAATAAAAAGAACGATGAAGCAAAACCCAAGGTATGTCCAAGCAAACATTTTTTTTAATGAAGCACATTAAAAAGGAAATTTCACATCATAGACTTGGATTTTCTCAGTATCAAATGTTACAAAATCCAAGTATGGAGGAGTGGAATTCTCTAAGAAATTCATGTCATGCTTCATTGTTTAATTTTGTTTGGTTGTCTCTACCTTGTGTTCTCTTTATAACTTGCTCATCTTGCTAAGTCACAAAAATAATAAAAACAAACAAAAAAATTACAAATGCTCATCTAGTTCACCATCCATGCTCTTGTCTCTTTTTAAATGAATCTCTTTGTGCCTTAATGCTTCCTTGTTCTGTTATGAGTATGCTTTGGTTTGGGAGTAGTGCGCATACTCCTATAAGATCTTTAAATTAAGCATGGTGCTTAGGTTAAATAGCCTTCCTTAATCAAATTAGACATGGTGTCAAGTTTGATTAATGAACCTAAAGTAAACTTGTATGGAATTTGGTTGTACCTTTGGACTAACCCATGTAAGATAACTTCACAACTTTGGTGGTTAAGTCATGAGGTCATTCATAGAGACAAATCAAGGTTTGAGGTAGTTTTTGAAATAATCTTGCACACCTTTGCCTTAACCTTGCTTGGTTTTTAATTGGTGAACAATGAGGGAACATCTTGTGATATGCTAAAATCCTAAAGCCAACTTTTCTATAGCATAGAAGATGTCATCTATTTCTATGGAAACAATGCCCTTGCTTCAATTTATTCATGAATCCCTTCGGGTATGTGTTGTCCACTAATCCTTCGCAGGAGAGAAGCAATGAATGGAGAAAAAGAGTCTGAGTACAATGAAATGATTCACAGAAGAAATACCATTCATCATCATCAATATCGTGATGCAAGGAACCATCACGCTTCGAGATTACGGCTGCAAAACCTTTAAAGGTAAATGGTCAGTGTCTTAAAAGTTTTCATGAACATGAATCACTTGAGCATGAAATTGAAATGGTAGATTTTGTCCTTAATCCAATCTAGAACTAAAATCTACATGTTTTAATTTTTGTTCATTTTTCGTGTTTGACCCTAGAAATTAGCTTGTACCTAGCCTTGTCACCTCCCACACGAAATCTTGGCCGATTTGGCCCCGAAAGGCGGTCGGCCGATCGCATGTTGAGGCTTCTCAGCCCGACGTTGCACGGCCTGCCTAACCTGACCCGTGGGACCTCCGATCCAGGCTCGGTCGAGCCAAACCTTCCAAAAATCAGTCGGCTAACCGTGGATTTGGCCCTTCAGCCATGCACATTGCTCTTGAGCGTTGGACCAACATTCCTATCTTGTTTCCGGTACGATCCAAGTGAAAAACAAGGCGAAGGACGTTGGATTCTCTCTTCTTAACCTCTCCCTCTCCTTCTTCCTCCTCTTACCTTGTTCTTCGTCACCACCAGTAGAAATTCCATCTCCTCTTGTTTCCCTTCTCACCTTCCTGGACCTCACCATCGCTCCACCAAGAAGAAGATCAAAAGAGCGATATGGAAAAGCTCTTGCATGTTGTTGCTAGAGAGAGCATTACCAACTTAGAAGAAAGGGCTTCTGAGGAGAGAATGACGCGTCTAGGTCTTGAAGATAGCTTTAATGACCTTCGCATTATCACTAATGCAAAGCTCAAGCGCTTATCCAAAGCCATTGAGAAGAGGATCTCCTTGCCTCTCCTTCTCCTTAGTCATCCCCTAGAGCCATCGACACAGCCTACCTCATGGCCTTGATAGAAGAGAGCATGAAGAGATGCTTGTCATCCCTTATCCTAAGGCTATAGGACCTTCTCTCTCCACCTTATCCCTTGGCTTACCTTAGCCCTTTATTGCAACATAATACTTAGGCTTGATAGTCTATCGCTCATGAATCAATGAGCACGTGCCTAAGTTATTAATGAAATATGAAACTTTTGGTTCTGCTGGTATCTTACCCCAGCAGAACCCCTACATTTGATCTCTTTCTGTTCTGTACTCCAGTATGCAGTGAAACAAGTATAGGGGGGTATCGGTCGACACCCCAACACACCATTTCACCAGATTGACCATGGAATCATGTTTTACACATCCATAACATGCTCCACGAAAAAGTTGGACAAAATTGGCCACTTTTGTGCATCGGCCAATGCACTTCGGAGGCCAAAATTCAGAACAGATAGAGTGAATCAACATTCAGAGGGAATGTGATATAGTTCTCGGCTCATGATTCATACCCTATCTATTTAAGGTTCTTGGAGATTAACTTTTGAAAACGTCATAAAACCATAATGTCACTACTCCTCTATAGTGAGAAAATTCCTACCACAGCCATATATGCTCTTTCATGATTTAAGCTTTCTACATAAGCTGCTGACTTTGTATTGAGTTTGGTCAAGTTTTGTGACCCTTGTTGAGAGACTTATCATGCTCCCAAGATCAAGATCACGTACACGCCACATATACATGCTGCTTCTTCACTGGAAGTACGCAGAAACATGCCTTACATTTTCCACATAGTTCATGCTCCATGTTCTAATAGAAATTCTTTCTCTAGTATATGTTGTTAGTCAATGAGACATAGACTATGCAAAATATAGGGGCACATAAAGCCCCAAGTTTTATAAAAAAAATGATGAGCACATCAAAGCTCATTTAAAAAAAACTGAGCATTTCAAAGCTCATAGAAAAAAAATAAAGATAGCTATGTCTCAATATAATAAGTTAGGAAAGAGAGATCTTATAAAGGAGTTTTGATCATTCACCATGTTTCCACACACTTGCACATCTTGATCTAAGAGTATGATATTTCTCTCCTTGGATCCGGAATTTGAATTTACAATATATGCAAGGTAAGTTTGCTACATCTTTTATCCTACCTATAGCTCCACATAAGCCTTTAGAGTAGAAGGAAAAAGAAGGAAAATTTCAAACATATGCCTTGGTAAGGATTCATACACCTTGAGCGATCTAGAGTGCTATATGAGGAGTAAGTTGACTTATGAGCTTTCTTTTGAAAAAACTTATCAAAAAAACTCCAAGTACTAAAATATGATTTGGGAAGATGACTTTGCTTTGAGAACTATTCCATTTTTCAATCTCTCAAGGATATATGTTAGACAATACCACATATCCCATTAGTATGACACATGTCTTACGTAAATTTTTATGCTTGCTTTATACTTTGAATATCATGGTTATGTTAACTTTATCCTTTACTCGAGGACGAGCAAAGAGGTAAGTATGGGGGATCTTGTTGATGGTAATTACGAGCTATTTTGTCACCATCAAAATACCGTCAACATCCTCATATTCAAAGGAAAACAAGTATCACATGAACATATTTTACCCAATAACTAGTTCCACATGTCCCTTGACTATTTTAGTGCAGGTAATGACAAATGGGGTCTTTTGGGAGCTAGTGGGCCCACTTAGGGGGTCGACCGACCATCCTGTGGGGCCACTAGGCCTCCCAAGCCCCCATGATCCATGTAACACCCTCCAGAGCACTTTCTACCCCTTGGATCAAAGTGTGTTTTCTCCCAACGGTTCAGATTCGCATCACGAGGATCCATGGGCCCACATCAAAGAGATTAGCGTAACAAATCAACTCAGAACTAACATCCAACGTATATGACAAGTGGGACCAACACCCAAGAGGCAGAGGTGGGCCAGAGGCCCCACATGTGGGTCGGCCGACCTCAAGGTGGGCCCACCAGGCCACCACTTGGTCCCTGACCAGTGGGCCATCATCCAGAAGGAGCAGAGGGGCCCACATGGCAGCATGGGTGGTCGGCCGACCACCTATAGGGCGGTTTCACCCCCTCAACCGCCTCACTCACTCCCCACATGATGGGAATCATCACCCTTGTAAGTTTAGCTCTTGTAAGTGACTTCTTCCGAGTTCTTTATAGCATTTCGTATTCTACTTCTGACATAACTATTATACATCTTTTCGTGCTTGTTCATCGCTTTACTTTAAGTAGAGTGCTTTAATCTTATGCAAGGGTTAAATTAGTAAGAATAGTGTAGATGTGGTGTCTAGACTAGATCTTACCTTTGTAAACCGCTTATCGCGCGGATTGTTTGTGGATGCTAGTAGAAGGTGACAACTCTATCTAGCCTTTGCATTCCACCACGCGTGTCAGATAAGTTCTTAAAAGGTAGGGCTTCAATACAACATGATGGCGCGGTCCGGTTAGAGTTTTGTCCTCTTTCTGATCTATCCCATCGCCTCCTGCAAGAGAAGGGCTAATAAAACCAGTATAACCAGCTATACCTTGTTAGATATCTTTGCTATATCGAACCTCTCAACCCATAGTCTCCCTTGATCCATCATAGGACATATCCATACTCCTAGTTAACTCACTACTCGTTCCCTGTGGAAAATACGATACCTGGAATACTCCCGATGAAGTGCTACAATGGTATAATTTGTGCGCTTGCGGATTTATCCAATAGTCATAAGAAAGACCAACAATAGTACGACTATCAATTATAAACACACTCACACCCTCTGTGGTGTCTTGAGTGTCAAAACAAAAAAGCCCTACCAAGTTATACATTCACTCACACCCTCTAATCGCCAAAACAAAAGGGCCCTATCAAGTTATACATTTACCTTGTTCTCTTTTATTTTTCAAATTTATTTTTCTGATGTTGGAGTACTTGATCTTATAGATGTGACCTTCACCATCCATCACTATGATCATCACTTAGCTCCATCATTTGATGCTCAAATTAAACTTTGGAAACAATTGGTTAGTACTAAAGATTTCATCAATTATATGAAACCAAACTAAGAATTTCAATTTCATAAGCATTACGTAACCTGACGTGACATAATATAATATTGATGAAGAGAAATATGATAAAAGTTTCCTAGGATAAAATTAGTTTTAAGGGGATAAACTCGTCTGTTCCCAACACATGATAGTCTTGAAAAACTGTGGGATAAAACTTTCAGACTAAACTAAATGAATTGTCTACGTTTTATTATTTTTTCGATCAAATGTTTGGTTTTTATTATATGTTTAATTTTTTAGTTGAACTTGCCAATGCATGCAACTCAACAATAATATTGCAACAATTTGACGTGAAAACAACTACAAATTCACATGGTTAACTCGGAGACTACAGTTGCCCGGAAAAAAAATGCAGTGGATTGCACATCTAAGATTAATGTATTTACTTCCAACCATACAAATGATCGACGTACGTGGGGTAACATAATTAGTTGCGTGGAGGACTGCTTCTACCTTACCAATTCTGCAAGTTATTGCCATACAAAAGTCAATGAATACCCTCGTTTAGAAGAAAAGTTTACAAAGACAAACAAGTCAGTCTCCTCTAAATGTCCAGTAACCAATTCTAAACTAAACTATGTTGTTTTCATATTGAACATGTGGTGTTCACTGTTCAAAGAATCTGCTCCGTATTATTGGACCTTATTTGATAGAGCTGCTTCTGCTTTAGGTCTTTGTGGAAAACGACTTCATAGGAAGTGATTCCCTATGACAACCTACTGTATGGAGAAAGTGATTCTACGTACAGAATGAAACGAAGAAGCTAGTAGTTTCTTTTTCTACATATAGCATCTTAATTCATTTTAAAATATCACATGACAAAATTCTTCAGAAATTGGATCTTAATATAAACTATTTTTCATAGCTCTCTTGAAATCAACCGTGGAGACTTGGAGCTCTGTAAACTTGCGCTCACTACAGTTCCTACTGATCCCTCAAAGCAACTAGTCGTCCACCCTATATATTTATGTCACCAGGATGTGTGTTAGAACAAACATCCTAGCACTAGTAGAGAGAAGAGCTTTAGTCCCGGTTGGGAATGGACTTTAGTCCTGATTTCCCAACCGGGACTAAGCATGCAAGACTAAAGGGGAGGACCTTTATTCTCGGTTTATCACAATCGGGACTAAAGGTCACAGCTTCAAAAAAAAAATAAAAAATAATTCCACCCACTCTGTGTTTCATGAGAATCGAACCCAGTCTCACATGTAGCTTACCACTCCACCGACACAATACATCTAACAATAAATGAGACGTTTCCTTTTAAACCAACTCAGGAAGAGACCTTTAGTCCCGGTTCGTAACACCAACCGAGACTAAATGAGACCCTTTAGTCCCGGTTGGTAACACCAATCGGGACTAAAGAGCCTCACCTGCAAAAGCCTGCTGCACTAGCCGTTGAGCAAGGGACTTTAGTCCCGGCCGCAAAAAATACCGAGACTAAAACCAAATTTGCATTCGGTTCAAAGGCATGTTCTCTACTAATGTAGAGTCATTAAAGTCTAATATTAAATGAAATATGAAACGTGAAACAAACCTCTATGCAATTGTACAATACTACCATATGAATTGACGTTTTGGACAAGATTTGAGTCAAACATTTAGAATCTAAATCATGAATAACTTTTAAGTTATTAAGTTTGAAAAAAATAAAAATGATATCAATAAATTTTTCTTGAAAAATACTTTCATAAAAATATGCATATATTATATTTTAATAAATATTTTTTAAAATATAATCAGTCAAAGTTACACTTTGAGTACTGTGTCGTTGTCTTAAACGTTAACTAATATGGATATGAAGGGAGTAGTGTGGTAGGGAGCTTGACAAACGGATCATGGAGGCTGCAACCAGTTTTTAGTGACATTTGCAATGAAATCGCTAATATATGTCTGTTCATAAATTTTGTTTTAGTTTTTTGTCACCATGCACAACATTGTCACAACAACACGAGTGTCCTAGATATTTGCCCTATTCATTTGGCTTATCATCCACTAAAACAGTGTTTTTCTCTCACAAGAAAACAATCTAAAACAACTAAAGTCGGCGTATCAGCTACCGAAACGACCAAGCGAACAGGCTGATTGTAAGTTTAGTTCAGATTTGAATTACTGAATATTTTAGTGTTTATTACTAGCTGGCTTGGTGCAAATGCACACCAGTCACAAAAACACACAAGTGGCCTGTTTTAACTAGGTGGCTTGTTGAACGTCATCGCGGTCCGCTGCCATCGGTCTCTAGCGAACGGTGGCAGCGGCGGCAGTGACCGGAGGGATATCGGAAGCGGTGGCTTTTGGCGATGGCGGCGTGTCGCCCCTGCATCACCTCGCGCCCCTGCGTCACCTCGCGAGAATGACACGGGCGTCTTCTGCCTATTATTGATATTGAGGTTTTATCTATGTGCCATTAAAAAGATATGTCATTGCTCACAAAACCATTGAAATGTTGAAGCTCTTATGTAGTATTGGTCCGAATTTATTTGTCTTCTACGTCATTCCTTCTCTATTCTATTTGGGTTTCACAGTTTAGGAGCCTTGATAAGTGGAACCAGGCTGTAAAAATGTCCATCTGACCCTGCATGGAGTGCAATAAGACACCAGAACTTTTTTGACCGGCCATTGACTGGTGTCCTTTCCCGTTCTCACACTATCTCAGCTCACTCCCTTTAACCGCGTGGGCAGGGCGAGACATGCATGGAAGTGGCGGCAGGGAAGGCAAGTAGGAGCTACTAATGGTTAGACTGTTAGAGAGTCGCAACATGGAGCGCCTTGCTGGCCTTGCCGCATGCACATCAGAGGAGGACAGGAGGTGGTGTCCGTGCACCAGACCAGGAATCTGGCGAGGAGCGCCGAGCCATCTGCACTTTACGACTGCGAGAGGCTCTCCATCGAGGAGGTCCGATCCTTTGGGACTCTAGAGACATGAACCCTCCCCATTGCGGCAGTATTCCGCGTGCATGGCGACATCGAGCTGCTAGGAGAGGACCGCGGAAGAGAAGGACCGGTGAGGGGCTGAGGGCAGCGGGCTGGTGGCGTTGATGTCACGCATGAAGAGCGATGCGATGGAGGATGACGCGTAGCGGCGGATCGGAAGGCGAGATACACGGCGCCGATCAATTAGAAGGTGGTGGTTTTGGTGCATGTGCATCAACAGGCGCAGAGGAGCATGAGACAACAGGTAGAGGGCTATCTGAAAATGACCATGCCCGTGAGGCTGCGCTTCACCTGAAGAGTCAAGGCGGACAGGCAGAGGAGGAAGAAGTAGTGTTTGGTTTGTTTGGGCCGTCGGATGATCTTCAGAGGTTTTTTTTTGGTCTTTTCACAGCTCCATTAGGCACCATTAGTAGCATATGTGGAAGAAATGACGAGAGTTCGAATTTTTTAACGGTTTGCAACAATTGTAAATTTTTTGAATGGCATACGAGTAAAACGCATGTGCTTGAATGGCCCAGTATTAATAACTCAAAGAGGGATGGACTCAACCCTCAACTGTACTGCATCCTTAACCTTTTTTGAGAACATGCCTAAATATGTATTTCGTTAAGCAAGAAAGAGTTTGAAATCAACATCCAGGCAAAACGTGGTAACCTGAAGTTACCTGCCCAGAAAACAGAAAAGACCCCCCGACCCTGATTACACAAAGGCGATATTACAAAGCAGAAAGCTGGTGCGACTGCAAATCGATACTGAGGCTAAGGCCCCGTTTAGTTCCATCCAAAAACCAAAAATTTTTGCGCAGTACCTGTCACATCGAATCTTGCGGCACATGCATGGAGTACTAAATGTAGACGAAAAAAAACTAATTGCACAGTTAGGTGAGAAACCGCGAGACAAAACTTTCGAACCTAATTAGTCTATATTAGACACTAATTGCCAAATAAAAACAAAAGTGCTACAGTACCCCAAACCCAAAAAATTTTGGATCTAAACACGCCCTAAGCTGAAGCCAGCGGACTTGCAAGCTGCCTAAACCCCGCCGAGCACCAAGCCGAAGCCTCCACCTGGATTTTCAACATGAGTTGCGCCGGCAGCAGGGCAGTCCTGTCAAAGGTTCGAGCATTTCGCTCCTTCCACAGCATCCACCCAACAAGGAAGAAGAGGGAATCGAAGCAACACCTGAGTTGTTTGGGAACCCGTTTTCTCGCTGTCAACCACCAGCACATCACCTGTTCCTCTCGCAAAACGACCCAGTCTTGGAGGTGAAGCTTGGTGATCCAGAGATGCCAAACCTCGCGACTGAAGCAACAACCAAGAATAATATGGTCCATTGTCTCGGTGTCCTGATCACACATGGCGCAGCTACTTGATTCCTGCAACCCATGGCGGAACCTGCGATCCGCAGTCCAGCACTTGCCATGCAAGACTAGCCAAAAAAAGAATCGGACCCGTGGCAGTGCGGTCGTTCCCACAGCTGCTTGGCCCCTAAAGGCGAAGAAGAGCCGAGGAACATAGCTCGATAGGCTGAAGCTGCTGAATAACAGTTGTCCCTTGCCAGCATCCAGGTGAAAGTGTCAGGTTCATCGGAAAGCTGAACGTGGTCAAGACAGTCGCAAATTGCAGCCACTTCAATGATCATCTGCATCGTCCTGGCACCACCAATCTGCCGGACCCAAGTGTTGTTCTGGAGAGCTGCAGCAACCGTCATGCTCCTCTTTCTAGCGCTGACTACCTCAAAGACAGAAGGCGCAAAGTATTGGATACGTACCCCGTCAATCCAGCGATCGGTCCAGAACAAAATGGATTGCCCGTTACTCAGCGTGAGGATGGTCGCAACTTGGAAGACAACAAGAACCTCACGCTCCCTGGAGGCCGCTCGTAGTCCTACCCGACGCTCCATCCACATCCAATGCACCCATAGTGCAATCCAAGCACGCTTCAGATCCGACACTCTGAGCCCGCCCAGCTCGCGCGGACAACAGACGACATTCCAGGCAACCTTGTAGCGTCCACCGGAGACTGACTCAGATCCAGCCCAAATGAAGCCCCGTCTCAACTTATCAACCGCTTGGACAGCCCAAGGCGAGAGACAGAGGGCAATTGACATTGAATGGGATCGCTGACATGATGCTCTTCACCAGGGCCATGCGCCCGACAGGGTTGAGAAGCTGCCCCTTCCAACCAGGAATTCTTGCCGCAACTTAATCGACTAGAGGCTGCTCCTCTACCCTTCTAAGCCTATAAACTGATAACGGTACTCCGAGGTACCGAATGGGGAGCTGCTCAGCCCAGCAGGACAGAATGTCATGAACCAACATCAAGTCTTCCTCTGAGCAATGGAGTGGTGTCGCCGAGCTCTTGTCCAAGTTGGCAAACAGCCCAAAGGCCAAACCAAAGATGCTCAAGACAGCCTTGATCACATGCAGATCCTGCGCTTCCGGTTTGAGGAACAGAACTAGATCATCGGCGTAGAGGCTCACCCGCGACCCGGTCAGCCCAGGAACAGGTGAGAGATGACCCCGAAGCTCCACCCAAAGGATGAAATTGTTGAGCACTTCCATCCCCAAAACAAACAGCAGAGGTGACAGTGGGTCGCCCTGTCGGAGGCCGCGTGCGTGACATATCCTCCGCCCAGGGTGACCGTTCAGTAAGATCTTCGTGCTTGCGGAAGAAAGTATAAGGGAGATCCAATTCCTCCAGCGAAGGCCAAACCCTAGGTGCTCCAGAATCTCAAGGAGGAAACTCCAGTCAACTGTATCAAAGGCCTTTTCGATGTCGATTTTAAGCAGGAGGCAAGGCACACGTCGAGCATGAACGACCTTGCAGGCTAGCTGAACGGAGTGGAAGTTGTCATGAATACGGCGCCCCTTGATGAAGGTGCTCTGATTCCGCAAAACCAGCGGGTCAAGTACCGTGGCGAGCCGTCTCGCCATGCATTTGGTGACAAGCTTTCCAAAGCTATGAATGAGACTTATCGGTTGATAGTCACGAACCCCCTCTGGGTTAGTCTTTTTCTTGAGCAGGACCATAAAGGCGTCGTTGAGGTGGTGGAAGCTCCTGGGATCCATAGACCAGAAGGCATTGAAGGCATTCATAATGTCTGTTTTGATAGTTTGCCAAGCCACCTTGTAGAAGATGCTGGTGAACCCATCTGGTCCGGGGGCCTTGTCATTCGGCATATCATTGATGGAAGCCCAAACTTCATCTCAGAGAACAGCAGGTCCAAGGCGGCGAGATCAGCTTGCGGCATACCAATCTCCTGAAGATCAAAACCTTCTAGAATGCATGAAGTTGGTGCCCAGAACCTCATTGTAGAAGTTGAAGAAGGCATCAGCCATGGCCTAGTCATCCACAATCTGTGCGCCATGTACATGTAGGGATTCGATTCTGTTGTGTCAGTGTCGGTGGCAGGCTTGGAGGTGAAAAAACTGTGTGTTGGCATCGCCCTCAACCAAAAAGAGCAGGCGAGAGCGCTGCCGAGCAATAGACCTGGACAAGGAGGCTAGCCCAAGCACCCGAACCTTGAGAGCGCGACGTAGAGCGGCCTCCCAAGCGTCTAGGGTCTTTCGCTCCTACTCGTCGAACCTTGCAATTACTTCACGTGCCAACGTCAGCTGCAACCTTATACTTCCAACTTTGGAACAACTCCACTGTTGCAGCTCCTTGGCGACATTTCTTAGCTTATGGTCAAGCAGCCAAAACGGGTCTGCTAGAGGTGGTTGTCGATGAAATATGTGTCGCAATCTACCTAGGGGGTACCCTACGGTAGTAGATTGTAGGCGGAGGTGTGGCGACGACGGTCAAGCGTAACACACATAGAGCATAGACACAGTGATTTAGACAGCTTCAGGCCGGCAAATCGCCGTAATACCCTACGTCCTGTGTTCTGGTGGCTGTATTGATCTGAGAGATAGATTACAAGATGTGATGAGATCGTGTTTTTTTGGGGGGGGGTCCCCTGTCCCTCCTTATATATGCCGAAGGGACAGAGTTATAAGTAAAGTAGTCAATATGGTACTATTCGTGCGGTGCACGTCGTGTGCTGCACGTCTACGTCTTGTGGGCCGGGCCACCTCCTGGTCGGGAGGCCCATATAGATCCCTGGGGATATGCCGAGGTAATATCCCCAACAAGTCCCCGAGCACATTATATGCTTCTGGCGAGCTGTCCTGAAGCCTTCGAGGAGATGCGGCCTGGTCGCCTTTCTTTATCAGCATTGTCGAAGATCTCTGACGAGGTGGCCTGGTCAGGATGTAGTCCGGAGAAGCTTTCTGACCAGGTCGAACTGGTCGGAACCATCAAAACTTGGTTAGCGAGCAAGTCGCTTCGTCGTAGGTCTGCAGCTGCTTGTCGGGAGGATGTCACGTGCTAGAGAAAAAATTTGAAAAAACTTCTTCTTGGTGAAGTGTATCCACTTGGAGCTTGCAAGACCATAAGGAACAGCAAGGTTGAAAGCCCAAGTTTGGTTTTTGTTAATTGATGAAACCTATGGACTAACCCTTGTACTAAGTGTATGATCAAGATAGGGTAGTTCACCTTGACACATGAAGCTAGAAGGATGACAATGGTGCATTGATCAAGTGCTTCATGGACTAAGGAAAAGAAGAAAGAGAAAAACAAAAATGGGCTCAAGGCAAAGGTATATCATAGGGCCATTTTTGGTTTAGTGATCAAGACACTATAGAGAGTGTGATCACATTTAGGATAGATAGCCGTACTATCAAGAAGGGAAAACTCGTTTCGATTACGGTTATCATGTGCCACTAGGTTTGCATTGCATACATATAAAATGAACCTAAATGACACAAACTAAATCAAATCCAAGATATTTCAAAGAAAAAGGCTAACACAAGAAATCAAGTGATGGATCACAAGGTGTTAGCACATGGAAGCTTGGAGAAGAAGAGGCGGCTCGGTCTAGCACTCAGAAGGACTCGATGCAGGCTAAAGGCAGTCCGGACCATTGGACATGCGACCGGAGGCATACCCTAAGCAATGACCTCTCTGGACAGGAGGTCTGGACGCTGATGATAGTCCGGACGCAGAGTCCGGAGGTTGGAGCTCTCTATTCTCCATGGTTGTATTTATCCGGACGCTGAGTGCGGTCCGGACGCAGAACACCGGACGATCGTCCGGAGCTCAGAAGCTCTTTGGAACCTCTCTGCGTAGATCCGGACACAGGCGCTGATAGTCTGGACGCGCGCTGTTTCCAGCGTCCGAAGGAGACGTGGCAGCAGCGAGTCAAGGCGCGAACGGCGGAATTCAAATGGAGTAGGGACCGGACGCACTCGCGATGGTCCGGACCCCCTATGAACTTGTGTCCGGAGTCACGCAGGAAAGCAGGATCAAGGGGCAAAATGGCTAGTCTTTGGTGGAAGGCTATATAAGTGCTTTTGGCCGGCTCAAGCAGCAACTCTAGCACCTCCCTTCATTCTCACTCTTTGTGCTTGCTTGAGAAGGCTCTTCACTCATCTCTCTTTGCTTTGCTTGCTAATTCATGAGAGTTTGAGTGAACCAAGTGCTTTGATCTTTGCATTGCATCTTAGTGGCACTTGGTCATCATAATCGCCGCGGGATTTCTTGTTATTCTTGGTGTTTGCTAACACCTAGACGGCTTGGCGATTGTGGAGAAGCTTCGGCACGTGTTGGTGATTGTTCATGGCCGGCTTCATCGGCTTGTGAGAGGGCTTGTGCCCACCTTGGCGGAGCGCCAAAGGGTAACTCTAGTGGATTGCTCGTGTCATTGAGTTACTCGCATTTGGGTGGATTCTTGTGGCGCCTGAGTTAGTGGGCTAGGCTTGTCATTGCCTATTAGCCACCGAATCACCACTTGAGTAGTCGACACAACAGGGACTAGCTTGGTGGCAACCAAGTGAACCTCGAGAGAAATATCGATTGTCATCTTGTCTCCCGGCTACTCTTTGGTATTCATTGTGATTGGTTCTCTACATTGACATCCATACATCACAAGACATCGGTATAACAATCACCTCCTCTCTTGTATTTACCTTGTTCATATCTTGCTTAATTAGCTCTCTAGTTAGCTTGTTAGCTTAGCTTGTTAGTTGTTCTTGCTAGCTCAAGTTAAGTGCCTTAGGTTCTTTCTATTGATTGTTAGGCACTTAGCTAACTAGAATTGCATTGGATAGGTGGCTTTGCACCCCAAGTAGAGCTAGAGCAAAAAGCTTTGCTTAAGTGTTATCTAACCTTTTGCTCTAGTGTTTTGTAGAAATTTTATTAGGCTATTCACCCCCCCTCTAGCCATCTAGGACCTTTCAAGTGGTATCAGAGCCGTGGTCACCGCTATTATCAAGGCTTAACAACCTTCGGTGTTAGTGATGGCTCAGGTACAAATCAACCATGTTGGAAGCAAACCACCAATGTTTGATGGAACATGCTTTGATTATTGGAAGAGCAAGATGAAGATGCATCTAGGCTCAATACATGAGAAGGTGTGGAGTGTGACCGAACATGACTTTGTCATTCTTGATGAAGCCGCTCCCACACCTAGAGAGCAAGAGAACCGACAATGCAACACCATGGCACTCAATGTGATTTAGAATGGCATTGACTCCAAGGTGTTTGAGCAAATCAAAGATCTTGAGAAGGCAAGTGAAGTGTGGAAGAGACTTGAGGATACATATGAGGGCACCGCCACCGTGAAGAATGCCAAGTTGTACATGCTCAAGGACAAGCTATCTCACTTCAAGATGAAGGATGATGAGTCTATTCCAGAGATGTTCCATAGGCTCCAAGTAATCATCAACGATCTCAAGAGTTTGGGTGATAAGGTCAAGAATGAAGACTTCTCAAACCACTTTCTTGGTTGTTTGCCCAAGAAATACAAAACTTTGAGGCAAATAATTAGGAGAGATGGTTTGGACAAGATCACTCCCAATGAAGTTCTTGGAGAAATCATGACTGAAGAGCAATATAATGAAGAAAGTGAAGAAGAAGAGGTCAAGGAAGAAAAGAAAGAAAAGAAGAGCTTAGCATTCAAGGCATCATCATCCAAGAACAATGGCAAAGCAAATAAGCAAGAATCAAGTGATGATGAAGAAGCTAGTGTCCTTGATGATGAGATGATGGCCCTCTTTGTGCACAAGTTTGGCAAGTTCATGAAGAAGAAGGGCTATGGTGCTAGGAAGAGAAGAGATAACTTCAACAGCAAAGAATATGAGAAGAGATGCTACAAGTGCAAGAGCACCGGTCACATGATTGCGGATTGTCCCAATCATAGTGATGATGATGAAAAGAAGAAGAGTAAGCATGACAAGAAGGAGAAGAATCTATCCTTCACCAAGAAGAAGAAGGGTGAATCTTATATGGTAACTTGGGATGGTGATGATTCTTCCGATGATGATTCTAGTGATGATGAGAAGAAGAAGTCCAAGAAGAAGGCATTGGCAAGCATTGCTATCAACAACAAGCCATCTATCTTCGACACTCCATCATGCTTCATGGATAAGCCATCTAAGGTACAATCTCATGATGATAGTGATAGTGATGATGATAGTAGTGATGATGAGGAGTACTCCAAGGAGGAACTAGTAGATATGATGAAGCAAACTTATGCTTGTTTTGAGACAAAGAGGAAGGAGTACAAAGAGTTGAACAAGAAGCTTAAGGCTCTTGAACAATCCTTTGATGAGCTCAATGCCTCTCATGAGAGGCTAATGGAAGCCCATGAGAAGCTTGAGAGGACTCACTACAAGCTTGAAAAAGCTCACTCCTCCCTCCTTGAGCAAAACAAGGACAAGGTTGTTGCATCATGTGATATTGGAGTCACTTGTGATATTCTTGATGAATCATTTTTCACTCCTATCATTGTCACACCAACCGAAACACAATGTAGCACTTCCACATGCACATCCACTAGTGAGAGCTCAAAGGTTGATGCTACACTAGTAAGTGAAAATGAAAAATTGAAACATGATGTTAATGAACTCACTCATGCTTTGGGTAAGGCATATGGTGGAGATGCCGACTTGCTAAAGTGCTTGGGTAGCCAAAGATTTTCTCACTACAAAGAGGGATTGGGCTATACCCCCAAGAAGGGCAAGTCGGCCTTTGTAACTCCTAAGCCTAGCTTTGTGAGAAGCAATGGTCGGTATTGCAATAGTTGCAAGCAAGTGGGGCATGTAGACCAATATTGCAAACTTAACATGAGCCAAACCAAGTTTGCTAAGGCCACCTCTGTGCACTTTGATTCATGTTATATGCTTACCAAAAGTGTTAAAGGTATCATGGCTAAGTATGTTGGCACACCCATTGTTGGCCCGAAGAAGAAGGCTATTTGGGTGCCAAAATCCTTGGTCACTAACTTTGGAGGACCCAAACAAGTATGAGTACCTAAGAAGAACTAATTTGTTTTGTAGGTAAATTACAAAGCCAGAGGAAGGCATTGGGTGCTTGATAGTGGGTGCACTCAACACATGACCGGGAATTCTAGAATGTTCAAATCAATCAACTCCAACACCAATGATGGCATTGATAGTATTACATTTGGTGATAATGGCAAGAGCAAGCTCAAGGGTCTTGGTAAGATTGCAATATCCAATGACTTGAGCATATCCAATGTCTTGCTAGTTGAGAGCTTGAACTTCAATTTGCTATATGTAGCTCAATTGTGTGATCTTGAATTCAAATGCATATTTGGAGTAGATGATGTAGAGATCATTAGTGTAGATGGTTCAAACTTGATCTTCGAAGGCTTTAGATATGAGAGAACCTCTACCTAGTTGATTTCAATGCTAGTGAAGCTCAATTGTCAACTTTCTTGCTCACTAAATCAAGTATGGGTTGCTTATGGCATAGAAGACTTGGTCATGTTGGCATGAAGCAATTGAATAGATTGATCAAGCATGACTTAGTTAGAGGCTTGAAAGATGTTGTGTTTGAGAAGGATAAACTTTGTAGCTCTTGTCAAGCTGGCAAACAAGTTGGTAACACCCATCCCAAGAAGAGCATGATGGGCACTAGTAGAGCATTTGAGTTGTTGCACATGGATCTATTTGGACCAACAACATACACAAGTATTGGAGGCAACAAGTATGGATTTATGATAGTTGATGATCTTACAAGATACACTTGGGTATTCTTTCTCAATGACAAGAGTGATACATTTGCCACATTCAAATCTTTTGTCAAGAGATGTCACAATGAGTTTGAAACTACAATCAAGAAAGTGAGAAGTGACAATGGAAGTGAATTCAAGAATACAAGAGTTGAGGAGCTATGTGATGAGCTTGGAATCAAGCATCAACTTTTGGCCAAGTACACTCCACAATCAAATGGCCTTCTTGAGAGGAAGAATAGAACATTAATTGATATGGCAAGGTATATGCTTAGTGAGTACAATGTGAGTCACTCCTTTTGGGCCGAAGCTATCAACACCGCTTGCTGCTCTAGCAACCGGCTATATTGTCACCCATTGATGGAGAACACACCATATGAGCTATTGAATGGAAGAAAGCCCAACATTGCATACTTTAGAGTCTTTGGTTGTAAATGCTATATCTTGAAGAAAGGCACAAGACTTGGAAAGTTTGACAAGAAGTGTGATGAAGGGTTCTTACTTGGTTACTCAACCACAAGCAAAGCCTATAGAGTGTGGAATTCGGCTAGTGGTATACTTGAGGAGGTTCATGATGTTGAATTTGATGAAACCAATGGCTCTCAAGTTGAAAATTAGAATCTAGAAGATGTGAGTGGACCTCAATTGTCAAAGGCTATGAAGAACATGGATATTGGTGATATTAGGCCAAGACAAGTGATTGACATCGAAGATGACAAAGATCAAGTGCTCAACTCACCTAATGTGCAAGCTAGTAGTTCTCAAGTGCAAGATCAACAAGTGGCTAGTTCATCTCAACCAAGCTCAAGCAATCAAGTTCCTATCCTTCAACCAACCAACATTGCAAGAGATCACCCCATTGATCAAATAGTTGGTGATATTACGAGTGGTGTGCAAACAAGATCAAGATTGGCATCCTTTTGTGAACACTATTCATTTGTGTCATCCATAGAGCCAACCAAGATTGAAGAAGCATTACAAGATGTTGATTGGGTCAATGCAATGCATGAAGAGCTTAACAATTTCACAAGAAATCAAGTTTGGGAGCTAGTTGAAAGACCCAAGAATTACAATGTGATTGGCACAAGATGGGTATTTAGAAACAAGCAAGACCAAGATGGTATAGTTGTGAGAAACAAAGCAAGATTGGTAGCTCAAGGTTACACACAAGTTGAAGGTCTTGACTTTGGAGAAACCTATGCACCCGTTGCAAGATTAGAGGCAATAAGAATCCTATTGGCCTATGCATGTGCACACAACATCAAGCTATACCAAATGGATGTGAAGAGTGCTTTCTTGAATGGATATATCAATGAGATAGTATATGTTTAGCAACCTCCCGGTTTTGAAGATGACAAGAAGCCCAACCATGTGTACAAGTTGAGGAAGGCGTTATATGGCTTGAAGCAAGCACCTAGAGTATGGTATGAAAGATTGAGGGATTTCCTCTTATCCAAAGGGTTCATCATGGGGAAGGTTGATACTACTCTCTTCACTAAGAAGCTTGGCAAGGATCTATTTGTGCTCCAAATATATGTGGACGACATCATATTTAGTTCAACCAATCAAGAATTTTGTGAAGAATTTGGCAAGATGATGGCAAATGAGTTTGAAATGTCAATGATTGGTGAACTTAGCTACTTCCTTGGTCTCCAAATCAAGCAAATGAAGAATGGCACCTTTGTGAGTCAAGGCAAGTACATCAAGGGCATGATGAAGAAGTTTGTCTTAGAAAAGTCTAAAGGCATTAGCAGTCCTATGGGCACTAATGGACACTTGGATAGTGATGCTAGTGGCAACATGGTGGATCAAAAGTTGTATCGGTCTATGATTGGAAGCCTACTCTATGTGACCGCTTCAAGGTCGGATGTCATGTTTAGTGTATGCATGTGTGCAAGATTCCAAGCCTCACCAAAAGAAAGTCACTTGAAGGCTAAAAAGAGAATATTGAGGTACTTGAAGCATACACAAGATGTTGGATTGTGGTATCCCAAGGGGTCTAACTTTGAGTTGATTGAATATTCGGACTCCGACTATGCGGGATGCAAGGTTGGTAGAAAGAGCACTTCGGGCACATGTCAAATGCTAGGCATGTCACTTGTATCTTGGTCATCAAATAAGCAAAATAGTGTTGCACTCTCTACCGCCGAAGCCGAATACGTAAGTGCGGGTAGTTGTTGTGCTCAATTGCTTTGGATGAAAGAAACTTTGCATGACTATGGGATCCATTTCAAGCAAGTGCCGTTGCTATGTGACAATGAAAGTGCGGTGAAGCTAACCAACAATCCGGTCCAACATTCAAGAACCAAGCACATTGAAATAAGGCACCACTTCATAAGGGACCATCAACAAAAGGGTGATATCAAGATCACAAGTGTTGGCACCGATGATCAACTTGCCGATATATTCACCAAGCCACTTGATGAGAAGAGGTTTTGCAAGCTAAGAAATGAGTTGAACATTCTTGATTATTCAAACATGTGTTGATGCACCCCACATATATGACATGCCTCTCCTTCAAGCAAAGCAAGGTACAAGTTGATTGACATGTCATTCATCTAATATTAGGACTTGTTAGTGCATCTAGACATCAACTCATTAGGCTCATTCATGAAAATCAAATGTTTTGATGCTTATATGGTACCACTATTGCTTCTATGCTTCATATGATCTAGTGGTAGCATATGACATGTTTGTAGGCTTGCAATCCTAGTGTTTGATGTAGACTATGAACTTCAAATGTTTAGCTCAACATGGGCAAGATAACCATTCTAGGATGTGTGAACAAGCTTGTCCATGGTTTAAACCGAGTTAAATAATTTGGGGCAAGTAATATAGATTGAACCACACCTAAGCTTCTCTCCAATAATCAACATTTTTTATAATAGATGACAAAGGGGGAGAGAATATGGGGGAGAAGTAAGTAGTAAGAAATATTGAAATTTTTTGAAAAATGTAAGCACACAAGTAGGGGGAGAAACCTATGAATAAAGTTGTTGCATATCCTTGCGCATTCATAAGTGCTTGCTTGCATATGTACTTATTTTCATGACATGCTTGTGTGGTGAATGCTAGAAACTTAAATGTCTTGATGCTTGAAGTACTAGCATGGCCTAATTCTTCTTGTGAGCTTAAGCTTTCCAAGTGGTATTTCAAGTTTGCTCTCAAGTGGTTTCTAGGCATTCATGGTGCTAAGGACGGTATAATATGGCACTCCGATTGGTATCACGCTTCAAAGGTCCATCTCTTATACCTAAGCATCATTTGGTAGCATTCACTCTCCCACAATTCCTATTCATGCATATGTGATCAAAATGAACCAAACTCATATATCACATATGTAGGGGGAGCTAATACTACCAAAGTGAAAATTTTCATTATATACATTCTTTTGTGAAAGGTTGTCATCAATTACCTAAAAGGGGGAGATTGAAAGCCCAAGTTTGGTTTTGGTTAATTGATGAAACCTATGGACTAACCCTTGTACTAAGTGTATGATCAAGATAGGGTAGTTCACCTTGACACATGAAGCTAGAAGGATGACAATGATGCATTGATCAAGTGCTTCATGGACTAAGGAAAAGAAGAAAGAGAAAAACAAAAATGGGCTCAAGGCAAAGGTATATCATAGGGCCATTTTTGGTTTAGTGATCAAGACACTATAGAGAGTGTGATCACATTTAGGATAGATAGTCATACTATCAAGAAGGGAAAAATCGTTTCGATTACGGTTATCATGTGCCACTAGGTTTGCATTGCATACATATAAAATGAACCTAAGTGACACAAACTAAATCAAATCCAAGATATTTCAAAGAAAAAGGATAACACAGTAAATCAAGTGATGGATCACAAGGTGTTAGCACATGGAAGCTTGGAGAAGAAGAGGCGGCTCGGTCTGGCACTCAGAAGGACTCCGGATGCAGGGTCCGGACGCAGGCTAAACGCAGTCCGGACCATTGGACATGCGACCGGAGGCATACCCTAAGCAATGACCTCTCTGTACATTAGGTCCGGACGATGATGATAGTCCGGACGAGAGGCTCCGGATGCAGAGTCCGGAGGTTGGAGCTCTTTGTTCTCCACGGTTTTATTTATCCGGACGCTGAGTGCGGTCCGGACGCAGAACATCGGACGATCGTCCGGAGCTCAGAAGCTCTCTGGAACCTCTCTGCGTAGATCTGGACACAGGCGCTGATAGTCCGGACGCGTGTTGTTTCCAGCGTCCGGAGGAGACGTGGCAGCAGCGAGTCAAGGCGCGAACGGCGGAATTCAAATGGAGGAGGGACCGGACGCACACACAATGGTCCGGACCCCCTATGAACTTGCGTCCGGAGTCACGCAGGAAAGCAGGATCAAGGGGAAAAACTGCTAGTCTTTGGTGGAAGGCTATATAAGTGCTTTTGGCCGGCTCAAGCAGCAACTCTAGCACCTCCCCTTCATTCTCACTCTTTGTGCTTGCTTGAGAAGGCCCTCCACTCATCTCTCTTTGCTTTGCTTGCTAATTCATGAGAGTTTGAGTGAACCAAGTGCTTTGATATTTGCATTGCATCTTAGTGGCACCTGGTCATCGTCATCTCTGCGGGATTTCTTGTTATTCTTGGTGTTTGCCAACACCTAGACGGCTTGGCGATTTTGGAAAAGCTTCGGCACGTGTTGGTGATTGTTCGTGGCCGGCTTCATCGACTTGTGAGAGGGCTTGTACCCACCTCGGCGGAGCGCCAAAGGGTAACTCTAGTGGATTGCTCGTGTCATTGAGTTACTCTCATTTGGGTGGATCCTTGTGGCGCCCAAGTTAGTGGGCTAGGCTTGTTATTGCCTATTAGCCACCAAATCAGCACTTGAGTAGTCGATACAACGGGGACTAGCTTGGTGGCAACCAAGTGAACCTCGGGAGAAAAATCGATTGTCATCTTGTCTCCCGGCTACTCTTTGGTATTCAATGTGATTGGTTCTCTACATTGACATCCATTTATCACAAGGCATCGGTATAACAATCACCTCATCTCTTGTATTTACCTTGTTCATATCTTGCTTAGTTAGCTCTCTAGTTAGCTTGTTAGTTGTTCTTGCTAGCTCAAGTTAAGTGCCTTAGGTTCTTTCTATTGATTGTTAGGCACTTAGCTAACTAGAATTGCATTGGAGAGGTGGCTTTGCACCCCAAGTAGAGCTAGAGCAAAAAGCTTCGCTTAAGTGTTATCTAACCTTTTGCTCTAGTGTTTTATAGAAATTTTAGTAGGCTATTCACCCCCTCTAGCCATCTAGGACCTTTCAAAGGTCCTAGTAGAAGTCTGTACAAGTCCATCCTAGCGCTTGTCGAAGAAGAACCCAAATACATTCATCGTGAGGTGAAGTGTATCCACTTAGTCCCCGAGCTTGGTAGTAGTTGTTGTAGACATGTGGTGCCAAGCTATAGAGCATGTTGTAACTGGCGCAATCCCCGAGACCGCAGGTATAGCATGCCCAACAAGCCCCCTGACGTGCTACCCAAAATCAGCACCCTGATCCAGATAGTATGGAGCAACTTGATGGTACACCAGCTCAACCAGCAGGTTCTGGTCGACGATGAAGGTGAGTCGTAGACAAGGTCGACGAGAGCCGTGACGAGTCGGCGACAAGGAGCGACGAGGTCGGCGAGAGCCGTGGCGAGGAGCAATGAAGTCGACGTGAACCGTGACAAGTCGGCGACAAGGAACGACGAGGTCGGCATGAGCCGTGGCGAGGAGCGACGAAGTCGGCGTGAACCATGACGAGTCGATGATGAAGCCAGTCCCCGAGACTGTAGTCGGCGATGAGGAGCGACGAGGTCGGCATGAGCCATGGCAAGGAGTGACAAAGTCAGCGTGAACTATGACGTGTCGATGATGAAGCCAGTCCCCGAGACTGTAGTCGGCGACGAGGAGCGACGAGGTTGGCATGAGCCGTGGCGAGGAGCGATGAAGTCGGCGTGAACCTTGACAAGTCGATGATGAAGCCAGTCCCGAGACTTTAGTCGGCGACGAGGAGTGACGAGGTCAGCATGAGCCATGGCGAGGAGCGACGAAGTTGACATGAACTGTGACGAGTCGATGATGAAGCCAGTCCCCGAGACTATAGTCAGCGACGAGGAGCGACGAGGTCGGCATGAGCCGTGGCGAGGAGCGACGAAGTCAGTGTGAACCATGATGAGTCGATGACGAAGCCAGTCCCCGAGACTGTAGTCAACGACGAGAAGCGACGAGGTCGGAGAGAGCCATGGCGAGGAGCCATGAAGTCGGTGTGAACCTTGATGAGTCGATGATGAAGCCAGTCCCTGAGACTGTAGTTGGCGACGGAAGTGCTCGTAGGGGACAGCGGTAGATTGTATCTAGGATACAAGTTGTTGGACTTGTAAGTGAAATGTGGCAAAGCTGTTAATCGGGGCGGTGAGCTTATATTTCACTTGTATGTCCTCTCGTGCCAGCTGAGTCGTGAGTCGTAGCGATGAATCGTTCGACCTTGGGTCTCCTATGGTCCTGATCGGGGGCATAGCGCCACTGCACGCGTAGGAGCCATAAGGACTCCCAAGGAGGCATGCTGCTGACAACCCGCGGCACAGAGGGCGAGAAGCTCATGCACGCTTAGTGAGATGCCAGGGACAGGGCCCTTTTCCGAGAGGCTTGATCGTGGCGTGACCAGGGCTTGTGGAGACCGTTCCTGTAGACGTTGGGCGAAAAGCCATGCTGCTTGTAGAGTCGTCGACCGTACCGTGATCGTGTACAGATTTTGTGCACATAACCTCATGGCTCCCGACCCGAGTGATATCGCCCGGCTTCTGGGGAAATACCACTTGGGAGGCCTGTCGATGTAGTCGCAGCGCATAGGGTAGCTACTTCTATGCGCTATGATTCATCGGCAGGCCAGCTTCGGGTGCTTTGTGGTTATGGTCAGGCTGTTTGGAGAGAATGCCGTAATGCGTTTTGGAGAGGTTGTCGAACACTATGGGAGTGTTTTGGAGAGGTTGTCGAACGCTATGGGAGCATTTTGTAGTGGTCGCCAAATGCCGTGAACGTTTTGTAGAGGTCATCGAATATCATGATGAGTTGGTGACGAGGGATGTCGACAAGGTCGGCGACGAGGGTCGTGGTGAGTCGTTGATGAGATATGACGGGGACGGTGGCGAGTCGACGACGAGGCTAGCTGCGGGGCGAACCATGGTGATGAGGGACGACAAGGTTGTCGGCGAGGTGAGTTATGGCAAACAACGACGAGGGTCACCGACGGGATCAACTGCCAGGAATGACAATGGCCACCAACGTGGTCGGCGGAGATGGGCGATGAGTGTCGTCGACGGGATCGGCGGTGAAGGACGTCGATGGCCGTCGACGGGATTGGTGGCGAAGGATGACGAGGGCCACCAACGTGGTCGGCGGCGAAGAACGACGAGGGCTACCGACGGGATCGACGGCGAGGAGCGACAAGGGCCACCGACGGGATCAACGGCGAGGAGCGATGAGGGCCGCTGACCGGATCGACGGCGAGGGACGACGAGGGCCACCAACATGGTCGGCGGCGAAGAACGACGAGGGCCGCCGACGGGATCGACGACGAAGAACGACGAGGGCCACCGACGGGATTGACGGCGAAGAACGATGAGGGTCGCCGACCGGATCGATGGCAAGGGACGACGAGGGCCACCAACGTGGTCGGTGGCAAAGAACGACAAGGGCCGCCGATGGGATCGACGGCGAAGAACGACGAGGGCCGCCGACCGGATCGACGACAAGGAACGACGAGGGTGGCCAACGGGATAAGTGACAAGGAGCGACGAGGGGCCGCCGACGTGGTTGGCGGCGAAGAACGATGAGGGCCACCGACAGGATCGAGGGATTTGAGCAACGAGGGGCCGTCAACGGCGAAGAGACGACGGAGGCCGCTGCCGGGATCGATGGCGATGGGCGACGAGGGGCCGCCGACCTGGTCGGCGGTGAAGAATGATGAGAGCCGCCGATAGGATCGACGGTGTGTAGCGACGAGGGGCCGCTGACATGGTCGGTGGCGAAGAACGATGGAGGCCTCCGACGGGATCGACGGCGTGGAGCGACGAGGAGCCGCCGACATGGTCGGTGGTAAAGAACGACGGCGGCCACCAACGGGATTGATGGCGTGGAGCGACGACGGGCCGCCGACGTGGTCGGTGGTGAAGAACAACGAGGGCCACCAATAGGATCAACGGTGTGGAGCGACGAGGGGCCACCGATGTGGTCGACGGCGAAGAACGACGGAGGCCGCCGACAGGATCAACAGCGAGGGCGACAAAGGGCCGCCAACGTGGTCGGCGGTGAAGAACGACAAGGGCCGCCGATAGGATCGACGATGTGGAGCGACGAGGGGCCGACGTCATGGTTAGTGGCGAAGAACGATGGAGGCCGCCGATGAGATCGACGGTGTGGAGTGACGACGGGCCGCCGACATGGTCGGAGGTGAAGAACGACGAGGGCCACCGACAGGATCGATGGCGAGGGGCGACGAGGGGCCGACGTTGTGGTCGGCGGTGAAGAACGACGAGGGCCGCCGACAGGATCGACGACGTGGACCGACGAGGGGCCACCAACGTGGTCGACAGCGAAGAACGATGGAGGCTGCCAACGGGATCGACGGCGTGGAGCGATGAGGGGCCACCGACATGGTCGACGGCGAAGAATGACGGAGGCCACCGACGGGATCGACGGCGATGGGCGACGAGGGCCACCGACGGGATCGACGGCGAAGGACGACGAGGGGCCGCCGGCGTGGTTGGCGGCAGGGAGCGACGGGGGCCGTTAACGAGATCCATCGACGTGGGCCGTCGACAGGGAAGATGATCACTTGACGAGCCATGACGTCGTTGCACACACCCCCTACCTAGCATGCCAACTGTCAACGAAATACACGTCGCAGTCTACCTAGGGGGTACCCTACGGTAGTAGGCTGGAGGCGGAGGTGTGGCGACGACGGTCAAGCGTAACACAGAGATCATAGACACGGCGATTTAGAAGGTTCAGGCCGACAAATCGCCGTAATACACTATGTCCTTTGTTCTGGTGGCTGTATTGATCTAAGAGATAGATTACAAGATGTGATGAGATCGTGTTTTGGGGGGGTCCCCTGTCCCTCCTTATATATGCCGAAGGGACAGAGTTACAAGTAAAGTAGTCAATATGGTACTATTCGTGCGGTGCACATCGTGTGTTGCACGTCTACGTCTTGTGGGCCGGGCCACCTCCTGGTCGGGACTCCCATATAGGTCCCTGGGGATATGTCGAGGTAATATCCCCAACAGTGGTGTAGGTGCCCAGGCTGACGTGACATCCTCGGCGAACCCAGGCATGTTTGCCCAAAATGATTCAAAGCGAAATCGTCTCTTAGAGCCCCTAGACGGCTGGAACTGGAGCAAGAGCGGACAGTGGTCAGAACAGTCCGAGGATAGAGGATTGAGGACATGATCAGGGAAGGCCACAAGCCAATTCAAAGTGTTGAACACTCTATCAAGCAATTCCAACGTGGGGTTGCCTCTCTCGTTGGGCCAGGTGAAGCGTCTCCCCGGCAACTCGATTTCCTGCAGCAACATCTGGTTGAGGAAGCAACGGAAATGCCTCATGCCCTGCCGGTCAAGCCTATCATTGTTCTTGTCACTAGCCCGATAAATCATGTTAAAGTCACCACAGACACACCATGGGCCTTGAACTTTACCCCTGAAAGCACGTAGATCCTCTAGAAAAACGATCTTATCAACATCTTGCTGCGGCCCATAAACCACCGAGATCCACCACGGTGTCCTGAGCTCCCTAGGCTTAATTACCTTGGCAGAGAGCGTGAATCGGCCTATGTTCACCTCTGAGACAGTCTAGAGCTCTCGTTGCCAGCCAAGGCAGGCAAACATAATCAAAGGTGGTCTCTAGGATTTCATTAGCTAGCGAGTTACAGATAGGAGACAGCTTGGTCTCTTGGATGCACACAAGAGAAGGCAGATAGTTTGACACAACAACGCACACCACATTGCGCCTAGCACGAACATTCGAGCCACGTACGTTCCACACAAGGCAGGTAAGATTGGACGTCATAAGGAAACAACTTTGCTATGGTAGCACAGGCGCTCCAAGTCTGGCCGCCTCGTCCTCTAGACCGATGAGGTCAAGGTTCAAGGTCGTGAGATCAATCTCACCGTTAAGCAAAATCTACATGGCATGCTTCTTCTGATCCGACATTCCTCCCATAAAGACCGCCGAGAACTTTTCATTAATATCAGCATCAGATGCTTCTTCATGCAACATAATACCCAGCTTCCGTAGAAGAACGTTGTGAGCTTGCCTTGTCGCGTTAGCAGCTCGAGGCTTCACGGCAATCCGACCACTGCGCCTCAGTGAATAGATGGTGATGGTAGTCCTAGGGCACCGTAGACGCGGGCCACCCCGAATCAGCGGTGACCACAGAGGTAGGCACGCAGCAGCCTCGAGTATGCCCTGCATGGGGCGGTCCTCCACATCGGACGTCGGTGCCATCAACTCATCAGCAGATGGATGAGGCGGCGAGTCCCTTGGCGTGCGCGGCGTCGAGCAAAGTAGCAGCGCGCGCGACGTCGAGCTCGGTGTCTCAACATCATCCACTAGGAGAGACTGCACACTGGGTTGAAGCAGGAACTCTCCTTGGACAGACTCCGCACACCAATCACTAGCGTCCGAGCCCGAAGGTGAACCCAAATTTGATTCTTAGGCGGCCACAACCGCCAAGGTGAATAGAGAGTCGATCCCCTCAGACTGCGGGGTGAGCTGAACTGGCGGCAGCAGCATGGTTATGAAGTTGGGGCTGCCATGGAGTACTTGAGGGTCCAGGTCTAATGCTTGGCCCACCAAGCCAGCACAGGGCGAGGTCAGCTGCCGTCGAATAGCTGGTGAGGGTGAGGACAAAGCTGCAGATCCGGCCGGCCTAGCGGGAGTAAGCAGCAGCCTCGGTGGGGTGTGGTCCTCCAGTGCGCGCCCAGCCTGGCCGAACCCCAGCGGCGCGAGGAAAATCTCCTCACTCAGCATCGGGAAGAGCACCTCACCACAAGCACTAACCATCGAGAAGTACCACGCTGGTAGCCAAACATGCCGGGGTGATGGTTGGGGTTGTTGTTATCGGAGTCGCTGGCATCACTATCCCTGACCGGAGTCGGCTAGTCCTTGACCTCCCCATCTTCACCGAAGTTGCCATTGGCCCCATTGTCATCATCAGCTCTGTCATTACTGCCATCAACGTCGTCATCCCCATTATCACTAGTGTGAGGATCAGCCGGCGCCTTAGGCCCTTGGAAGGCCACTAACCTCACCCGAACCAGATACTGCAGGCCCAAAAGGGAGTCGACGGGGTGACCCGACAACGTAGGTTCGGGAGTGAAGACAATGCGTTCCTTGTCAATGAAATTCGGATGGCAGCACCAAGCTATGACAAAGATCTCCTGGTCGTCATTGTCCGGAGTATCCCGCAGTTGGCTGATCTCCACCATGGCACATGCTGAACTGAGAATAGTTTGGGCAGCTTCAACATTCCTTGCATGTAGAGGGAGACTAGACAACCCTAGCAACACCTTGAACTTGAAGGAGGCAACACTGGCCATGGAAGTTCTTCGCCACAGCCACCAAACTAGGGGCATTAAGTAGCCGCCCAGTCGGGAAGCCAGGACCATCTCTCGGTCCACACTGCGGCAAAAGCAGACCACGAAGTCCTTCGGATAGTGGCGGCGGACATTAATATCATCAGCCAGAATCTCAAAACGATTGTAGAGGTAAGGAGTACACCATGGCCGTGGACATGTGAGGCCTAGTACTGCCCACCATGGCCATGAGCGCAAGTTCGAGATTCAATTTCGCTGCTAGGATTGCATCAGACCTAGGGATAACCACGAGGGGTGCATGAGGTCACCCAGGCCAGTGCCCTCCAATGCACGGCTGGAACACGCATGAAGATCGTCCCCCGTGATCCAAGCTTCTGAGGGGTTAGGCGGTTGCGGCGGTGATGGAGGTGGGAGTGAGCATGGTGGCGGTGAGGGCGGTGATGGCGGCGGGGAGGGTGGGCCACAGCACCTGGGGACCGAAGTGGAGCGTCCCGTGGAGACAGACCGCGCCAAAACCGTGTCATCCAAAGCACAGCGCCGGTACTGGTGATGTCCAGCAGCCGTCCGACGCCGAGGGGCTCCGCGTCTCCCTGGGGAACTATGACCGGGCGCCCGCGGGGGGGGGGGGGGTGGAGTGAGCACGCTTGTGGACGATTGCGCCGGGTCGCACAGCTAGCGGGCAAGTTGCAGCCCTGTCACCCCTGCCTCTGCAATTTTAGCATCTAGCCGCCGAGCGACAGTCCGCCTTGACATGTCCAACTTCCAGGTAGTTGAAGCAAAGGCCTGCCAGCCCCGGCGGCATGGATCTAGGTGAGATGGGGGGGAGCGGCAACGCCCAAAGCGCCGGCTAGCCACCTGGTAGAATCCCTCATCATCAGGTGTCCCCCTAGGCCGAGCCGGGTGCGAAGCTGGTAGGGAAGAGGAATCGCGAGGCCGAGCAGATGACCTGAACGCCCTCAACGCAGCTGCCATGAAACCGTCAGGGCATCGCTTGCTACGGTGGTGACGCTGAGCCCGTTGGCGCTTGCGACTCAGCTCTGCCCGTTGGTGGCTCGGAGTCGGAGTAGTCCTCCGAGTCACTGAGGAGGACACACCCCTCAGGACCACGGGCGAGGTCTACGTCCGGTCCACTAAGGTCAAAGTCATCGTCGTCCGCTTCGTCCGCCCAGGAGCAGTGGGTCGGGTCCCATGCCTGGTGAAACTGGATCCGGATCTAGATTTGGGACGGGGGTTGTGAAGGGCGAGCAAGGCTAGAGGTGGTGGGGGAGGGAGGGGGTGGGGATGGGCGCCGGGGCCGGATGGCCACCGGCGATTTGGGGGTGGTGGACGCCGGGGCCGGAGTGGCCACCGGCGGCGGCACAAGAGAGTCCCCGCGGGGTGGGAGCTCACGGGAACTCTATCTCATCCCTGATTGCCGCAAGTTGGCATCCTTAACCCGATCGTGTGATGATAAATGTTTGCAACGACCGGACTAACATAAATAAACTGTCGGGTCAGACTGAAACCAAAGCATTGCTAATCTGTCATGGAATTGACAACACATCCTGGAAATGTGATACACCGTGTCTCCATTGAATGCGCTATGACTTATAGAAAGCCCAGCCTGGGCCTAATGACCTGGTCCATGGAGTATTTGTTGTAAGCGCAGTCCTATAATCCAAAAAGGTAGTTCTATATGCAACTCATAAACTCCCTCGTCTCAAAATATTCGTTGCTTTCGCTTTGTAAGAAATAACTTTAACAAAATATATATTAAAATATTAATATTTATGGTACATAATTAATATTATTGAAAAGATATTTGAATCTAGTTTTTCAATAAATTTATTTGAAGATACAAATGTTGCATTGGTTTATTCAAAATAAAGTATGTGTTTGTCCAATCACGTGTTTTCTATGTCTTGGCTCACCTATCATATATTTAACTATCTTTGCTTGGTTCTCATGTAAACATGGCTTCTTAATATAACGAAGTTATTTCCTATTTTAGGCTAGTCTCAATGCATTGTTTCATCTCCCGATTTCAAAAAACATGAAATGCATTGTTTTAGGCACGGTTTCATTTGCTACTTTACCCATCGTGGGTCCCACTATCTTCCTCCCTTATCTCTTCCCCCAGGACGCAACAGCGCTCGGTATCTCTTCCCTCTCTCTCTTCCCATTCTTCCTTCTTGCCTGTGCGTCACGACCAGACGAGGACTCGACGGAGAAGCTTGCAGGTCGGCTAGAGAAGGGGGACCACGACCGGAGGAGCACCCGCTCGCACCCCGACAGGCGGAGCCCACAGCGGAGCTCCCGCTCGGAGGGGACCGTGTTCGGAGGAGCTCCAGCTCGCGCCCCGGCCGGCGGAGCCCGCGGCGGAGCTCCCGGTCAGAGGGGACCGCGGTCGGAGGAGCTCCAGCTCGTGCCCTGGCTGGCGGAGCTCCAGCTCCCGCTCGCGCCTCGGCAGGCGGATCTCGCGGCGAAGCTCCCGCCTCTGCTCTCGCCCGTGGCGGAGCTCCTGCTCTTCCCGCCCCTGCTCTCGCCCGCAGCGGAGCTGCCGCCCCTGCTGGTGCCCGCCCACTCGCGCCCCGGGCGGCAGTGCTAGTGCCCGGAGCTCGCCCGCGGCGGAGCTCCCGCCCGGCCTGCTCGCGTCTCGGAGTGCCCGGAGGTCTCGCCCCTGTGCCCCGACCGGCGGAGCACGCAGCAGAGCAACGAAGGACAAGTGCCCGCGTCGAAGAAAAGTGACAATGAAACGAAGGATGCGCTCAGTGGAGGTTTTACGGCGTTTCTAATGTCTTGGAAACAGTGCGAATACGTTTCATCGCCATGAAATGAATCCCTTCTCTCTCCTCCCAGTTTCATCTCCTCCCAGTTTCATGTAAAAAGCTAATCTGGTACCCTATTAAATGCCCATAAAACATACTGAGACTGGCCTTACTCATTTTAAATATCACACCGTCATTTTGCTTAGCTGACATCTGAATTAGTAGTCATAAATGCGGGTGTTTTTCCAAGCCACATGTTTGATTAAGGGCTTGTTTAGGTTTGGCTATTTCACAAAAAAAAATCACATGGTCCAAAAGGCCTGAGATGATATGACAGCAAGGAGAAATAAAATTAGCTGCACGAAAAATGGGCATGCATACACATTCTTCTGCAACTTTGTGCAACAAAGTCAATGAAATCCGACGTTTAATAAAACGGAAGATTTTCAAAAGACACATCAGTCAGTCTCCTGTGATTATCTCCTAATCAACTCTGAACGATTCGTCACCACGCACATGGAACATGTGCACGGTAAACTGTTCAGGGGCAAATGATTCTTAATACATGCCAGGACAACGATGTATCCTTCACAGGGCGGTCTCAATGAAGAGTTTCATCGCATTGTTTCTAAACACTGTCACGTCGTATGAAATAAAAGAAAATTCAGATGAAGCACTACTTTCAATGGAGAGTTTCATTTCATAGTTTCATATGTATTTAATTTTATGACTCATAGATAATTAGTGTATGCCAAGAGAGTTTTCATAAATACAATATCATGTCACCAAAAATATTTACATGACAACATATTTAATGTGAATAAAACTCTGATGAAACTCCCACTAAAACTGACTTTAACATATCACTGTGGTTATAAGCAGAAAGAAGTGAAACTTGCAGAAGTGACAGGGAATATGTCATACCAACCTCCATCTCATAAATGATGGGAGTTTAGTTTTTGTCTACATCCAACTATTTAAATTTTGATTGAATTTATAGAAACCAATGTTAATATTTATGACTCCAAATATGTATAATCTAAAAATAAAAATATATTACTCTCTGGCGTCCCATTATAGGTCATTTTGATATTTTTAGATACATAATTTTTATTATGTACTTAGACATATTGTATACCTTAAATGTACAACTAAAGCTATATATCTAGAAAAATCAAAATGATATTTAATTTGAGACAGAAGGTGATGTTACACCAGATTTTGGGACAATACGCAAGAATATAAAAATTAGGTATTTTTAACCATAAGAGCCATACTTTCTCTGGAATCGACTAATTCAAGTTGGTATCGGAGTCAACCAATGGACCATGATGCCAACATTCATTCAAAATTGGAAGATGCCGATAAAGACATCAGAAGCGATTAAAGCTCAAGACATGTCACACTCTGGATAGAAGGAAAAAGTAGAGTCCAATGTATATTAAATTATGTTTTTTCCTTCTATTTGAAGTTTTGTTATAGTCATG
This sequence comes from Microstegium vimineum, assembly GCA_022036555.1. Lineage (NCBI taxonomy): Eukaryota > Viridiplantae > Streptophyta > Magnoliopsida > Poales > Poaceae > Microstegium > Microstegium vimineum. The sequence continues at coordinate 30,107,197 of CM039132.1, forward strand.
TTCCACTAGGATTTGTGTTTGAGCCATAGATATAAATATTAGACCTCTAGATACAGTAAGAATCATCACACGATCAATACAATTTTCTAGCTTTCGCCATCTGTATTAGGATTAGGAAAACCGTAGATCCCAATGAGTTCTTCAAATAATTAGGGCTGCATTGATTGAGTCTGACCTCTAGCTTATCTGCGAGTACCATCACGACTTGTATTTTATCTTGTATGGCTATATTGTTTGATCCCAACTGCATTGTTTCATATAAGTTAGTTATCGATTTATATCTTAGTTAAGCATATATGTATCCCTGTGGCCTCACTACTTGGTATAGATTCAATCACAAGTTATTGAATCTTCTAGAAATGAGTGTGGTTGCCTTGCTATTTTGGTAGATTCATCGTTTATCAATTTTGTAGTACTTGATATTTTACCAATTATAACAATATCAACTATTTATTAAATCAAGACTGAGATAGATCGGCAACATATTATATTAAGAAGTTGTCTTTTATGATATATCATGTTCAAATCTTTCCTTGACAACTAGTTCTATTAGATTGGTTGTTCTATCTCAATCCTGATCCTGCATGGTACACGTTAAAGACATGTTGTACTACTCAATAGGTTTATTGAATAATAAGATATAATATATGGCCAATTACCAAAACTATATTACTTTAATCCTCACTAGTGATGCCTGTTGACATTAGATAGCGTCACACCAAAAATATAGATAATTTCCTATCTTCAGAACGACGTCATAAATGCATGGTATGGAATTAACTTGCCTTTAGGAACTAGCCACTATCTTTACCTTGTACTCCTAAGCATGAAACTAGAATGTCATCCCCAATTATAGACCTAGGAATAATTAATAGTACTTATGAATTAATCTATTATCTTATATGGCTAGGCAGAATTAAATAATAATAAATATGAATTTATAGAGAACAAATGATTCTGCAAGCGAACGTATTAATACACTTTTTTAGCATTTTACCTAGAATATTACCAGGTTGTCCATTTATATTTATACCACTGGGAAAGTCTAGTTAAACTGATAATCTATTGTATTGATAACACTTATATGCAATGAATGAAGCGATTAACCAACGTCATGTACTCTACTCATAACAAGGGTAAGTCACATGATAAATATATATATGATAGGCATTGATCTGTCAAGATAATGATAATGATAAAGTTCTTAGAGCAATCTAGTCACTACAAAAGCGTCGTCCAATGCAAGTAACAAAGAAATAATTTCTAAGTATTCTAGCTATAGTCAAAGCTATGTCATCTAGTGCAAGTACATCTAGCAATCGTCGCTAAGTAATACTACGTTCCCAACAATAATGGGGTCTATCGATGTTTTACCACCGATAGCCTGCCACGGGGTTATCCGAGATAGATGTTCGTGCTTCGGCGAATAGTGAAACCTTGGTGGTTGGACACGCAGGGACACACGGTTTATAATGGTTCAGGCCCTCGACAAGGTCGAGTAATAACCCTACGTACAATTAGGTCGCTTGTTATTGCTCTGATCTCATAATACAAGGTGTTGTGTATCGCTCTACGTATCGGGTGTTGCGTAGTATGTTCAGATGATTTCTGGGTGGTACCCTCACCAGCCCTTTATAGTCCAGGATCTGGCTGAGGATTGCTCTAGTCCTACTCGGTTACAAATTCAGAGTCCTAAGCTACCCTTTATAGTAGAATTCGGTTTTGTTTGCTTGCCTCTCTCCGTGGGCCGAGTGATAGAGTCCCAAAGCTCCGGCAAACCGGCCTATGGGTACCCTATAGGATATCCCATCGAGAAGCCCGCGAGCATCTCATGATTTTTCTTCAAAGTGTTGGGTTATTTTGAAAGTAAGCCGAGTTCTTTTTGAAGCAAAATCATGGGATGATCTCCTGTGTCTTTGTCATGTAGTCTTCTTGCGCCTTTTGTTTTTGGACAAAAAGGTGCACACATTGAGTGTAGCCCCCGAGTCTCTGATTACTTGGTACAAGTATTTGGAGGATCCGAGAAGAAACTTTGTGTGGTATGTATTTCCAGCCCCCGAGCCTTCTCCGAGTTCTTTTTAGCGAAAAAGAACTCAGCATAAGGGTTTGAAATACTCTGCTTCTGTCTGATTTTATTCACGGGTGGGTACTGTGCTTTCACGGATGTATGGAATCTTGGTTTCACTGTTTGCTTTGGTTAGCTTTTGTTGTTTTCTTGCTTTTCTTTCTCGTGACTTTTGGCTTTTGGTGGTCCTTCCTTGCTGTAGATGAGGCTTATATTGGCCTTGTATTGGTAGCTCCTGGTTGTTGTTTTTGTAGGATTAATGACCGAGTTGTTTTCGGCATCCAATGAGTGTTACTGATTGTATGATTGTCCTTGGAATATTCTTCTAGATATTCTGTATAGTACTCTGATGTACTACCTTTATTGTAGCTGTTTGCATCTCATCAATGTAGTCCTTGTAGAATCTTTTGCTTTTACTGCCTTCTTTTACGTGTTATTGCTGCCATCATTTTTTCTTCATGGACTTGGTGTATGTGCGTCCATTATTCTTCTATAAATAGTTGTAGTATGGCTCCCTTGTCGCATATCTTCTGCTTTCCCTTGTGAAGGCCCTTGCTGTATCATGGACATTGTAGTTGGCGAGCTTGACGAGCCCCCGGGCTTTTTTCTTTGTTTTCTGGGTTGTAATATGGTGAATGGTGTAGTTCTTGTGATAGAAACTAGTAGATAGCTAGTTTCGAGGTAGTATAAGCTGTGGGCGGTTTTGAGGCAAATGGTGTAGGTCTTGTGATGAGGTTGTCACATGTTGTACTGCCTCATCTTCCAGTGTCCTAGTTCCATGCCTCTGACTGATCTCGTGGTCTTGGTTGAAGGAGCGTTCCTTGGTCAGTCCTGTGCTGTGTCATTTTGGTATGTGCTGATGCTGATCCGCCTGATTTGAACTTGGTCATTCCTGTTTTGCTGTGTCTCTCGCTGCCAATCTTGAATGGCTTCCGGGTTCTGCTTCTACTACCCTTGGCGGCTTGGGTGTGTATTACTCTGTTGGGTATTACGCACATCCGAGTTGTTTGGCTCTGTCTGATAATATTGAATCTTGGTTCAGGTTAGCCTAACCTCGAATTCGTCTGGGTTCCTTGATGTCATTATGTAAAAGCGGGTTGTGTTGCTCCATATTCCTGTTGTAACCACATTTTGTATGAAAGTAGAAAGGATGATCCATTAACTGTTGTATTATTCTTCCGGGTTCTTTGTACTTTTGTATGTTGATATCCGAGTTCTTTATTTCGTGGGCTGTCTGTTTACTTTGTGAATGATGTACTCTGTCTGATTGCTTTACTTTGGCGTCCGTTCTGTAATTCTTGGTGGCCTTTTGTAACTGTTGACACAAAAAGCGTCAGGATCTGCGAACACCTCGGGCTATTGCCCGAAATTCGATATCCGAAGGTGTGCCAGTCGATTTGACCAATTAATCGACAAGGACAATAACTAGAACAAGATCTAAACAGGACAACGGCGATACGCCCGGATGTCAAGAATCAGACTTGATCAGGATAACTAGAGCAGAGCTGAACGAGACAACAGCGATGCGCCCGGATATCAAAGCTCAGAGGTACTCCCACGCGGAACTTGCAAGGGTTTCACGGAGATCAAGGTGATGCAGCCCGTCGAAGCTTGAAGAACTCGTAGATAGACTAAAACTAATGCAAAAAGGATAAATTGCAGTAAAAGTAGAATAAGAGTAAATTGATTTGATTTTGATAGGATTCATCTTCTTCGCAGCCCTTGGGCACATATTTATACTCCCGCATGGAGAGTTGTACAGAGACACGACTCGTACCTTTCCTAAATAAAACAAACTCCTATTTTAAAGGAAATAACTGACTCGCGCAGGAGTCGGACCCAAATAACAATATTATTTTGCTAAACAGACACCCCTATCTTTAAGGAAACAAACGACTCATGCAAGAGTCGGACTCAAACTACTATAACAATACTGGTGTAAAATCACCAGTTTCCTTATGTCTTTCCTTCGATGAAAACTTTCCATCGGCAGACTCCTTCAATTCACGACTTCCTTCTTTCGCCACCGGCAATCTTCTGTTGGCGTCAACCGCCACATTACCCTGTACCCATCGGCACTCCATGCCCATCGGCATCATCTCATCGGCAATCGGCATCGGCAACATCTCCTCATCGGCAATCGGCATCGGTAACTTTGCAGTTCTGGTGACTTCACCAATTAACCCTTATCGGCAAGAATCATCCAGCTCCCATCGGCAAGAAACTTACCTTTCCGGCAGCATTCTTTCTCATCGGTAAATTCGACTGATAACTTTCCGATGCCGATAGAAATCAGCCAACGATGAACACAAGTCTTAGCTCATTTGACACATGCCGAAAAACGGTGTCAACACATGCCCCCCAATTTCGGAGTGTAGAATATTTTACGCGCCGAAATTCTCTCTATCATAATTGTTCCCTCCAAGATGACCGCACGACTTTCCTCGATTACAGCACGCAAAACCGCAATTTATTAACAAAATTCCGCGACTGTAGCGCGAACAGTTATAAATCCAATAAAATCTCCTCGATCGCCGCACATACCTATTGCATACCCTTCCACATTCCTGCTTAGCGCGAAGAAAATTCCAAAATACCTCTGACCAGGCTTATAAAAATTACCATCATCCAATCTGTTCCTTACCCTGAGCCCACTTTCACTTTCACTTGCCCTCGTCTTCAACATTGGCGGCGACTCCGAAGAACAATCCCGCGAACCCAAGCAGCGGCGTCCCCTTCCAACAGAACACGAACAACATCAATGGCAATCCACTTCGATATCCTCAAGGTAAATCTGCCCCCCTTTTTACTTCATCTTCTACAAGTCCCTCTTCCGTATTATTTTATAATCCTTTTTTCCCCTTTCTCTCTTTGATTTTTTCGAAACCTAGGAACTATACAACAAAGTAGTAATCCCAATCGAGCAATCCAACTTCAACTGCCTAGGTCCAATGGGCAATCCTGACCCCATCAATCTGATTAACGCTGAAGCCAACCGCATCCCTTTCAAATCCGAGTGCTTTAGCCTAGGGTTATGGAAAGATGCCTTCTGTTCATGGCCTAGACCCACCAAGGGTTCGAAGAACTGGTACCTTAGAGTAATCAGAACCCAGCAAGTCTATTGGTCAGAGCGCAATTTGGACCAGTGCATTAGGCTCTCCATTGCCGATATGGAGAAGAAAGAAAACATGATGATGGTAGCCTCTTACTTTTGGTCCGATACAATGAATGCTTTCTTATTCAGACATGGACCTGCTACCCCCACCCTTGCCGATGTGCATATGCTTACCGGCTTAGATGTTTCCTCTGCCGATACCCCTGCCCTATTCAACAAGAAGGTGAATACACGCAACATCGGCGGTTGGACTGGTTACATCCAGGAATACCAGAAGACTGGATCGATAGGTCAGAGGGAGCACGCCACCTTCTTGAACATGTGGCTAGAAAAATTTATTTTCTGTGGCAAAACTGTCGGACCTACCACAATGTACCTCCCGGCAGCAGAACTCCTAGCCGATGGAACAAAACTCCGTCTCGGCCGATACCTCCTTGGATCGGTGTACCGTCTCCTTCACCAAGTATCCAAGAAACTTCTGTTGGGTGAATCCATCGGTAACCTTGGGGGTCCTTGGTGGTTCGTAAACATGTGGTTGAACGCACATATGTACAAGGTCCTCCAATTTGACTTATTCACTCAGCAATTTCCGAGGGATATATCGGAAAACTATGTATTTGGTGATGATGAATCGGCAACTCGTCCCCCACTCAACTTTGGAGAGGCCATCATAGTGCTGCCAGGAACCGATGCAAATGAAGACCAGTTCGGCAGATTCTTCCAAAAGCTCTACAACGGAATCCCTGCCGCAGAACGGCTTTGGTGGCCTTACATCGACGAGGATAACCGATTCCCCTTGCTGTTCAACCTTACCGATGGGAATGTGCCTCAAAATGAAGTAATCATGAAGGCTAGCATTGTTCCCCGAGCTATTCCAGTTAACATTTTCGGAACTGGGAAGAATGCTCCTCCGTCCTTTGAATTTTATTACCCATCGGTAGCAGCAAGACAACTGGCATTCGGTCAACTACCGATCAAGCTCTGTTATGCCAAGGTAGTAAAACCAAGACAAATCATCTCCAGCGCCATGGACTGGAACAAGGTCATCAATCTTCCTCCCGATGCCGATACATCGGATATTGACTTATCCTCCTGGGCGCCAACGTCTTTTATCACGGAGGAATACAAATTTTGGTGGCAAGAATGGAGAAATCAACTGTTCGCCAAGTCATCGTACTACTATCGGCATTTGATTGACGCCGATTTCGTCATTCCCGATAATGCAGTAAGTTTTTATTCCAATGCATTTCTTATTATTTACCTCTATCATCGGCGTCTGACCCTCTTTTGCTTAACAGGCTGATGATCCGATCCCCAAAATGAGCAGGAGTGGCAAACCTTTCCATCTCCGAGTGATGAGCCCTGTGTCAGTTATCGGCAACAATGCTCCCACATTGGCTGCCTTCACTCCTCAGAGGACAGCCAAGGTTACACTGAAGCCAAGGTCTACACCTGCAACAACCAGTGCCTCTCCATCGACCGCCGCTGCCATCTTGGCGCGAGCTTTCGCAGTAAGTTTCACTTTTACTTATACCGATCATAAACTGTTCATCAGCAATATTCATTCCATGTAACTTGTATCAAACATTTTTAGGCAGCGAGATCATCGTCAGCCGCTCAAAACATCCAAGCTTCTCCAACTCCTGCTGCCGATGCCCCTCAGGCTTCACCAAAACGGACTGGTTCTCCTACTGCTGCACCAAAGAAGAAACGCCTGAGGCGAGCCACTCCAGCTACTGATGCACCAACAGTAGAGCCATCATCAGCTCCTATCCCTAATCATCCACTAGACGACATCTCCGACTAGGAGATAACACCACCTGCTGCAACAGCGGAGGCAACATCGGCATCGGCACCTTCACCAGCTGAAATCCCTGGTCAGGGAATGGCATCACCTCCAGCACCAACTGCTCCTCCTACAGAGGCGTGTTCATCGGCAACCGCTGCCGATCCCCAGGATGAGGCCGTACCAGCCGACTTCCCAAGCCCCAGACAAGAAATCCGCTTCAAGATGGTAAGCCGATTATCTAAAGACTTGCAGTATAAACTTATGATCGACAAACTCTAACTCTCTTCTCTTTAGGCCCAAGACTCTCCCGATAGCTTGTTCTCCTTCGGTGTCAACCTTCCTGACGAAGGCGAAGACCAAGAAGGCTCTGCTCCAACAAACAGCTTATTCTCCTTTGCCATCAACCTTCCCGATGAAGACGAGGACGAAGAAAGCTTTGTTCCAGCTTTATCGGCAGATGTCAAATTCAAACTTGAAACACTGCTCTCCTTGCTGCAACAAGACACATCTCTTCTCGTTCAAGATTCAACTGCAGCAAAGATAGCTTTCAAGGACATCTAGGGCCACCTGTCTGCCGATACAGAAGAAATCCTCTTCCAAGCAGCCTTCCTCGAGAGCCGCCAACCCAATATCAACGGATCTCACACCGCATTGCCAATAGGACCACCCAGTCCAAGCTTACAGAGGAAATGCTCAAGCTCAAGCAAGTTGCCGATGAGAAGCATAAGAACATCGGCCAGGTAGAAGCCTCCGGCACTGATCTCGAGCAGGAAATCGTCCAGCTATCGGCAAGAAGGGAAGAGTTGTAGACCGAGCTAAAAAGGGTTAAAGAAGCCCTAAACATAGCTAACCAAAAGAAAGCTCAGCTGCCCGATACCATCAAAGCTCTTCGACAAGAAAGGGACAGAAACGCCCGACAAGCTATCCAGTTGAAGAAGAAGATCAAGCCAATCGACGGATCTGCCGATGATGATGCCAAGGAGATGGAAGAAATAGAGCAAATTCGCCTGCGTGCGATATCAGTTATCCAATCCTTGTTGTAATTTGCTACAATTTATCATATCGGCAAATGTAACAATAACACTTGATTTTGCTCTGTAATATAATGTCAGTACGCTTTTACCGATGTTTTATAACTTTTCTTTCATCGGCATTCAAACGAGCACTCTATGCGTCTACCCAAATACTAGGGTAATATTTCTTCAAGTATTTACCGTTGATTGCTCTGGAGAATGCAACTCCTTCGAGAGTTTCTAAGATATAAGTATTGCCAAGAGCAGACTGTTTTATCTGATAAGGACCTTCCCAATTAGGAGACCATTTTCCAAACTTAGGACTCTTAGTCCCAATCGGTAAAATCAATTTCCATACCAGATCACCATCGGCAAATTCCTTCAACTTTACTTTCTTATCATACCATCTGGCAACACTCCTCTTATTCTCCTCAATGCTGATCAAAGCCCTCAACCGATGACTTGCTAAGTCTTCTAACTCATCTTTCATAAGAGTACCATACTCATCGGCTGTTAATTGATCTTGAGAAGACAATCGCCTAGAACCAGTTTTAATCACCCAAGGCAGGACAACATCGTGTCCATAGACCAACTGATACGGCGAAACTTTGGTTGCACCATGACACGCCATCCGATACGACCATAAGGCTTCATTGAATACTTTATGCCACCTCCTAGGGTTTTCTTCAATTTTGCGTTTGATAAGCTTAATGACTCCTTTATTAGTTGCTTCAGCTTGACCGTTAGCTTGAGCATAATAAGGAGAAGAATTTAATACCTTGAACCCCATACTAGCAGCAAACTCATCAAACTCTCCCGATGTGAACATGGTTCCTTGATCGGTAGTAATAGTTTGAGGAATATCGAATCGGTAAACAATATGTTCTTTTACAAAACCCACCATGTTTGCCGATGTCACCTTCTTCAAAGGAATTGCCTCAACCCATTTTGTAAAGTAATCGGTAGCAACAAGTATAAACCTATGCCCCTTGCTCGATGGTGGATAAATTTGGCCGATGAGATCAACAGCCCATCCTCTAAACGGCCAAGGCTTGATGATAGGATTCATTGCCGATGTAGGTGCCCTCTGGACATTACCAAACTTCTGACAATCTTGGCACCCATTAAAATAGTTGAAGCAATCTTCAAGAATTGTTGGCCAATAATATCCATTCCGCCTAATCATCCATTTTATTTTGAATGCCGATTGATGCGCTCCACACACACCTTCATGGATTTCGCCCATCAACTCCTTTGATTCCTCTTTACTAAGGCATTTGAGCAAAACCCCATCAATCGTCCGATAATACAATTCATCGTCGAGGAGCACATACTTAGTAGCCTGGAACCTTAGACGCCTTTCAACTTTCTTAGATGGGTTCCTTAAGTAATCGGCAATCTCCCTTTTCCAGTCATCGGCAAACATTACCGATGTCATGACTTCCTGAATCGGCTGATATCCTGAAGCATTCTGTGCTAATCGATTGGCCTCTTCATTATGCAGCCTAGGAATATGTTCAAGGCGATACTCTTTGAATTATTTCAATAACTGCAAACACCTTTCATGTATTACAATTAAAGCTTCACTTCGGCATTCATATGTCCCAATCAATTGGTTAATCACCAACATAGAATCACCGAAGATCTCAACAGCATCGGCACGCACTTCCCTAAGTAATTCCAACCCTTTTATTAAAGCTTGATATTCAGCCTGATTGTTTGTTGATGTAGCAACGAAATCTCATACTTCTGTCCTCGGGGAGAAATTAAGAGAACACCGATGTCTGCTCCTTCTTTGCACGTAGATCCATCAAAGAACAAAGTCCAAGGAGCAATCTCTACAGAGCTTATCTCATTGCAATGCTGAGTAACAAAATCGGCCATCACTTGACCTTTAACTGCCTTAGCCGATTCATACTTCAGATCAAACTCCGAAAGTGCCAAAATCCATTTGCCGATTCTCCCACTTAATATCGGCATCGACAGCATATACTTAACCACATCATCTTTGCAGATAACAGTGTATTCAGCCGACAATAAATAATGCCTCAATTTTATGCAAGAGAAATATAAACATAAACATAATCTCTCTATGGCCGAATACCTGGTTTCAGCATCCACTAACCTTCTGCTCAAATAGTAAATCACACGTTCTTGCCCTTCAAATTCTTGAATTAAGGCTGATCCGATAACACTGTCATCGGCGGACAAATACAACCTGAAAGACTTCCCGTGTTGAGGTGGAACCAAGACTGGAGGGTTCACCAAATACTTCTTGATCTCCTCCAAGGCTAACTGTTGTTCTTCTTTCCATGTAAACTCTTGATCGGCTCTCAGCTTCAGCAATGGACTAAAAGATTTAATCTTACCAGATAAGTTGGATATAAATCTTCTAATAAAATTAATCTTGCCGATCAAAGATTGCAGCTCAGTCTTGTTTGTAGGAGCAACCACCTTATTAATCGCATCAATAGATTTTCTGCCGATCTCAATACCTCTTCGATGCACCATAAAACCCAGAAACTGGCCTGCCGATACACCAAATGCACACTTATTAGGTCCATCTTCAACCCATGTTCCCTTGTGCACTCCAAGATTTTTTGCAAATCGGCAAGATGCTTCTCAAAATCTCCAGACTTAACCACCACATCATCAATGTAGATTTCAACTATTGTGCCGATGTACTTATGAAAAATAAAATTCATTGCTCTTTGATAAGTAGCACCGGCATTCTTCAAGCCGAAAGTCATGACTACCCATTCAAATAAACCGACATGACCTGGACATCTGAAAGCAGTCTTGGATATGTCTTCTTCAGCCATAAATATCTGATTATATCCAGCATTACCATCCATGAAGCTAATAATTTGTTGTCCAGCAGCAGCATCAATCAGCAGATCGGCAACGGGCATCGGATAGCCATCCATCGGTGTAGCCTTGTTGAGATTCCTGAAATCAATACAAACACGAAGTTTTCCATTTTTCTTATACACAGGAACCACATTAGAAATCCAATCGGCATATCGACATTGCCGAATAAATCCAGCTTCAATTAACTTCGTAATCTCAGCCTTAATGTCAGGCAACACCACAGGATTGCATCGGCGCGCAGGTTGCCGATGTGGTTGGAAACCGGATTTAATAGGTAACCGATGTTCAACTATCGATCGGTCTAAACCAGGCATCTCGGTATAGTCCCAAGCAAAACAATCTTTATATTCCTTTAATAAATCAGTTAACTGTTGCTTACATTGGGAATCTAACTTAGCACTAATAAAAGTAGGCCTATGTTTACTACCATCGCCGATGTCTATCTCGAGTAAATCATCGGCGGATGTGAAGCCCTGTCCTAGTTTTCCATCATCAGCAAACCGATCCATTAAAACTCTTCTTCAGGACCGACTGCCTGGATCGGTGTCATGCGGTAATCGGCAACTTTGAGGAACTCAGTATCCCAAGCTTCACCTGATATACACCTGGTTTGCTCATAAGTCTCTGATTCTGCCGATGCAACAATGGATGTGCCTTCACTTCGGACGACTTCAATCTTGTCTCCGACCCACTACACAAGGCTTTGATGCATGGTGGAAGGAATACAACAATTGGCATGAATCCAATCCCTTCCTAGGAGCAAGTTGTAGGTGCCTTTGCCACTGATTACAAAAAATGTCGTCGGCAAGGTTTTGCTGCCGATGGTCAATTCAACACATACGGCTCCCATGGCTGGTGATACATTGCCCTCAAAGTCTTTGAGCTTCATATCCGTTTTGACTAAGTCTTGGTCGCCTTTCCCAAGCTTCCTGAACATGACATATGGCATTATGTTTATTGATGCCCCGCCATCCACCAACATCTTTGTCACAGGCTGTCCATCCACTTTACCCTTAACAAACAGGGCCCTCAGGTGCTGCCTTTCGTCATCGGCAGGTTTCTCAAAGACAGCCGCCATAGGATCCAAGACCAATTGCGCCATCTCTGCAGACTCCTCCTCATCACTGACAGGTGCCATGAACTCCATCGGCAATATGACGACCATATTAATTTCTGCCGATGGATCCCGATCCTTGCGTTTTGGCCTCCACTCCTTTTCCCTTGAAGGATTTTCACTGTCATATAAGTCATTTCGGCGTTCGCGTTGAATCCTCCTCTTCTGAGTTTTTGTTAGACCCTTAGGGCACCATTAAGGAAGCTTGGTCTTCCAAACAGGCTGGTGCTGCCTCTCGCTGCTTGTGTCGGCACCATTCCTAACGTTTGGATATCCTAAAGCGTTCTATGCTAACCGATTAGCCTCTTCATTATGCAATCTAGGAACATGCTCAAGGCGATATTCTTTGAATTCTTTCAGTAATTGTAAACATCTCTCTTGGTGCGCAAACAACACTTCACTTCGGCATTCATATACCCATATCAATTGATTGATCACCAACATAGAGTCGCCAAAAATTTCAACAGCATCGGCACGTACTTCCCTGAGTAACTCCAACCCTTTAATTAAAGATTGATATTTAGCCTGATTGTTTGTTGATGTAGCAACAATCGGCAACGAAATCTCATACTTCCGTCCTTGGGGTGAAATTAAGAGAATACCGATACCTGCTCCATCCTTGCACATAGACCCATCAAAGAATAAAGTCCAAGGAGCAATCTCTACAGAGCTTACCACATTGCAATGCTGAGTAACAAAATCGGCCATTACCTGACCCTTAACAGCCTTAGCCGATTCATACCTTAGGTCAAACTCTAAAAGAGTCATAATCCATTTACCGATGCTCCCACTTAATATCGGCATCGACAACATATATTTAACCACATCATCTTTGCAGATAACAGTGCATTCAGACGACAACAAATAATGCCTCAATTTTATGCAAGAGAAATATAAACATAAGCACAATCTCTCTATGGCCGAATACCTGGTTTCAGCATCCACCAACCTTCTGCTCAAATAATATATTACATGTTCCTTCCCTTCAAATTCCTAAATTAAAGCCGATCCGATAACACTGTCATCGGCAGACAAATATAACTTGAAAGGCTTCCCGTGTTGAGGCGGAACCAAGACTGGAGGGTTCACCAAATATTTCTTAATTTCCTCCAACGCTAACTGCTGTTCTTCTTTCCACGTAAACTCTTGATCGGCTTTCAGCTTTAACAATGGACTAAAAGATTTAATCTTACCAGACAAGTTGGATATAAATCTTCTAATAAAATTAATCTTGTCAATCAAGGATTGCAGCTCAGTCTTGTTTGTAGGAGAAACCACCTTATTAATTGCATCAATAGATTTCCTGCTGATCTCGATGCCTCTTTGATGTACCATGAAACCCATAAATTGACCTGCCGATACACCAAACGCACACTTGTTAGGATTCATCTTCAGCCCATGTTCCCTTGTGCACTCCAGGATTTTTCGCAAATCGGCAAGATGCTTCTCCAAATTTTAAGACTTGACCACCACATCATCAATGTAGATTTCAACTATCGTGCCGATGTACTTATGAAAGATGAAATTCATTGCTCTCTGATAAGTAGCACCGGCATTCTTCAAGCCAAAAGTCATGACAACCCACTCAAATAAACCGACATGACCTGGACATCTGAAAGCAGCTTTGGATATGTCTTCCTCAGCCATGAATATTTGATTATACCCAGCATTACCATCCATGAAGCTAATGATTTGATGTCCAGCAGCAGCATCGATCAGCAGATTGGCAATGGGCATCGGGTACCCATCCATCGGCGTAGCCTTGTTAAGATTCCTGAAATCAATACAAACACGAAGTTTTCCATTCTTTTTATACACAGGAACCACATTAGAAATCCAATCAGCATATCGACATTGCCGAATAAATCCAGCTTCAATTAACTTCGTAATTTTAGCTTTGATGTCAGGCAACACCACCGGATTGCATCGGCGCGCAGGTTGCCGATGTGGTTGGAAACCAGACTTAATAGGTAACCGATGTTCAACTATTGATCGGTCTAAACTAGGCATCTCTGTGTAATCCCAAGCAAAACAATCTTTATATTCCTTTAATAAATCGGTTAATTGTTGTTTACATTGGGAATCTAATTTAGCACTAATAAAAGTAGGCCTATGTTTACTACCATCGCCGATGTCTATCTCGAGTAAATCATCGGCGGATGTGAAGCCCTGTCCTAGTTTTCCATCATCAGCAAACCGATCCATTAAAACTCTTTTGAGGAGCAGGTTGTAAGTGCCCTTGCCACTGATTACAAAAAATGTTGTCAGCAAAGTTTTGCTGCCGATGGTCAACTCGACACATATGGCTCCCATAGCTGGCGACACATTGCCATCAAAGTCCTTGAGCTTCATGTCCGTTTTGACTAAATCTTGGTCGCCCTTTCCAAGCTTTCTGAATATGACATACGGCATTATGTTTATAGACGCGCCACCATCTACCAGCATCTTTGTCATAGGATGTCCATCCACTTTGCCCCTAACAAACAGGGCCCTCAGGTGCTGTCTTTCATCATCGGCAGGTTTCTCAAAGACAGCCGCCATTGGATCCAACACCAATTGTGTCATTTCAGCAGTCTCCTCATCATCGCTGACAAGTGCCATGAACTCCATCGGCAATATGACGACCATATTAATATCCGCCGATGGATCCCTATCCTTGCGCTTTGGCCTCCACTGCTTTTCCCTTGAAGGATCTTCACTGCCATACAAGTCATTTCGGCGTTCGCGCTGGATCCTTCTTTTTTGAGTCTTTGTTAGACCCTTAGGGCACCACTGAGGAAGTTTGGTTTTCCAAACAGGTTGGTGCTGCTTCTCATTTCTTGCATCGGCACCGCTCCTGATGTTTGGATCTCTGGAGAATATCTCTTCATCAGGCGCTCTTGCATTTGCGCTCTCCTCAAGCTCCTCTGGATCAACACGCGTGCCAAGCCTGCTATGCGCGCTGAGCTTGCCCCCCAGTCGGTCATGTGCCGATTTATTCTCTCTGAGCGGCCTCGCATACCTGGATGCTCGATCATCAAAACAAGGTTTCTTACCTGACCGATCGGCGGTGTAGTACCCGTTGCATTCAGGACAATCATTGGCAGTAGGTAGCTTGATGTCTTCCTCCCAACAGTGAACGAAGAAGGGACACTTCCAGTGGTCCTTATGCCGAAGCCACTCCTGATGCTCTTCTTCTTCTTGCCGATATCGCTCCCTTTGCGATTGCCGATACTCCTGCCTTGGCTGCTTATGCGTGATTATAACACCAGGAGCTCTCTTGGCACTGCTACCCTCATCGGCAACTCTCTTGCCCTTTCTGTCATCGGCAAACTTCCTTTCGTCGCGCTTAGCTACCTAATGGTTAGGGTCTACCGATGCATTCCTCTTGGCAGCTTCCGATGTCAGCACTTTAGTTCTTCCACTAGTTTCCACCATATTATTTGGAAACGGATGCTGATCAATCTTCATCGGTTTCTAGACATTAGAATTTTCAAATTTGATTCGTCCCGATTCAATTTCTGACTGCAATTGCTGCCTGAATATTTTGCAGTCATTGGTACTGTGCAAAGTCGCATTGTGCCACTTGCACTACCTGATCTTCCTGAGCTCTTCGGCTGATGGAATCACCTGGTTAGGCGCCAACTTGATTCACCCTTCTTGAAGCAATAAGTCAAACATCCTATCGGCCTTGGTGATGTCAAAGGTGAACCTTTCGGCTTCTTTTTGGCCAAATGGACAAGACACAGATTTCTTATCCTTTACCCATTCGGCCGCACCGATGCTTAGCTCATCGTCGGATCCAGAATCTTCTTGCTCAATGAAGGTCACCTTTTTATTCCAAGTCTTCCTGGGTTCAAAGGCTTTAACATCTTGATCGGCAATTCTTTGCACCAGATGACTTAGGCTTTCAAATTCTTGAGACGCATACTTATCTCTGATATGCGGCAGTAGTCCCTGGAAAGCAAAATCCGCAAGTTGCCGATCATCAAGAGTTAGGCTGTAGCACTTGTTCTTTACATCTCGCAGCCTCTGAACAAAGTTTTCCACCAATTCGTCATTGCGTTGCCTTAGCTTAACCAAATCGATAATCTTCTTCTCATGTATGCTAGCGAAGAAGTACTTATGAAACTGCTTCTCTAGATCGGCCCATGTGATTACAGAATTTGGAGGCAGTAATATGAACCATGTGAATGCCGATCCAGACAATGATGAAGAGAACAATCTCACCCTCAGTTCCTCTCTGCTGGCAGCTTCTCCACACTGGATAATGAAGCGGTTGATGTGCTCCATTGTTGATGTGTCGTCTTGGCCGAAGATCTTGGTAAAATCAAGCACTTTGTACCGATTTGGGAGAGGAATCAAGTCATATGCAGGAGGATATGGTGTTCGATAAGAATATGTATTAACCTTGGGTTTAATATCGAATTGTTCTTTCATCACTTCGGCAATCTTACCGGTCCAGTATGCATCTTGCTCTTGCCGACTCATTGGCTAGTTGTTGACTGGTGGAGCCGGCTGATGCACCTCTTCAGGTCTTGGTAGAAGATGGTTCGGAGTAGTTATCACGGGCGATGCACCAGTCATCTGGACGTTGTGCATCGGCTGATTTACCGATGGATAGTTTTGTACACTTAGCGGATTAGGTTGAGTCATCATATTCATCGGTTCTTGTACCGATGGTCCACTCTGAGTGTTTGCTGGACCTCCATGCTGATACATTAGTACGCCAGGTTGCTGAGTTGGCGGCTGATTGGTCCATCCAGGATTATAAGTCATCGGCATATGACTTACCGATGGCTGATAGCTAACTGGCATCTGCTGCTCCTGCATCTTAGAGTAATCAGCAAATTGGTTACCTTGATGCGCTAGTACCCCGGCTTGAGGGTTTACCACCAGAGATTGACTTCCAGTTGCTATACTGTGTTGCATTGGCACAGAATTTGCCGATGGTGGCATCAGAGGTACTCTAGGAATCACCTGGAAATCTTCTGATGGCACTTGTACAGTTGGAGAAGACGTAGAGTAATGCATCGTAGGGACCATCGGCTGTGACTGTATTGCCGATGCCACAGAGCCCTTCCAAGCTGAACTATCTCCCTGCACCAGATTAGAGCCAGCAGATGGATTTGAAGGCATACCGTAACCCCACCAGTTGGCAGGTGCTGGATGACTCTGGATAGCAGGTCCCGACATCGCCGACACCACTAGATCTGTATTGAGCTTGGTGACGCTTTCAGGACTCGGCCTTGGCGGTGTAGCCACATCGGCAGATGGATCCACAGGAGTGGAAGACGCCATTGGGGCTGCCGATGGGTTTACAGATGTCGATCCAGGTTGATGATACGCTGGACCAACATATTGAGGTGCATGTCCTTCTTTGAATGATTGCATAACAATGTTGTAGACAGTATTGGACAGCACGCTGGAGTGGATAATTAATGCTTGACTTAAAGCAGAATTAACCATCTCTTGTAACTTACCAGGATTGGCATCGTATGTGACCTGTCGTGGCAACGGCGGATCTTGCTTCTAGATTGCTTCGCCGCTCCTGCTTAGGCTGAAGGATTGGAGATACAACTGTTTGTATTCCTCCAAAGCCCGCTCCATCGCCAGCCTTTGATCATCTTTCAGATCGGCTTCGGAGACTTCGATGACGTTCCTCTGGTTAATGTCGGAGTTATCACCCATGATAGATGTATAATTGGTCCCACCGGGTGTGCCAAAAGAGGTGTTGACACAAAAAGCGTCAGGATCTGCGAACACCTCGGGCTATTACCCAAATGCGATATCCGAAGGCGTGCCAGTCGATTTGACCAGTTAATCGACAAGGATGATAACTAGAACAAGATCCAATCAAGACAACGGCGATACGCCCGGATGTCAAGTTTGAGACTTGATCAGGATAACTAGAGCAGAGCTGAACGAGACAACAGCGATGCGCCCGAATGTCAAAGCTCAGAGGTACTCCCAAATGGAACTTACAAGGTTTTGACGGAGATAAAAGTGATGCAGCCCGTCGAAGCTTGAAGAACTCGTAGATAAGCTAATACTAATGTAATAAAGGGTAAATTGCGATAAAAGTAGAATAAGAGTAAATTGATTTGTGTTTTATAGATTGATTCACACGCAGCCCTTGGGCACATATTTATACTCCCGCATGGAGAGTTGTACAGAGACACGACTCGTACCTTCCCTAAACAAAACTCCTAACTTTAAGGAAATAAACGACTCGTGCAAAAGTCGGACTCAATCTACCATAACAATACTGGTATAAAATCACCAGTTTCCTTATACCCTTCCTTCGATGAAAACTTTCCATCGTCAGATTCCTTCAATCCGCGACTTCCTTCTTTCGCCACCGGCAATCTTCTGCTGATGTCAACTGCCACATCACCTGGTGTCCATCGGCACTCCATACCCATCGGCATCATCTCTTCATCAACAATCGGCATCGGCAACATCTCCTCATCGGCAATTTTGCATTTCTAGTGACTTCACCAATTAATTCTTCTCGGTAAGAGCCACCCAACTCCCATCGGCAACATCCGAAGTGCCCAGCTTCCATCGGTAACACACTTATCTTTTTTCACAGCTTTTACCTCCATCGGCAATGCTGTCCTATGACTTACCGATGCCGATGGAAAACGGTTGTCGATCAATATAAGTCTTAGCTCTTTTGACACGTGCCGAAAAACGGTGTCAACAGTTTTCTGAGTTCTTTGCCTTTTTCAATCATTGAAATCAGAGCAGGCTTTACAAGCTCAGCTTTCGGAGGTTCATGGTCGATATAAGTCTTTGTATGTTGCTGCGAAGCCTATCATTGCTGCTGTCTGTCATGAAGAGGATGCTAGTGAAGGCCTGAAGAGTTTAGTTCCTACACTGCCTCTTCGGTTTCGGGAATTCGTGGAGAATGGTTTTGAGCGCTGTATAAACAATGTTGTTTCTTTCGCTCATGCCCTTGCTCCTGAGGTGCCTTTGGACCGAATCCTTGAGGATCCAATGGATGCTGATCTCTTAGCGAAGTGGGAGCAATCAAAGTCTGAAGTCAAGGAACTATTTAGCAAGATATTTGGTTAGATGAAAGTGTTGCCCCCTTCTCCTTGATAAAAACATTTATTTGTCCTTGAATGATGGTCTTGTAATATGCTCTGGATGATACTTTTGCTTAATATATTATCAGGTTTCATCTTGATATTGTGATCTCTAAATGTACTCATCTTGTCTGCGTAGGTTGCCTTTTGATCGACTTACTTGTCAATCCAATGAATACTTTGTTTTCTAGATCTTGTGAGCCATGTCTAGTTCTTCTGACTGGTGTTTGTGCCTTTGTATTAGGCTTTGTAGATTCGTCTGTATTCCCCGAGTTCTTTCTGATAGCATTATCGACCTTCGAGTCGCGATGATCTTTCTGAAATAGATATTCTGGCTCATATAATGCTTTGTATCTTTACGCCTCTGAACTAGGCTTCATCTTTGCGTCACATTTGTCTCTTGTGTAATGACCTCCGACTTGTTTCAGGGTAGTACTGTTGACTTTATCGAGTAGTTTCCAATTTTGGAGTATTCAATGTCACTTTATGACATTGGTAGTATTCAGCTTGTAGTTGTTGTTGCGTCGAGTTATGCTTTTCTTCAAGCAATTGCTTATATGTGTTGTGCCCCTTTGCACCATTTTTGTCTTTGACGTCGTCGAGGTAGACTGATCTTTCTTGTTATGCCGAGTAGTTCGCTGTTTGTCACACCGTCTCACGAAATGGTTGACTTGCAGATATGAACCAGACTGTGCCGCTCATGGTGCAAAGCAGTCGGTTAGTTTGTCATGTTGCTTCACGAAGCAATTGACTTAAAATGCCAGACAGTGCCACTCATGGTGCAAAGTTGTCAGCTTGTCATGCCGTCTCACGAAACGGTAGACTTATATATATGAACCAGACTGTGCCACTCATGGTGCAAAGCAGTCGGTTTGTCATGTTGCTTCACAAAGCAATTGACTTAAAATGCTAGACAGTGTTGCTCATGGTGCAAAGCTGTCAGCTTGTCATGTCGTCTCTCGAAATGGTAGACTTATATATATGAACTAGATTGTGTCGCTCATGGTGCAAAGCAGTCGGTTTGTCATGTTGCTTCACGAAGCAATTGACTTAGAATGCTAGACAGTGCCGCTCATGGTGCAAAGCTGTCAGCTTGTCATGTCGTCTCACAAAACGGTAGACTTATATATATGAACTAGACTGTGCCGCTCATGGTGCAAAGCTGTCGGTTTGTCAAGTTGCTTCACGAAGCAATTGACTTAGAATGCCAGACAGTGCCGCTCATGGTGCAAAGCTGTCGGCTTGTCATGCCGTCTCACGAAATGGTTGACTTGTAGATCGTTTGTACTTGAAGTCTTGTGTCTTTTTTGTATCTTCATTTGTAGAATTTCTTGAGTTGGCTGATGTGCCAAGTGTTGCTTAATTGTATCCCATCTTCTGTCATTAGCTCGTAAGTTCCGGGTTGTATTGTTGTCTTGATGATAAAAGGGTCCTCCCATGGGCTGAGTAGTTTGTGTCTTCCTTCTTTCTTTTCAATTAGTCGTAGTACCATGTCTCCTGGTTTTAGTGTTCTTGGGTGCATGTTTCTGTCGTAATGTCTTCGTAGGCCTTGTAGGTATCTTGCATTTTGTAGTACTGAACCATCTCTTATCTCTTCAATTGTGTCAATCTCTAGTCGTCTTGTTTCCTTGGCTTCTCCTTCGTCATATTGTTCTATTCTTGGTGACTGCCATATTAAGTCGACTGGTAATACTGCTTCTGATCCGTATACCAAGAAGAACGGTGAGTATCCTGTTGCTCTGCTGATTTGGGTTCTTAGGCCCTGCGAACACATGGTTGATATGTGCCCATGTTGTTTAGTTTTGTAATGAGTGATTGTCCAACACTTGAGCATTTCAGGTTGAGCGGTTTATACTAATCCTTGCAAAAGCATGTGTGTGCCTGTCTATCAGCTTGTGGTGTGCAGGTGCTATGCCCGGAGACAGTGATCAATGGCGTGGAGAAGGTCGAGTAGAGGCTTGTCGTGCCGATGGACTGAGAGCGGTGAAGGGCGGCAGTAGGGCTCGGACTGAGGGACCATGGGCGTCGGGGGACTAGCTGTGGTGGCTATTACTTGGCACCGACGAGAACAACAAGACATGGAGGTAGACCAAGTTTACCAAGTCAAGACGGCAGACAAACGGGTCGAGCGGAGGCTCATGGGACTCGGAGTTCGACTGGGCGAGGACGAGGTGGCTTGAGTCGAGCGGTTTGGTGGTTTGGGTCTCAAAACCATCGGAGGACAGTTTCCGAGTTTGGGCCTCAAAACTCGGGGTTCGGTAGTTGAGCCCAAAGCTACCGGTGGCGGGTTTCACGGGTTTGGGCCTCAAAACCCGGGCAGAGCTTCCGAGGAAGCGGCGATGGCATGTGGCGGAATCCTGGCGGTTGCGTCGAGGCGACGGCAACTCCTGGCAGGAAGCGGGGCCATCCATTCAAATCGAGGAAGATATTTTCCAGAGCTTGGACTGGAATGCTTAGGCTAGGTAGTTCACTCATGTATCTAGGGGGTCTTTGGGAAATAGCCAAAGCCTGATAAGTAGGGGATGAAGGGGTATCCCTCATCCCATCTCTTGCATTCCTTCTTCCACCTCCCACTTCCAAGGTTTTCCCTCCCCTAGCTCTTCTTGCTTGAGATCCACCGTGTCTCCGGTGTAAGAACTTGAGATTGTTGCAAAAAATCGGAGGCTGTAACCTCCGTAGGCCATGGTGCCTTTGATTTCTTGATCGTGTCCCCATTTTGCTTGTGTTCTTCGCGTTTTGTTTTTTGCTCCCTTTTGATCCCGAGATGAAATCTCTTTGTTGGGTGTAGTTCTTGCAAATCCGTTTGAACCAAGTTGTTCGTATTCGAGAGGAGCATATTTGCAACAAAGGGTTCCTCCTCAAACCTCTCGAGTACGCAGATCGGGCGATTTCTTTGTGGGGTTCTTCGTTCTTGAGTTTTTCCCCCAAATCTTTTGATTCCCCTCTATCCGAACCAAATTGAGTGATGATTCTTTCAGGATAGCTCCCCAACTGTACTAGGATCATGACTACAAAGTTTGGTTGCAGTTGGAGTCCATTTGGTTAGGTTTTGGGGAGTTTTGGTGAAGAGAAAATCGAATTTCGCGTTTCTGCACTCTGTTCGTGAGCGTCGGACACTGCGTTGGATGCGCTACGTCTTTGCGTCGAACGCTAGGGACCGAGTCACCCAGCGTCCGTCGCCACCGCAGTCTGCGCGGGTTAAGTTTGGGTCGGACGCTCGCCATCGTCTGTCGCTAGACCGCTAGACGCGTGCGTCGGTTTTTGGCCGCGCAGGTTCTCTGCTCGTTTCGTGTCAGACGCTCGCCTAAGCGTCTGTCGCCATACGTCCGTCGCTTCAGTGTTTTCTCTGTCTCTGTTAGGCTCTCTGCAAGGCCGATGGACGCTCGCCTAAGCGTCCATTGCTAGCGTCCGACGCCCTCTACCAGAACGTTCGTCGTCCTGTCTTCCACCGTCTGTCGCCTCTTCTGTGTGCAGTTTTGGTCTGTTTTCTTCGGGGTTTGTTTCTCTGGGTTCTTGGCTAGCTCCGTTGTGTTCCTAGGACATCTCCTATTACACCACCCACTTGTGGGTCGTGGGCCTAGTTTTCACTCTTGGGTTAGTGTTTTTGACAAGGGTCAAGTTCTTCCGAAAGGAATTTTGTTACTCCCATTCACCCCCCCCTCTGGTCGCCGTTCTCGGTCCTTCAATTGGTATTAGAGCCGGTTAAGGATCATTCCACCTTACACGGTTCTTGATCCGCAAAGGCGACATGGGGCGAGGTGTTGGAAAACCTCCGTTTTTCGATGGAACAAATTTTGCCTATTGGAAGGTGTGCATGTCTGCTTACCTTCAAGGTCTTGATTCGAAGACTTGGGAGATTTGTGAGAATGAGTATTATATGGTTCTTGGTGCTCGGATCAATGAGCTCCAAGTCACGCAACATGCGTCAGACACACGAGCCCATAGTATCCTCTTCTCAAGCTTGTCTCTTCCTGAGTTTGAGCGAGTCTCGAGTCTCACTACGGTGCGAGAGATTTGGCAAACACTTGTGAGATATCATGAGGATAATCCTCAGATCAAGTCCTGACTCTTCAACACATACCATAGGGAGTACGAGAACTTCATACAGTTGGCTAGCAAATCTGTTGACGGGATGTTCACTCGCTTCCAATCTATCGTCAACAAGATGCGTGCCAATCGGGCCAACTTGCCCTATGATGATCATGAGATGACTATCAAGCTTTTGCATGCTCTTGATCGGAGGGCGTGGGAGATGAAGGTGGCTGCCATCCAGGAGTCACCGGGCTATGATGCCCTCTCTGTGGATGAGCTATTTAGTAAGCTCAAGTCCTCTGAGATTGACCACCAAACCCGGGCCAAGCTTGAAAACCCGTCGAACCCATCTATGTCGTTGGTTTCCGGCCCCGGTGGTATGTCTTCTTCCTCTAACCCTTCACAAGTGTGACACCCTGTGTCAAGCTTGCATTAGGATCATCATTAACCACTAAGCACAAGCATTTCATTGCATTCATGTTTGCATATGCTATCATTTCATGTGTGTGTTAATGTTTTGAAACTAGAATTGAATAGGTGTTTTGTGCTCAATCTTGTTCAATCTGTTTAGCTAAACCTTACTATGCTTAGAGTAAAGTATGGTTTGCTTTATGTTTGTTTACCCTGCTTAGTTTTATCTGCTAAAAGAAATAAAGTAATTCTTTTCTTAATTAGCTTAAATAAGTTTTTAATCCTCGACTCTTGAACTAATGGTTTTCAGAAATTATGATCTACATGAAAAAGGTAGAGAATAATATTGTGGACAACTTTGGTTTAAGTGTCAAAACTTAGTTTGGAGTTTTTGAAACTGTTTTGAAGCAGTTTCAGTTTGAATCAAATGAAAGAAAATGGGAAAAAGGAAATCAGGACTGGAACGGGTCGAGTACCGCTTTCGACCGCTCGGCCTCGACCGCCGCTCGATAAGGGACGGACCGAGGGTTGAACGAACGACCCGGGCCAGAGGCTCGATCAGTCGATCGACCCCCCCCCCCCCTCGACTTCGACCCCTCGACGTGACGGACATAGGGTCGAACGAACGACCCCCGAGTCGAAGGCTCGATCAGCCAATCGACCCTCCCTCGACATCGAACCCCTCCCGCACACACGCGCCGTGCACGCCCGCGCGCACTCGCCCGACCGCGGCTGAACCGTACGTCGGCGTCGTCTGTCGCGTGGCCAATGATGCCTGACCACGGATGTTGAACACGCCATCGCCGCCGCTGCGGGCCTGCACCGACATCGCTGTCGCCGATCAGCACTCGCTCTGTCTCAGTCGCGTCCGCACTCGCGCCCGCGCTAACGGTGCTAGGACCGAGTCTGCACCGTTTTCCCACCGCTGACGCCCTGCTTCGCCGCCGCAGACCTGCCAGCCGCACTGCCGCGCGCCGCACCGTCGTTTCGCAGTAACGCCGCCGCAGTGCCGCGTCCGATCAGCTCCACGCCTCGTCGCATTCGCAATCAAGCGCGAATCCGCGCTAACGGCGCGACGACCAAGTCCTGCTCTGCTCCTTGCACGCCGTGAACACGCCAGCGCCGCTGCCACCGCTGCACCATTGCATCACGGCCCCACTAGCCATGCCGGTCGGCCATGACCGTGCAAAGAGGAGTGCCTATACCTCTTCTACCTCCCGCACTCGTCCGCACTCATCCTCACTCACTCTCTCGCTCGCATTTCTCTGCCTTCGTCGCGCCGAGAGCTCCGAGCATCGCAAACACCCCCTTCTCAAATCCACCACCCTCCGAGCTTCTCTGCTCGATCCATCTCGCACTAGCTTTCGTCTTCGCCACGCACACACGCTGCTCGCCTCTGTTTAACCAGTCGTGGGCTCTAGTCGCCGGAACGCCTCCGCCGTTCCTTGGTCCCAAGTCGCCACCGCACTGATCGACCAGTGTTCACCTCTTCACCGTCTCGCCCCGACGCCTCCATCTTCGTGGAAGCTTCATTGGAGCTAGCCGAGGTGAGAACACCTTTTTCCTAGCTTTAGTTCGACCTGTATCAGCACAACACCGTTGGTCGTGCGCCATTGCCGCCGCCGCGGAGCTTGCACGTGGCCAGGGTTCCACAGAGCCCCTCCGGCTCAACCAACCCTCGAACCTCACTCACCACATCACCACGATGCTCACGCAACCCCGCGCCGAGCCTCGCATCACCGGTGATCACCTCATCGTGTCGCACCGCCGTGCTGCACCGCCACCGCACACCGCCGACCAGTTTCACGGTCGCAACAGTTCAACCAACACCATCAGTGGACGCACTGACCAACACCATTCGTTCTGGTGTCTCCTGGAACCTTCTAGAGTACAGAAAATTGTGCGGTTGATAAATATCTCTATGTAAACATGACATGTGGGCCTTTCCTTGGTATTTCCTGATAACCCCCTGCAGAAATAGACATTCACCAAAACTCATGGAATTCTGTCAGTATAAACCCTAATTCTAGCTATTGGATTCATTTAGATCCTTTTCCTTGTTTAGTTGACGGTTAAAATTGGTACTTAAGGACCGTCAACAACTCCCCCAAGCTTACCTTTTGCTCGTGCCTGAGCAAAGATGAACTCAATGATGGATCAGGAGTTGCTACAATGCTTTCACGCCTTAAAGGTACACATGCATTCAAACAAGAATTCTCCTCTAGATTAGAGTAAACTATTCTGACTTTAAAACTTACCCATATTACCTTTAACCATGGGGTTTATAGACATCACTTGGGTCTTGAGTAATTGAAAAGTAGAATGATCAAGCCAAGTACTATGTCTCAAGCTCTTCACTTTACCTTCATCCTGGAGTTTTGCAAAGTTTTCAAAATAAAACTCAAAGTCTCTTTTGTATGACCCTCTCAAGTCTCTCTATATGTGGTATTTGTGGATCCTCACCAAGGCAACAATGGTGTTATGCCTTCTCTCAGAATATTTTTTGGAACAGGCAAAGTAACAATGTGCCTTCTCTCTCTCACCCTATAACTAATAGGCAATATATGGAGTTCATAGGTGGGGGAGAAACAACACATACAGTAATATGCTTATGCTTGTTTAATTTATATCTAGAGTTTGGTAAATCCTAAAGTGGTGAAATCAATTTTGTTAGACTCTATATGTTATGATCTGTCTGTTAAAAGTATAAAAATGATTTTTGGAGAATGTCATCAGTACTAATGTTTAATTAGTTGTTTTCTGCATATATCGAAGTTAATTGTGTTCCTGCTTAAATGGCTACATAAAAATGTAAAGTTTTTATGTTAGCTCTGTTATCCTGTGTAGAAGCTAGGAAAAATATAACATGCCATGTTTCTGTGTAAGTTTTATTTATCATCTTTTAAAATGTGTTTCTGTTGTTTTCTTCGATTAATTCCTGTGGTAAATGTGTGCATGTATAGATCATGAAACTTTTTGTGGAGTCTCTGTAGGTCATGTTCTGTCTAAGAAAAATATCATATGTGGTATGGTATATGGCAGAAAAGATACTTGTAGTTCAAGTGTCCTTTTCTAGGGTTTTCTTGGAAAATCATATAGAGTAGTTTATGTTTGTGATGATCATGGAACTTTCTTGATAAATATGTTTTTAAGTGTAGATTCTGCTAAAAATAAGTTATAGCATGTTTTACCCTTTTTGCTAATAGCTCTAGTTTTAAGTAACTTTGTGGTAATTAATTGGTTAAATGCTTAGAGTCACTTTGAGTATGCTAAATCTTGTTCAAGCATCATCCCTGCATCATCAAGTTACTTATTTATGCATTGCAATCTTTTAGGATTAGTGGAGGAACACCAGGAGCCAACCCTAGAGACAGAAGTCCAGGAGGTGCAGGAGCTAAACGAGGAGTACCACGAGCTCGACACTAACCTCCCCGAGTGCCCTGACCACTAGCCCTCCACCTTCACTCAAGGCAAGCCCTGGAGCATTCTTAAGCCTCCCAATATTTACAATTAATCTACTTGAGTATTTTATACTGTGATGCATTAGGTGACAGGAGTTGTTTGAATCCCAAATTGATGCATTACCTTCCTTGATTATTGTTTTACCTACCTTGTACCCTGTTAATAAAAGTAAAAGCAACCGCTTAGCCTGCTTAGAATAAATGGTTACATTTATATTTATGTTTCGTATTATCCCATGGGGGTAATACTATCACGGTTGGCTATATTTGCTATCGTGGAAAGAACCAATGGTAGTAATGAAATGCGATCAACTGGAAGGCAAGTGCACCAAGTGGTTTAGACTTGGGGGCAGTCCGTCCGTTGGATCATATAGGTTTGTACACGATGGTGGCCCTCTTACATCTTTGAATGCGCCCTTTCACATAGGGGCCGTTGTGAGTATCGACCCCGAAGCCGAGTAAACACTGTCCGGGCCGACTCTCAGCCTACTGTGAGCACCCTCTAGTTTGTAGATACGACATGCCCCGTGGTGGCCAACTGATTTCTACAATTGGGTGGACTACTCTGAGATCGCAGCGGTTACCACCTGGACTTTGTTGAGTGGTAACCCAATGCATGGACCCGACGGGGAAAGTGTGGGCGTGTGTTAAAGGAAATCTTGCCAACTGGTTGTATATCGATTCGAATTGCCGCCCCCACTGGATATGGGGGATTATGCTGAGCTTCACCATGGTACAACTCCATGTGACATCGTAATGGTTCTACTAAAATATTGATAAAGGAATTGGATATATGTTATTATATTGTTTGAGTAGTTCAAGTGAGTTCTCTAGTATAGGTGCAAACCTAGAGATAATAATAGGATGGAAAATGGCTGTTCTCTAATCTTTAGTTTCATCTTGTTCGCTTTTCCGCAAAAACAAGTTTACCCAAATCCACATAAATAGCCTTGCATACCCTTGGAGTCTTTATTTTCAGTTAGACGGGTAAGTCTAGCTGAGTACATTCCTGTACTCAGGGTTTATCCCGTTTGTTGCAGATGGCCAAGTATACTTCGGCTATTGAATGCACTGTCTCTATCCTTTCGAAGGAGAAGAGGAGTAGGCCTTGGGCAAGGTCTTCTACGAGCTCATCTTTTGCTGTTGTTGGACATGACCTCGTGGGCACCCCTATCTTTAGATGGCCAAGTATACTTCGGCTATTGAATGCACTGTCTCTATCCTTTCGAAGGAGAAGAGGAGTAGGCCTTGGGCAAGGTCTTCTACGAGCTCATCTTTTGCTGTTGTCGGACATGACCTCGTGGGCACCCCTATCTTTTAATGATTTTAGTGTGGAGTAAAACTTTGGGTTCAAAGTTTCAAACAATGTTTTATTTGGCCACAGGTGTTGTGGAGTAAGTACTACTTTTATTTGGAACAAAGTGTTGTAATAAATTTTTCGTACTTCAAGTATTTTCGGTTAATTTGTGGCTCGTTCGAATGTGCATACCTGAGTTTGCGCGATCCTTGATTGTTAGAAATCCTTCGAGATTTCTGGACTACCGGGAATATATGGGCTCAAGTGCTTTAAGTGTCAGTTAAGTCAGCTACTTTGGTACTTGATCTTTTATAATTTGGACGGTTCCATCACAACAAGCTTTGTTCGCTTTGTCTTCTTTGGTTTCTGTGACAAAGGAACAAGTGGAGGCTCTTGGAGATGACGAGCTGGCCTTGGTCATAACTAGTTTCTCGCGGTTTCACAACAACCGCTTGAACCGGCGACATGGTGGCTCAGCCAAGGGGTGCTATTGCTGTGGTGATGAGGATCATTTCATCGCAAACTGCCCCAAGAAAGCTGCGGGCGACTTCACCAAGCGCAAGGACAAGCGTGAGCACCGCTTCGAGGAAAAGCACAAGGCCAAGGGCGTCCACAACCGAAGATCCTCGAAGAAGGTGATTGACAAGGTGAAGGCCAAGCACCGAGCCTTCCTCGCCTCCCTCAGCGACATCGAGTGCTCCACCGACGGAGGCTCTTCTTCAAGCGACGATGATGAGTCGAAGGGAAAGCTCAACAGCCTCTGCTTCTACACCGACACCAAGCACGGTGGCTTCTGCACCATGGCGATTGGAGCTGGTGAGGTCGGCGAGCACAAGGCCGACTCCGACGTCGACTCCGACACACCCGAGGTAGGAGGACTGGAGGAGACTCGGCTTGTGGATTCTGGGTGTTCACGCCATATGACCGGAAGTGCCAAGTGGTTCTCCAGCCTGGACCTCGTGCGCCACACCGAGTACATCACATTCAGGGACAAGAGTAGAGGGAAGGTTGTGTCCCGAGGGTCAATCTGTGTCAATTCGTCTTTTGTCCTCAAGGATGTTGCTTTGGTTGCGAATTTGCATTTCAACCATCTCTCGGTTTCGCAACTCCTTCAAGACAGTTTTGAAGTGAATTTCAAAGTTGGCTTTTCTCGGATTCTTGACTCTCAGGGTGATATTGTTTGCCGGATTTTACCCTTCGGGAAGGTTTTTCGTGCGGATTTTTCTATCTCTTCCGGACCTTCTCGTTGTCTTCTTGCTGGTTCTTCTTCGGATCTTTGGAAGTGGCATAGGAGATTAGGACATCTTAGCTTTGACTTGCTTGCAAGGCTTAGCTCGATGGACCTTATCCAAGGATTGCCAAAGCTAAAGTTCGAGAAGGATTTGGTTTGCCATCCTTGCAGGCATGGCAAAGATGGTTGCTGCTTCCCATCCTCCGGTGACTGAGATTATGACCAAACAACCAGACGAGCTCTTACACATGGACACAGTGGGTCCAGCTCGGGTTAGGTTGGAGGGAGGGTAGTGGTATGTGGTTGTAGTCATTGATGACTACTCGAGATACTCTTAGGTATTCTTTTTGGAGAGTAAGGATGAGGCTTTTTCGCATGTTCGAGATCTAATTTTGAGATTGCAAAATGAGCTACCTCAGCATGCCATGAGAGCGATACGCAGTGACAATGGCACAAAATTCAAGAATGGTCAATTTGCATCTCTTTGCTCTTCTTTGGGTCTCAACCACCAGTTTCCTCTCCTTACACTCCCTAGCAGAATGGTGTTGTTGAGCGCAAAAATCGGACCCTTGTTGAGATGGCTAGGACGATGCTCGATGAGCATAGGACTCCTAGGAGGTATTGGGCCAAAGCGATAAATTCTGCTTGCTATGTTTTCAATCGCATTTTTCTCCGAGCTTTCAAGAAAAAGACTTCTTATGAGCTGCGATTTGGGAGACCACCCAAGGTAACTCACCTACGAGTGTTTGGGTGCAAGTGTTTCATCCTCAAGAAGGGAGGTAAGATGGACAAGTTTGAATCTCAGTCTTCTGACGGTATCTTTCTTGGTTATTCTACTCATTCTCGTGCTTATCGTGCTCTTAACCTTGAAACTAACCGAGTGATGGAGACGTGTGAGATTACTTTCAATGAAATCATGCCTTGTAGTTCCACTGCTTTTGAGCTTGCAGATGATGATGAGGTGAACACTAGCATCTTTGTGGAGGAGGAGCAGGACGATGCCAATTGGGGTGATCCCAAGCCGACTCCACCGGCTGCCCCGTCGACCCTGCGATGTATTCTTCGACTCACAGCCCCGACCCGTCTACTTCTTCTACATGGGGGTCGTTCGAGCAGTTTCCTCAGTCGGTGCCCATTGCACCTGAGGGAGCACCAGCTGCTATTGAGGGGGAGGCTATTCCAAGCAAGCTCCCCGCTACATCCAGAACCAGCACCCGCCAGAGAACATCATCGGCGACATCGACCGTCGAGTCACATGGTCTAGGTCCTATCTCTCTCACTTTGCTCATTTGGCTTTTGTCGCGTCTTTTGAGCACTGAGATGTTGGACACGCTTTGATGGATCTGGATTGGGTTAATGCCATGCATGAGGAGTTAGAAAACATTGAGAGAAACCGTGTTTGGGTCTTAGTGCTACCACCACCAAGTTGCCACCCTATAGGAACCAAGTGTGTTTTCAAAAACAAACAAAGTGAGTACGGGGTGGTAGTGCGTAACAAGGCTAGGTTGGTAGCGTAAGGCTTTTGTCAAAAGGAGGGAATAGATTATGAGGAAACCTTTGCTCTCGTAGCTCGTTTAGAAGCCATTAGAATCCTCCTAGCTTTTGCGGCTTCTAAGGGTTTTAAACTTTATCAAATGGACGTTAAAAGTGCTTTCTTAAACGGCTACATAGAGGAGGAAGTGTATGTTAGGCAACCTCCTGGTTTCGAAAATCCCAAGTTTCCAAACCATGTTTTGAAACTCCACAAAGCTTTGTATGGTTTTAAACAAGCCCCTAGAGCATGGTATGATAGATTGGAAACCTTCTTGCTTGCTAAGGGTTTTAAAATGGGATCCGTAGATAAGACGCTTTTTCTCCTCAAGCAAGGCAATGACTCGTTCTTGGTTCAAATATACATGGATGATATCATCTTTGGTGGTTCTTCTCATGCTCTTGGTGCCAAGTTTGCAGATCTTATGAGTAGGGAATTTGAGATGAGCATGATGGGCGAGTTGACTTTCTTTCTCGGGTTGCAAATCAAGCAATCCCGGGAAGGGACGTTTGTGCACAAAGGCAAGTACACAAAGGATATCCTAAAGAAGTTTGATATGGGTGAGGCAAAGCCCATCTCGACGCCCATGTCAACTACAACTGCCTTGGATGTGGACGAGGATGGAGAGCCGGTGGATCAGACGGAGTACCGAAGCATGATCGGGTCGCTTTTGTACTTGACGGCGACTCGGTCGGACATTCAGTTCGCCGTCTGCCTGTGTGCACGCTTTCAGGCATCTCCACGCACCTCGCACAAGCAGGCGATAAAGTGCATCATGAGGTACTTACGCTTCACTCCCGAGTTCGGCTTGTGGTTTTCGGCCTCCTCCTCCCTTATGCTTTGCGGGTATTCTGATGCTGATTTTGCCGGTTGCCGTCTTGATCGGAAGTCCACTTCTGGGACTTGTCAGTTTCTTGGGTCTTCTCTCGTGTCTTGGTCTTCTCGCTAACAGTCTAGCGTTGCTCCGTCTACCACGGAGGCTGAGTATGTGGCTGCCGCTAGCTGTTGCTCGTAGTTGATTTGGATGATTGCAACTTTGAAGGATTTTGGCTTAACGCTTTCTCATGTGCCTCTACTGTGTGATAGCACGAGTGCCATTAGTGTAGCTAAAAACCCTATGTTTCACTCTAAGACCAAGCACATTGACGTTCGGTTTCATTTTCTGAGAGATCACTACGAGAAGGGCGACATTGACCTCCGACATGTCGATACCCAAAACCAGCTTGCGGATATTCTCACAAAACCTCTTGATCAAGCTGCGTTTTCTCGCCTTCGGGGTGAGTTGGGTGTTTGCTTTCCTTTTTAGGTGAGGAAAGCCCTTTTGTACATTAGTTCTCTTTTTTGTTTTTTTATTTAACCTTTCTTTTGTTTCTTTGTCTTTTAATTGGTGTTAGTTTGCATTTTGCATCTCATTTGCATTTGTGACATATTTTATTTTGAGCTTCATACTTATAGCCGATATAATGAAACTATGCTCTATTTGAGGTGCTTTATGTGTCTATGGTGTTGCTTAACTTAGACTCTCTTTGATCTTTTGATATGCAATAGAGCTAAGTTAGAAAAGCTTTAAAACTGAATTTAATTCCCTACGTCACCTCTGAAATGACACTAGCATGTGTAGGCTCTATGATGATCCCTTTTGGCTGTCTTGTATATAGCTTGTAACAATGGCTCTTCATTGTTTCATTCACTTCCATTGAACACCATGTTTAAACTTAATCTAAAATGAAGTAGCTCTCTGAATAGTGAATTGAGAAGATCGAGTTGGGTTTGCATTTGTGAGCACTTCACCGTGTGTTTGAGACTGCTTCCCATATGGGTTGAACTTGAGCGGTGTCGTGTATGACCGAAACCGGTGTGTTAAGCTCTTTGGCTTTGCCCGGTTGGTAAGTGGCATCACTTTGCTTACAACCACTCGCATACATTTGTAATGTGCCTAAAACTGAGTTTTGCTACAAAAGTCTGAAAAATGAAATTCTTTCAGTTTGGGTCATTGGCTTGTTGTATGAGCTTTGCTAGGGATAGTCTACTCGCTATACATGAGATAGTTTTGAGGTTGATCTTATTTTGTATTCCATGTTTAGTTGTCTTTCGGTGGTGATACCCTTTCTCTGCTCACACATGTAAACTTCTCTAAACTAGCTTCTAGAGTGATCTTTAGCTCAACTAGAGTCTTTGTTGGGCACTTAGAGCTTTTCCTATTCTCACAAGATCACATCACTTAGATCATCCTTTCATTGTCTTAGCTTTATGTATGAAGTTTTTGCACTCATTTTGCATTTCATGGCATTTATGGCTTCCTTCTTGTGTTTTGAGCTTTGATGAGCTACATGTGTCAACAAGGGGGAGAAATGTGCATTCCACTCCATCTACACTTAAGGGGAGAGTTGTGCATATTGGTGAGAAAGCATAGAGAGATATGTGGTCAAGGGAAGCATAGAGAGATATGTGGTCAAGGGGGAGAAAATGTGCATTTTGTGAAAATCTTGCATTTTTTGGCTCTTTTCATCCTTCTTAGTATCTTGTGAGTGTGTTTTTGCCTAGGGAGAGCTTTTGCTAGATGTGTTGAGCCTTTGCCTCCTATGGAGGGTCTAGCTTGCTTTGTTGGCTTCGACAGGTTTCAATTGGCCTCTTGAGCTTTATGTGCTTTAATTGGTATCTCGGAGAGTTTCTTACTGTAAGGCGATTGGTATCTTTGGCTTGCTAACGGTGTTGAGCCCATTTTTGCCTCTTCTTGAGGGCTAGCTATGTTTTTTCTTGGTTGTGTCGAGCCGTTGCCCATGTCTTTGGGGACCAAGTTTTGGATGTGATTTGCTTCTCTCAAGTGACCCCGTTTTTGGCTTTCTTAGCTTTTTGGTCATTTGGAGAGCTTTACCTTGTGGCTCAAATCTGAAATGCACTTGTGTTGACAACGCACTCATCAAGGGGGAGATTGCGAACACATGGTTGATATGTGCCCATGTTGTTTAGTTTTGTGATGAGTGATTGCCCAACACTTGAGCGTTTCAGGTTGAGCGGTTTATACTAATCCTTGCGAAATCAGCGGTTGAGTGATTGCCTCAAAACCATCGGAGGACAGTTTCCGAGTTTGGGCATCAAAACTCGGGGTTTGGTAGTTGAGCCCAACGCTACCCGGTGGCGGGTTTCGCGGGTTTAGGCCTCAAAACCTAGGTGGAGCTTCCGAGGAAGCGGGGATGGCACGTGGCGGAATCCTGGAGGTTGCGTCAAGGCGACGACAACTCCTAGCAGGAAGCGGGGCTGTCCATTCAAATCGAGGAAGATATTTTCTGGAGCTTGGACTGCAATGCTTAGGTTAGGTAGTTCACTCATGTATCTAGGGGGTCTTTGGTACATAGCCAAATCCCGATAAGTACGGAATGAAGGGGTATCCCTCATCCCATCTCTTGCATTCCTTCTTCCACCTCCCACTTCCTAGGTTTTCCCTCTCCCTAGCTCTTCTTGCTTGGGATACACCATGTCTCCGGTGTAAGAACTTAAGATTGTTGCAAGGAATCGGAGGCCGTAACCTCCGTAGGCCATGGTGCCTTTGATTTCTTGATCATGTCCCCGTTTTGCTTGTGTTCTTCGCGTTTTGCTTTTTGCTCCCTTTTGATCCCGAGATGAAATCTCTTTGTTGTTCGTATTCGAGAGGAGCATCTTTGCACCAAAGGGTTCCTCCTCAAACCTCTCGAGTACGCAGATCAGGCGATTTCTTTGTGGGGTTCTTCGTTCTTGAGTTTTTCCCCCAAATCTTTTAATTCCCCTCAATCCGAACCACATTGAGCGATGATTCTTTCGGGATAGCTCCCCAACTGTACTAGGATCATGCCTACAAAGTTTGGTTGCAGTTGGAGTCCATTTGGTTAGGTTTTGGGGAGTTTTGGTGAAGAGAAAATCGAATTTTGCGTTTCTGCACTCTGTTCATGAGCGTCGGACGCTGCGTCGGACGTTGTGCGTCTTTGCGTCGGACGCTAGGGCCTGAGTCACCCAGCGTACGTCGCCACCGCAGTCTGCGCGGGTTAAGTTTGTGTCGGACGCTCGCCATCGTCCGTCGCCAGACTGCCAGATGCGTCCGTCGGTTTTTGGCCGCGCATATTCTCTGCTCGTTTCGCGTTGGACGCTCGCCTAAGCGTCCGTCGTCAAGCATCCGTTGCTTCAACGTTTTCTCTGGCTCTGTCAGGCTCTCTGGAAGGCCGACGGACGCTCGCCAGCGTCCGTCGCCAGTGTCCGACGCCCGATGCCGGAGCGTCCATCGCCCTGTCTTCCAGCGTCCATCGCCTCTTCTGTGTGCAGTTTTGGTCTGTTTTCTTCGGTGTTTGTTTCTCTGGGTTCTTTGCTAGCTCCTCTATGTTCCTAGGACATCTCCTAGAACATTCACCCACTTGTGGGTCGTGAGCCTAGTTTTCGCTCTTGGGTTAGTGTTTGGGACAAGGGTCAAGTTCTTCCGAAATGATTTTTTTTTTGCTCCCATTCACCCCCCCCCCCTCTGGTCGCCGTTCTCGGTCCTTCAGGCTCCATACTACTTTTGATAATTCTTCTATCCATTTTCCTCCATAATCTTTTAGGTCCTCATATAGTCTTGGTTTTAGTCCTTGTAGTAATAGCCCATTGGCTCTTTCGACTTGTCCATTTGCTTGGGGATGAGCTACTGATGCATAATCTATCTCTATTCCACAATTTCTTGCCCAATATTGGAATTCTTTTGCTGTAAATGGTGATCCCAGATCTGTGATTATTCGGTTGGGCATCCCAAATCTGTGCATAATGTCTTGTATGAATTCTGTTGTTTTTTCTGCGCTATATTTGACTAATGGTTTGTATTCGATCCATTTGGTAAATTTGTCTACTGCCACGAATATGTATTCAAATCCTCCTTTTGCTTTTTTAAGAAGTCCGATTTGATCTAGCCCCCAACATGATAAAGGCCAAGCTGGTGGTATACAGATTAGATTGTGTGCTGGAACATGTGATTGTCCTGCAAACATTTGGCAGCTTTTGCATGTCTTGACTAGTTGTTCTGCATCTTTGAGTGCTGTTGGCCAATAGAATCCGCTTCGGAATGCTTTACCGATCAGTGTTCTAGATGCTGCATGATTTCCACAGCATCCCGAGTGGATTTCTTCCAATATCTCTTTTCCTTCTTGCGTTAATACGCATTTCAATAATACCCCAGAAGATGCTGCTCTTTTGTATAGTTTGTCTTTTATGAGAACGTATGCTTTGCTTTTCCTTATAACCCTTGTTGCTTCTGCTTTGTCTCCGGGTAGTTTATTTTCGCTTTTGTAGTCGATGTATGGTTGTCTCCAATCACTTTTTATGTTTAGGATCTGTCTTGAAGTATCCGGTTCTTCTATTTTGTCTATGTCCATTGAGTCTTCTTTTTGTTTGCTAATTTCTTGGATTGATGGTTTTGCAAGTTCTACGAATATTCTAGGTGGTACCTTAGCTCTGCCATATAAATAGTGTGCACTCTCCGAGTTCTTTTTCTTTGTTGGTTTCTCTTCTTTGGCTTGCATGACAGTCCCTGATAGAGTCTGAGTTCTTTTCTAACTTGGAATGGTAGTTATCTATCCTGGCCTTGCGTTCTTAGGGATTGGTTTGGCCAGTGTGCGATGCATCCTTCTAGAGTTGTTGACATTATCATCCCCTCTTGAGCGCCTCTCAGAGCTATGCTCTTTGTCATCGTCTTCCGAAGAAAATCTCTGTGTGTATATGCGGAGTTGTGTAGTCCGAACAGGTCCGAGTACCTGACTATTTCCGAGTTGTTTCTGTTTCTGATTGAGGTTCGGTTGTATGTTTTGACTCGGGCTATGTTTAGTCCTTCTATGCTCGATTTGGAGTCGGTGTGCGGCGGCATCTCCTTTTCCGAGTCAGCTTCGTATCCATCTTCCTTTGCTATTCTGATCGGTTCTGAAATCGTGAGATTTGTGGTCTTTTGATTCAGTTCTTGAAGGTCTTATTCAATCTCTTCGTTTACTCCTTCCTCTTCTCGGAATCGGCTTTGATGCTTTCCGTCCTTGTCGATCTCACAGATCCATGATCCAAAGAAAAATGTTGTTTTCATCGATTTCATCATCTTGAGGTCGTGGTCCACCAAGCTTTCGAGAAAAAATTCGCCGAAAGACCCTACCTTTGAGTGTTGTTGGCCAATAGAATCCGCTTCTGAATGCTTTACCGATTAATGTTCTAGATGCTGCATGATTTCCACAACATCCCGAGTGGATTTCTTCCAAAATATCTTTTCCTTCTTGCGTTGATACGCATTTCAATAATACCCCAGAAGATGCTGCTCTTTTGTATAGTTTGTCGTTTATGAGAACGTATGCTTTGCTTTTCCTTATAACCCTTGTTGCTTCTGCTTTGTCTCCGGTTAGTTTATTTTCGCTTTTGTAGTCGATGTATGGTTGTCTCCAATCACTTTCTATGTTTAGGATCTATCTTGAAGTATCTGGTTCTTCTATTTTGTCTATGTCCATTGAGTCTTCTTTTTATTTGCTAATTTCTTGGATTGATGGCTTTGCAAGTTCTTCTACGAATATTCCGGGTGGTACCTTTGCTCTGTCCGATCCCAATTTTGATAGGATATCTGCTGCCACATTTGAATCTCTTAGGACATGATGGATTTCCAGTCCTTCAAAGTTCTTCTCGAGTTTTCTTATTTCTGCATAGTATGCATCCATGTTGTTCTTTATACAATCTCATTCTTTGTTTACTTGGTTGATTACCACTGTTGAATCTCCGTAGGCGAGTACTCTTTTTGATTCCTAGAGTAGTCGCTATTTTTAATCCGTGTATGAGTGCTTCATATTCTGCCTCGTTGTTTGTTGCTTGCCATAATATTTGTAATACGTATTTTAATTGTCGTCCTTCTGGAGAGATTAGTAGCACACCTGTTCCTGCCCCTCCAAGCTTTAGAGAATCATCGAAATACATTTTCCAATGGTCTCGTATTGGTTCAGGTTCTTTCTGTGTGATTTCTGTCCATTATGCGATAAAGTCGGGTAGTATCTGTGATTTGATTGCTATTCTTGGTTTGAAGTCCAAGTTTAAAGCTCCGAGTTCTATTGCCCATTTTGATATTCGGCCAGTGGCATCTTTGTTTCTGAGAATGTCTTGTAATGGGGAGTTTGTCACAATTGTTACTTTGTGCTCGTGAAAATAATGTCTCAACTTTCTTGACGATATGAGCACTGCGTAGAGTAGTTTTTATACGTGTGGGTATCTGACTTTTGATTCCGTGAGTACTTCACTGATGTAGTATACTGTCCTTTGTACTTTGTAGTTATGTCCGGGTTCTTCTCTTTCCACTATGACTGTTGTGCTTACCACATTCTTTGTGGCGGTGATATATAACATCATATCTTCTTTGTTCCTTGGTGGTGTCATTACTGGGGATGATGATATATATATTCCTTTAACTTGATGAAAGCTTGGTTGGCCTCCTCTGTCCACTCGAAGTTTTCTTTCTTTTTCAGAAGCTTGAAGAAGGGTAGTCCTTTTTCTCCCAATTTTGATATGAATCTGTTAAGAGTTGCCATACATCCTGTTAGTTTTAGTATGTCCTTGATCTTTTTTGGTGGCTTCATATCCATAATTTCTTTGACTTGTTTTGTACTTGCTTCGATCCCTCTATTGCTGACCAAGAAACCGAGTAGTTGTCTTGATGGCATGCCAAAAATGCACTTTGTGGGGTTGAGTTTCCACTTCCAAGCTTTTAGATTTTTGAAGGTATCTTCTAAATCTTCCAACAATGATTCTGGTTTCTTTGTTTTGATTACCACGTCATCGATGTAAGCTTCAGCGTTTCTTCCGATTTGATCTCCCAAGCAGGTTTGTATTGCTCTTTGATATGTTGCTCCTGCGTTTTTTAGTCCGAACGGCATTGACTTGTAGCAATATGCCCCGAAGGGTGTTATAAAAGATGTTTTTCTTTGATCTTCTTCTCTTAGTGATATTTGGTGGTATCCCGAGTAGCAGTCTAGGAAAGATAGTAATGACGATCCAGCTGTTGAATCTATGACTTGGTCAATTCT
Source organism: Microstegium vimineum (assembly GCA_022036555.1). Lineage (NCBI taxonomy): Eukaryota > Viridiplantae > Streptophyta > Magnoliopsida > Poales > Poaceae > Microstegium > Microstegium vimineum. Next base: position 30,146,233 of record CM039132.1, read on the forward strand.
TGGCGGTCCGTATGGGTCTTTTGAGCAGTGTTTGTTAAGATCCGTGTAGTCAACACACATGCGCCATTCTTTCGAGTTCTTTTTCTCCACTAAGACTGGGTTTGCTAACTAGTCCGGGTTGATTATCTCTCTGATGAATCCTGCTGCCAATAACTTTGTTATTTCCTTTTTGATTGCTGCTTTCCTGTCTAGAGCGAATCTGCGTAGCTTTTGTTTTACTGGCCTGGATCCTTTGTCTGTGTCAATTTTGTGCTCAGCCAACTCCTTTGGGACTCTTGGCATGTCTGCTGGTTTCCATGCAAATATGTCTCTGTTGTCCCTTAGAAAGTTGGTGAGCGTGAGTTCCTATTTGGGGTCTAGATTTGCGCTGATTATTGTCGTCTTCTCTGCATCTCCTGTCAATAAGTCAATTGTCTTTGTGGCGGCTTCTTTTGGAGGTGTAAAGTTGTTAGGCTTCTTTGCCTGTATTTGAATTTCATCTGGATTCATTTCCCCGACCTTTTTTGCAAGGGAAATTTTGCTCAGGGACACCGCTCAAACATGAAATATGTCATTGGACACCACCAACTTGATAATTGGCCGAGTACCATTATGAAAATCAGGTTATTTGCCACTAGACACTGCCACCATTAAAATATTAATTTTTGTGGTTTGGGAGAGAGAAAGAAGGGGGAATAGACGATTTTGCCCATGCCTCAACTCATCTCCCCTTCCTAGCTTTCTCCCTCAAGTCCGGCGACACCATTTCAAAGAAAAAGAAGGTCCGGTGGGTCAGGGGTGGCCGGCCAGCGAGTCTCGCCCCCTCCCCTCTTCTTTCCCCACCGTGGCCCCATTTGCCTTCCCACATCACCCACGGATGGTGAACTCCCCGGCGATGCAGCCAGCTCAGGGGCGCGCTCTCCGGCGGCGCAGCCAACCTATAGGTGGACCTCCCCGGCGGCGCGGCCAGCCTAGGGGACATGCTGTCCGCAGCGCACGCCTCTTCCACGGCACCGCCACCAACCGCGCCAGCGGCGGCGGTGCGCTCCCCGACGGCGTCGTCGAATCCAGGGCGAACAGGTCTACAGGTGGCAGCATGGCTGCCAAGGCTAAGCCAAGCACCTGCTGCAGCGCGGGACATGGTAGCCCGTCCCTCCCTGCCCTCATCACCTTCGAAGCTACCTCCGCAACGAGTTGCTATCTGCGCCTCGCGTATGCCATCGGCTAAGAATCCCATGGTCAACGGGAGACTGGGAGAGGGAGGGAGCGGGAGAGCGGCTAGCTGAAAGCAAGCAAGCACGCCAACAGCTGAGGCACACGCTCGCTCACCAGGCGGCGACGGCAGCCGCTAGTCAGCTCAGGCGACTGAGGAAGAAGATGAGGGTAAACATGTCATTTCCCCTACATTCTCTCTCTCAAAACCAGTAGAAATTATATTTTAATGTGGGTGGTGTGTTATAGCAAATGAACTCAATTTTATAATGGTACTCGGCCAATATCGAAGTTGGCGGTGTGATGTGGCCAATTCCTTGTTTTTCGAGTGTCCTACGACAAAACTTCCCTTTTTGCAATGTCTTCTTTTTCCTTGTAGTCTTGCAACTTTTCATTTGTATGGCTTGTACATCACACTCATAAGCTTTCTTTAGATCTACTTTTAGTGATAGGACTCCTTTTGTTGTCGGCATCTTGAGTAATAGGTGCGGATAGTGGGGTACTGCCATGTATCTTGTGAGTGCTGGTCTTCCGATGATTGCATGATAGCATGATTCGAAGTCGGCTACTTTGAATTTAATGAACTCAATTCGATATTTGTCAGGTGTTCCAAAGGTGACTGGTAAGGTGATCTGCCCCAATTGTATAGAAGCTCTTCCGGGTACTATCCCATAGAAGGGAATACTTGTTGGTATGATCATGCCTTCATAGTCGAAATTCATCTTTCTCAAGGTGTCTGCGAAGATTATGTTTAGTCCTGCTCCCCCATCAATGAGCACTTTAGATACTGCCACTCCTGCTATTGTTGGTCCCATTACTAGGGGATAATAACCAGCATTTGCTGCACTTGTCCATTGATCTTCTCTTGTGAACTGAATTGGGTATTCTGACCAATCTAAGTATCTTGGGGTAGCTGGTTCTGCTGCCATGATGGTTCTGTGTGTTAACTTTTCCTGTCTTTTACTTCTTGTATATGATGCCCCAAAAAAGATTACCTCTATTTGTCGTTGGGTTCTTGATAATTTTCTTCTGCCTTCTTTGTATCTTTTTCGGGTTCTTCTGTTCTCTGTTCCGAATTGTTTGCTCGCATCTCTTCCCTTTTTGTGAATCTCCGTTGGAAGATGTCGCATTCGACTAGCTTGTGTCATGTATGAGGGTGTATATGGCAGGGTAGGTTTTCTATCCTCTCCACTAGCTTTCTCGCATAGTTATTTCCCTGGTAGCTGTTATTTGAGTATCTATTATTTTGGTTTGCGTTTCTGTTGTTGTTGTAGTTGTTGTTGTACCCTCCTTTGTCATTGTCATTGTATCTTCTTTTGTTGTCTGTTGCTGCTACCATGTTGTCTTGTCTCGGTCTTTTGTCTTGTGGTCTAAAATTTGGTCTTCTATTTTCATGAAACTCTCGGGTGAATCTATTCCGAGTTCTTTCTTCTGACGATATCATTTTTTCTACAGCTCTTTTAAAATCTTCATTGGATCTCGGATTTTCATTGAAATAATCCTTGAATTGCCAATTTGCTAGGATTCCATCCGCAAATGTTTCTATTACTTCTCTGTCGGTGATGTCATGTATCTGAGCTCTGAGTTCTCCGAACCTTCAATAATATTCCCTTAAGGTCTCTCCTTTTCTTTGCTTCACGTTTTTCAATTCTGCTGCTGTCATGGGATGTGTTATTATTCATGCAAAGTTGTTGCAAAAAGCTTCTTGCAAGTCTTCCCAATATTGATTGATCTTGGTTTTAGCTTGTCAAACCATTGTAGAGGCATAGCTTCAAGTGCCATTGGAAAGTATAGGGCTTTGATGTCATTGTTTCTTCCCACGAGTTCAATGAATTGGGAATAAACTCTCATCCATTGTCTAGGTTCTACCTTTCCATTAATTTGGAGTGATTTGCTGGTTTAAATTTGTGCGGTAATTTCAACATCTGTAATCTTCCTGCAAAACATGGGAACCTGTCGTATTGTTCTGGTCTGTTGAAGTCGGGTGACTAATCTCTTATGTAATATTCCCTGTCCCCTCTGTATTCGGATTCTTCGTAGTATTCTGGGTAGCGTTGGCCCCAATCTAGGCCGTTTTGTTTTATGAGTCCGAGGTGTTGTTCTTGTCTTTCCGAAGGTTGTGGTACCTCTGTTTTTCCCAATCTGTGGAATATTGATTTCTTGGGGGATTCTTCCTCTTATTTTCCCCTTGTCCTTCCTGTGATGTATTGTCTTCGGGTTGTTTATTAGGGTCTCCGTCTTCTTTATTAGGCTCATTTGTGATTCTTTCCTCTTTGGTAAGGATATTTAGCTCTTTTGTCAGTTCTTCAATTCTTTCCCTCTTTGTGTTTTTCGTGGATTCTCTTTCCGCCCTCTTCCTATTGTATTCTATCAATTCTGCTTTGTATTTGTTCCAGATTTGTTTTCTCTGGGCAGCTCGGTTTCTTCTTCCTGCTCTAGCTTTGTTCTTCTTTTGCCTTGCAGCTTTGTGATCATTGGTTTCATTGTCGTCGCCTTCCTCATCGTCCGAGATATCACCTTCTGATTCGTCTGATGATTTCAAGTCGGGTATTTGTGGTGGTTCTAAATAAGGTTCTAGCTCTGCCATGTAAATAGTGTGTACTCTTTGAGTTCTTTTTCTTTGTTGGTTTCTCTTCTTTGGCTTGCATGACAGTCCCTGATAGAGTCCGAGTTCTTTTCCGACTTGGAATGGTAGTTCTCTATCCTGGCCTTGCGTTCTCGGGGATTGGTTTGGCCAGTGTACGATGCATCCTTTTGGAGTTGTTGACATTATCATCCCCTCTTGAGCGCCTCTCAGAGCTATGCTCTTTGTCATCGTCTTCCGAAGAAAATCTCTATGACTGTTTCCGAGTTGTTTCTGTTTCCGATTGAGGTTCGGTTGTATGTTTTGACTCGGGCTATGTTTAATCCTTCCATGCTCGATTTGGAGTCGGTGTGCGGCGGCATCTCCTTTTCCGAGTCGGTTTTGTATCCATCTTCCTTTGTTGTTCTGATCGGTTCTGAAATCGTGAGATTTTTAGTCTTTTGATTCAGTTCTTGAAGGTCTTGTTCAATCTCTTCGTTTACTCCTTCCTCTTCTCGGAGTCGGCTTTGAAGCTTTCCGTCGTTGTCGATCTCGCAGATCCATGATCCAAAGAAAAATGTTGTTTTCGTCGATTTCATCATCTTGAGGTCGTGATCCACCAAGCTTTCGAGAAAAAATTCACCGAAAGCCCCTACCTGGCGCACCAACAAATTTACCAAATGGATCGAATACAAACCATTAGTCAAATACAACGTAGAAAAAGAAACAGAATTCATACAAGACATCATGCACAGATTTAGGATGCCCAACCGAATAATCACAGATCTGGGATCACCATTTATAGCAAAAGAATTCCAATATTGGACAAGAGATTGCGGAATAGAGATAGATTATGCATTAGTAGCTCATCCCCAAGCAAATGGACAAGTTGAAAGAGCCAATGGACTATTACTACAAGGACTAAAACCAAGACTATATGAAGACCTAAAAGATTATGGAGGAAAATATATAGAAGAATTACCAAAAGTAGTATAGGGCCTAAGAACCCAAATCAGCAGAGCAATAGGATACTCACCGTTCTTCTTGATATACGGATTAGAAGCAGTATTACCAGTCGACTTAATATGGCAGTCACCATGACGAAGGAGAAGCCGAAGAAACAAGAAGACTAGAGATTGACACAATTGAAGAGATAAGAGACGGTTCAGTACTACAAAATGCAAGATACCTACAAGACCTACGAAGACATTACGATAGAAACATGCACCCAAGAACACTAAAACCAGGAGACATGATACTACAACTAATTCAAAAGAAAGAAAGAAGCCCGGGGGCTCGTCAAACTCGCCAACTACAATGTCCACGATACAGCAAGGGCCTTCACAAGGGAAAGCAGAAGATATATGACAAGGGAGTCATACTACAACTATTTATAGAAGAATAATGGGCACACATACACCAAGTCCATGAAGAAAAAATGACGGCAGCAATAACACGTAAAAGAAGGGAGTAAAAGCAAAAGATTCTACAAGGACTGCATTGATGAGATGCAAACAGCTACAATAAAGGCAGTACATCAGAGTACTATACAGAATATCCAGAAGAATATTTCAAGGACAATCATACAATCAGTAACACTTAATGGATGCCGAAAACAACTTGGTCATTAATCCTACAAAAACAATAACCAGGAGTTACCAATACAAGGCCAATATAAGCCTCATCTACAACAAAAGACCACAAGTGACAAAATATAAAAGCTACAACCAGGGTTATATCAGGTCTGCCACCAAATAAGGCCTAATACCTGGACAAAAACCTTACAAGTCAAGACAATCCAGAACCTCCACACAGCGTGAAGAAGTCCTGGATCTTAGGCAAAAAACCACTCCTAGCAAATGAGATTGGACAACTCCAACTCTAGCCTTTCCAGTAGAAGTTCGGTGCAAGCATGCACGGCCAGGAAGATGGAGTGTAAAACTTCAATCAACTCAGGAGCAGCAACGGTTACAACCCGTAGTTCAGCAGACAGATAGAGAAGGCATGGAAGCCACATCACAAGACTTCTTCTACCTGCTACAATAAACTTCCCAGGAAAATCTAACCGAAGAGTTAGTCTACCTCCAATTCCTTCCACAACAATTCTTCTACCCACTCATACCAGAAGGCGGACATAAGTCCAGGGGCTGCTCAGTTTCACTCAGCAGCATGATCGTTAAAAAGAAAGAAGAGAACTCTAGAGATCAAACTATCAGTGCAAGCACAACAAAATATATAGCAAGGACCACCAAATGCCAAAAGTTATGAGAAAGAAAAGCAAGAAAACAACAAAAGCTAACAAAAGCAAACAGTGAAAGCAAGATTCCACACATCCGTGAAAGCATAGTAACCACTCGTGAATAAAATCAGACAGAAGCAGAGTATTTCAGACCCTTCTGCTGAGTTCTTTTTCGCTAAAAAGAACTCGGAGAAGGCTCGGGGGCTGAAAATACATACCACACAAAGTTTCTTCTCGGATCCTCCGAATACTTGTACCAAGTAATCAGAGGCTCGGAAGCTACACTCAATGAGTGCACCTTTTGTCCAAAAACAAAAGGCGCTAGAAGACTACAAGACAAAGACACAGGAGATCATCCCATGATTTTGCTTCAAAAAAAACTCGGTTTACTTTCAAAACAACCCGACACTTTGAAGAAAAATCATGAGATGCTCGGGGGCTTGTCGATGGGATATCTTATAGGGTACCCAAGAGCCGTTTTGCCAGAGCTTTGGGCCTCTATCACTCGGCCCACGGAGAGAGGCAAGCAAACAAAACCGAATTTTACTCGTTAACAACGACAAGACCGAAGCGTAGCTTAGGACTCTGAATTTGTAACCGAGTAGGACTAAAATAATCCTCAGCCAGATCCTGGATTATGAAGGGCTGGTGAGGGTACCACCCAGAAATTATCTGAACATACTACGCAACACCCGATACGTAGAGCGATACACAACACCTTGTATTACGAGTTCAGAACAATAACAAGTGACCTAACTGGACGTAGGGTTATTATTCGACCGTGTCGAGTGTCTGAACCAGTATAAACCATGTGTCCCTACGTGTCCAACCACCAAGGTTTCACTATTCGCCGAAGCACGAACAACTATCTCGGGTAACCCTGTGACAGGCTATCGGTGGTAAAACATCGACAAAGTTCTCTTAATCCAAATTTTTTTAGCGTGAAATTCTAAAACAAGAAATGTAAATATTTATGACACCAAATAAGCATAATATTATGTCCAATATTTGATGTAATAAATGTTACCGCTATTTTCTACAAATTCGATCAGTTTTTTGAGGTTTCACAATTAGCTAGGCGCTCAACGATATATCCTATTCCCTCCGTCTCAAAATATATGTCTTTCTCACTTTCCGAGAAATAACTTGGATTAATTATATATAAAAAATATTAATAGTTATAATACATAATTGATATAATTAGATAGATTTTTTGATTTAGTTTTTTAATAAATTTATTTAGAGACACAAATATTGCACGTATTTTATATAAATCTAGTTAAAGTTGTGACACGAAAACCTAAAACGACAGTTAATTTGGAACAAAGTGAATAGTATATATCCACATTGAGTACCTCACTTCCCAACGCACACGCTACCACATGTGGGGTCCCCTATAGTTCTCTCGAATATCGACGTACATAGACGAGGTCAACCGCTGTCCACGCGAGCACTCAACCGCGCAAGCGTAGCACGTATGTGCTCATACATTGCACATATAAGTAAGGTGCCTCTACGTGCGTTCCGGGGGAGAACACGTATAGCGCCTCGAAACGTAACGTTCACTGATCAAATCATACGGGAAGCAGAACAGTCGCACGCGTGCTTCCGCACGCTAGCTAGACACCAAGGATCATCATCGTTTATCGTTTATCGTTTATCGTTTATCGTTTATCGTTTAACCCCATCAAGGCGCAATAGCGCCCTCGCACCGGAAGTGGCCACGTCGCCCCCTTGCTGGATGAGCCACGCCGTCTGCTGCATTTGCTTGGTCAGCGTGCGTCCATGTCGCCTGTCAATCCCCGCCGATACACGTCGAGTCCCTGTAAAATATCTCCTCCTCCCGGCTTCTCTCTCCCCTGTCCCTTTCCTTTGTCGTATGGGCGACGGCCACGAGGCACGCACACGCGCAGCCCGGCGAGCTCCGTCCTTTCCTCGTCGCCCTCGCCGCACGCCACTCCGCCGCACCGGCAGATCCTTTCGCGCCCGTCTCCGCAAGGCGCCGGGCGGGCACCAGGCGCGCGCGGCCAGGCCCACGCGCGGGCGGCGCGGTCCGCCTCCCCGCACAGCGCCGCTACCCGGGACGCGCAGCCGTCCTCGCAAGGCTCGGCGCACGCGGCCGTCCTCGCCAGGCCCACACGCGGTCCGCCGTCCCCTCAGGGCGTCGCTGCGGCCCGGCGCGCGCGGCCGTCCTCGCCTTGCCCACGCGCGGGTGGCGCGGTCCGCTGTCCCCGCAGGGCGCCGTCGCCCGGCGTGCGGCCGTCCTCACGCGCGGTCAGCGCGGCCCGCCACCGTGGCCGCCCGCTCGACGTCTGCTTTCCCCGCCGAAGACGCCCGCGTGATGCCTGCCTTCACTGCCACGGGCGCTTGGTTTCCCCGCCGCTCCTCCGCGCGGCCACACCCCCGGCCCGCGCCATCACGGGCTCGACGCCGGCTGCGGACGGCGTGCCTTATCCTACGGGTGGTCTGCTGTGCTCGGTGCCGGGTCTACTCTGACGTTGTCCAGCGCGCCGTCGCCTTTTCAGGTAAGCCGCCGTGCTACCCCACCCTGCTTTTCTGTGTGCCTTGCGCTACTGCAGTTAGCTAGGCCACCGTGGTGTTCCACCGTATTTCTCGGTATGCCGCGACTTGGCGCTTGATGTGCTGTCGCTACTGCCTGGGTTGGTCGCCGCGTGCAGTTTCAGCGAAATTTCTATTTCAGTTACCCTCGCTGCGCTGATTTAGTGACATGTGTGTGCCTTGCCTGTTCTTTTCGTGCTGTGCTGGTGCAGGTGCTTGCTGTCATGCCGGTCTTCGCCTTGGCCTTCGCACTTGGGTTTGCCTCTTTCAGCTGCCGCGCCCTCCTGTTAAGGTTTGCCTTGCTCTGCGTCTTCTCTGCATGGTTTGCCTCCGTGTCCTGTGCTTTCCATATATGGCGGCAGCTGTTGCTTGTAAAGCAAGTGTTTCCAGTTAATATGGATTGCAAGGGAGATTTCGTTTGTTCAGGTAACCAGATTTCGGAACCCAGGCATATTGCCTTCGTTGTTTGCTAGCAAAAAAAAGGCCTATGTGCATAACAGAGAAGATGCAGCACAGTTTGAGAGTTGTTGCAACCAAAAGAGAGGGTCCGAGTTACCATGGAGTGTGAGGGAAGTTCCATTTGTTCATGCCTCCGTAGTTTGCTACCAAAAAAAAGGCCTATGTGCATTGGGTAACAGAGAAGATGCAGCACAGTTTGAGAGTTGTTGCTACCAAAAGAGAGGGTCCGAGTTACCATGGAGTGTTTGGGAAGTTCCATTTGTTCATGTAAACAATATTAGCGACCACAGACGCATTTAGTTGCTGCCCTGGTAGCAAAAAGAACCTATGTACAGCAGGGGACAGAGACAGATAGAAGAGAATCACAATCGTCCCTTTTTTATAGAACCTGCAGTGCTCGAGTGATAGATACCAGGAAATAGACATCATCTCTGTCTTAGTATTTTCAGTATTGGGCCCATACCCTGTTTGATGTGTGTTTGTTGCCTGCACATTCAGAGATGCAAGGGCGGTGGTAGCAACAGCAGATAGTCTCGGGTTTCTGGGTGATGAAGGTAACCTACCTTGTGTGCCATAGTCTTCTTGTTGAGTTCCTAGGCTTCAGAAAGGCGGCCAATGCTCTTAGTGTTGACTTCTTAGGCTTCAGAAATGCGGCCAACGCTAGCAGCTGCAGATAGTCTTGGGTTTCTGAGTCATGAAGGTAGGCTTCCTAGCCTGCTAGAAAAAAAAAGATACAGAATGATCTAGCACCTGTTGCCAGTAAAATAAAGGATTCGAGTTACCATGGGATGTAAGGAAAAATTCATTTGTTCACGTAGACAGATTAGTAGATTACCGACCGACCGAAAACTGATTTATTTGCTGGCCTGCTAACCAAAAAACGCCTAGGTGCAGCAGGGAACAGAGATAGATAGAAGAGAATCAAAATTGTCCCTATCTTAGAATGTGCATTTTCTGGGCGATAGATACAACAAAATAGAGATCGAGTTTGAGTTGCCATGGAATGTAACGAGAAATTCATTTCTTCATGTAAACAGATTAGCGACCGAAAACTGAATTGGTTGGTCTCTGCTAACACATAAAAAAAGAAACCTAGGTGCAGCAGGGAACAGAGATACATACAAGAGAATCAAAATTCTTCCTATCTTACCTGCATTGTCGGGGCGATAGAGATTGATGTTTTGCGTCTATATTCTTTCGTACGTTATACAGTGCTCACGCCTTCCTTGCTTTCTATTTTCTACTTCGTTCGTTGCCTTCTATTTTGTACGTCGAGAAATAATGTATGCCAACCAAGGTCAATGTTGAGACTTCAGATGCCTTTTCACTCTGCTCTGTAGGCTATCTTACAGATGGGTTCTTGTTTGTGCACAGAGCTGTCATGATCTGGAGGCCCTTGCAGTCTCAACGTCCTCAGAGCGTCCTCACCGGCGCCACCACTATTGTGGCGTGCCCACGCCCTAGGTATGGTCGCCCTGTTGCAGCATTCCCTAAAGCTTCCTTGTTGGTCTGTGTTCTTTTTCTGTTCACAAGTTGTGCTATGTTACAGTGTAGATAATAAAAGCCAGTCCCTATCCAGATGTGTAATTCGTTTTCTTACTGAACCCTGCACGTGATTCCTAGCCTTGTTTACCAATATATATTTTACATATACAAATGCCATCTGCACTTCCATTTATATGGCCAACCCAGGCACCTGCACTATGCCCTAATTTTTATGTATCCCTCCTACACAAATACAAGCATTGATTCCTAATAAAATATTGTTCTAAGATTGGCAGGACTGTGCAAAGCTATGACAGATGATGGTCCTGTTTCTCTGGTTAGGACTCATAAAAATATTGCTGCAGAATAGTGATAGATAGTAATAGTCGTATATTTATTTCAGAATCCTCCTCTTACCCGATCACATGCCAATAGAGCAGCATTCTTGCCAATGGATGCAATTATTTGCAACATTGATATTTTGTGGAGGTACATGATTTCATTTTGAATTGGCATGTATCTAATTTCAATTGTTGTCCTTTCTTGCCAAGGGATGGACATATTTTGTGGAGATACCTGATTGCAATGAACTACCATGTATCTAATTTCTATTGTTTTCCTTTCTAATGGTGTCATGTTATACTACCTGACCTTATGGCTATGAGTAGATTAAATTACTAGAGATCAACCAACACCCTTCTGTAGTCGCCTATACTCATGTGTCATGGCCTTCTGAGTTCGAGTATTTACCTGGTAAAATAAAAAATATCTCTCTTTTCAGATGATCATGAGAAAATTGCACACTTCATGATATCATGCCCACATGCTTAACTCCTGCTTCTTGGAGCTATGCTAATATTTTGTACTACCACTCCACTCACCCCGATGGTTTCTTGGCTATCCTGAATTTGATTGAAGCCATGCTTGCAAGATAGTTACAAGTTAGATTAAAAATAGATTTGTGGTTTGATTTCCTATACGCTTTCTATTACTAATTTATGCAAACCAGAACAGAAACTACTAAAAGTAGCTGCATTTTTTAAATAGGTTTGTCACCAACCACAGACTGCACAAACCTAGGTGGCCCCTTTCATCAAATTCTTGCAATATGGAAATTGATCTTTCATTACTTTGCTCGCACTTAAGTTTGCTACACATTACATAATTTGAGTGTACAGCCACACCAGTATGAAACAACTTTTCAACTATATATACCTTTTATTTGCCAAAAATAGTAATAAAAGAAATCATGTGTACATTATAACAGGTGAAACACTTTGGCTTATCTTGGATGACTACAATGTGGATAGGCTTAGAAACTACAATGTGCTTGTGTTCAGTTACCTTAGTTTCTGCTTTTTTAGTGTGCCTCTTAGAATAGTGTGTTTGAAACGATGAAAATAAATTGTTTCCCTTGTTTTTTTCTCCTTTACTTCCAAGGTGAACGGACGGTAATCGGCTTTAGAATATCCAAAATTCACTCGGAACTATAAAGAAATTGAATATTGTTGCGGCCTGACCCGCTGCGGAGGAAGTACGGGTGAGAAGCGGAGGAGCGAGGCTTGATCGTCCGGCGATGGGTCGGCGGCGCCGTGCTCGGCGCCGGCAGGGGTTGCAGGGAGCGATAGAGGTTAGAGATAACTCTAATCTCTGCTTAATTCAATCAATCAACTGTTCGGTACATAAATACCTTGATCTCCAAGGCTAACCAACAACTAGCTAAAGTTTAGGATCAAATCAAATCTTTCGAACTAAACCAACTAACTAAAGCGATAAGGACTCCTGAACGCACGTGAACCGCGCTGGCTGCGCGCCGTGCCTTGCCTGCTCAGCCACTTTGGCGGCGCCTCCTCTCGTACGTTTGTCCCACCATAACATCTCTCCCTCCCTGGAGAAACAGCTCGTCCTCGAGCTGGAACGTCGGATGTGCCGCGCGAAAGGCGTCGACGGGCTCCCAAGTGGCCTCCGTGTCCGGCATGTTTTCCCAGTGCACAAGAACGTGCCAGACGCCCTGACGCAGGCTGGCACGCAGCACCCGGGCAGGTTGCGGTAGAAGGCGACCATCACGTAGAGGTGGAAGCGCTGGCGGAGACAGTGGCGGTGCTCCGCGGAATGGCTTGAGCACTCCCACGTGGACGACGTCGTGGATGCGGGCTCCTTCCGGCAACTGAAGCCTGTACGCCACCGCGCCAATACGTTCCAACACCTGGAACGGGACGGCGTAGCGTGGCGCGAGCTTTCCCCGGCCGCCAGGAGCGAGGGATCGGGCTGGCCGATGCAGCACGCGCAACCAAACCCAGTCACCTGGCATGAACTCGAGCGGTCGGTGCTTGGCGTCGTAGTGGCACCGCGCGAACTCCTGCGCCTGGAGAAGCCGTGTATGCACCTCGTCCAGGAATGCATCACGGTCAGTCAGCAGCTTGTCGGCGGTGTCTGTTCGCGCCGCTCCGGCTTCATAGGGCACCAGAGGTGGCGGCGGCCGCCCGTACACGACGCTGAAGGGAGTCGTCCGTAGGGCGGACTGGTAGGCGGTGTTGTAGCAGTACTCCGCCCACGGAAGCCAGTCAAGCCACGCGCGGGGACGATCACCTGTCATACATCGAAGATGCATCGCAATTGTTTTGTTAGCCGCCTCGGACTGCCCATCAGTCTGTGGGTGAAACGCCGAGCTCATGCGGAGCTGGACGCCTGCCAACTTGAAGAGGTCGCGCCAGACGTGGCCGGTGAAGACAGGGTCACGGTCGGAGACGATGGATTCGGGGAAGCCATGTAGACGAACAATCTCGGCGAAGAACGCCCGTGCCACTGATGCCGCCGTGTACGGATGTCCCAGCGGTATGAAGTGAGCAAATTTTGATAGGCGATCCACCACTGTGAGGACAACACTCTTGCCGTGTACCTTAGGGAGCGCCTCGACAAAGTCCATGGATATATCGGCCCATACCCGAGTCGGCACCGGCAACGGCTGTAGGAGACCCGCGGGGTGTAAGGCCTCAGTCTTGTTCCGTTGACACATTGTGCAGCTCCGCACGAACTCCCGGACGAGACGCCGGTCGTGCTCGACATAGAAGTCCGCACGCAAGCGCTGCAGGGTCCGTTCACTACCTTCGTGTCCCGCCGTATGTGCTAGGCGGAGCACGTCCTGCAGCAGCGGTGATGTCGTCGGGATGAGGACGCGGCCTCGGTGTGTAATGAGGCCGTCAGTCACCGCCCAGGGCGCGCCCCGGAGGCCAGACACAATGTCGTCCCGCATCTTCGCCAGGTCGGGCACCCCAGCGAGTTCACGGCGAATATCGGCGTAGAGGCTGAACGTTGGTGTTGAGATGGCTGTTAACTGAAGTTCCTCTGCATCACGCCGGGATAGAGCATCGACCACGACATTGAGCCGTCCTGGCCGGAACTCCACGCTGAAATCGAAACCAAATAGCTTACTTACCCACTGATGCTGAGGGATGGTGGATAAGCGTTGGTCCAGGATATACTTCAGGGCATTATGATCTGTCCGGACCACAAACGCCCGGCCCCAAAGATACGGACGCCAATGGCGAACAGCTTGGACCAAGCCGATTAACTCGTGTTCATAGGCGGCGATCTTCATATGGCGCTGAGCAAACGGTTTGCTGAAGAAGGCCAGTGGCCCGGCACCTTGGTGCAACACGGCCCCAAACCCTGTTCCGGACGCATCACATTCCACCACGAAGTCTTGCGAGAAGTCTGGGAGATGGAGGACTGGTGCCGCGGACAGAGCTTGTTTGAGTTCGTCGAACGCTGCTGTCGCGGCGTCGGTCCAATGGAAGTTGTCTTTCTTCAAGAGCTGTGTAAGGGGCGCGGCAATGGAGCCAAATTCCTTGATAAAGCGGCGATAATAGCCAGCTAAACCAAGGAACCCGCGCAGGCCGCGCACAAAGCGTGGTTGTGGCCAGGACTGAACAGCTGCGATCTTGTCTTTGTCAACGGCGACGCCCTGTGCTGAGATGACGTGCCCCAGATAGGATACATGGGAGGCAGTAAAGGCACACTTGCTCCTCTTGACATGCAGCCGATGCTCGCGGAGGGTTGCTAGAACAGCCCACAGTAGCCGCAGATGCTCGGACCAGGAGGAGGTATAGACCAGAATGTCGTCAAAAAAGACCAGGACGCCGTGACGTAGAAACGGGCGGAGCACCATGTTCATCAGAGCCTGGAACGTGGACGGAGCATTGGACAGGCCGAACGGCATAACTAGAAACTCGAAATGTCCATGGTGCGTGCGGAAGGCCGTCTTATGGACATCATCAGGATGAACGCGCACTTGGTGGTACCCCGATTTGAGATCCAGCTTAGTGAAGAATTGGGCACCTTTCAACTCATCTAGGAGTTCTTCCACGACAGGGATGGGGAACTTATCCTTGACGGTGCTGGAGTTCAAGGCTCTGTAATCTACACAAAAGCGCCAGGTGTGATCTTGCTTCTTCACCAACAGAACCGGCCCGGAGAATGGAGACGTACTCGGCCTGATGATCCCCTGATCGAGCATGGCCGCACACTGCTGTTCTAACTCATCTTTCTGTAGTTGTGGGTAGCGATAAGGCCGTACTGCAACCGGCTCGACATTGGGCTTCAGATGAATCCGATGGTCACAGTCGCGCGCCGGCGGCAGACCTGTAGGGGTCGCAAAGACGTCCGGGAAGGACTCAAGCAACCGGTCAAGGAGAACCAGCTCACCGTGGCGCACGGAGTGGATGCGGCCAGTGGGGGCTATGTCTGTCCTGGTTGAACCCACGCCCTTCCAGAACACCCGAGTTCCATGGCGCCAGAATGCCATACAGAGATTGTCGAAATCCCAGAGGATGGGTCCCATGGTGCGTAGGAAGGCAACACCGAGGACCAAATCATGACAGTCCAACGGGATGGTGTAGCAGTCCAGCAGGAAATCCTCATGGCCAACGCCCTGCTGCGATACTCGCATGGCGATGTCGCGAGCTAAACCTCAGCAGGCGACCCTGTCCCCGTTTGCCACCGTGACATGAGCGCCGTCGCTGCTGTGGAAGGTCAAGCCGGCTCGCCGGGCCGCCGTGCCACTGATGAAATTGTGCGTAGATCCCGAGTCCAGCAATGCCGTGAACTGGTGATTGCCGATGGAGACTTTGAGCTGCATGGTCTCCTCGGTCCGAATCCCAGCAATGGCGTGCAGCGAGATGAGCGGTGTCTCGTCATCGAAGGCCGTGGCCTCCACTGCAGGGTCCGCGACCTCGTCAACATCGTCTGAAACCTCCAGGTAAAAGAGCCGCGCACAGTGGTGGCCACGGACGTACTGTTCGTCGCAATTATAGCAGAGGCCCATCCGACGACGTTCCATCATCTCCGCGGGCGTGAGCTTGCGGAAGGGATGCGGCGGCGGCGGTGGAGGCGCTGGCAGGGCCAGTGGCGCGGCCGGTTGAGGTAGGGCTGCCGGTGCTGGCAAGGCGATCTGTCGTCCCGCCGGTCGAGGTGGCCGCGCCGCCGCCTGTTGGACCATGGCAACATTGCGACGTTCATAGGCGCGCGCCAGCATCATGGCGCGCTGCATATCGTGCGGGCCTTGAGTTCGACGTCGATGCGGATTGGATCTGGAAGCCCGCCCATGTACAATTGCACTTGCTGAACTGGCACTAACGCGCCAGCGTGCGCCAGACGGGCAAGGAACATCTCGGTGTAGTCGTCGACAGATCCCGCGGAACGGCAGTCGGGCCAGCTCGGAGAGGTGGCTGGTGCCGAAGGGTGGTCCAAAACGCTGCTGGCACATCTGCCGAAAGTGATCCCAAGAGATGGCGGTCACACCGCCTTCATTGCGCTCAAACATATAGTACCACTGCTGCGCCGCCCCTGTCAAATGGAAGGAGGCCAACCACACCTTGTCGGCATCCCGCGTGCGCTGCGCTCTGAAGAACTGGTCACATTTCTTCAACCAGCCCAAAGGGTCTTCTTTGCCGTCGAAGGTAGGGAACGTGAGCTTATGGAATCTGGGCACCACGCCGCCCTCATCAGGATCGTCTCCAGCCGACTGGATTGGCGTGTTAATCAGCGGTGGGATCGGCGACGGTGAGTGCGGGAACGAGAGCTGCGTGATCGAAACCGGCCGACTGCTGACGGTCGAGTGCACGATCACCGATCCCGAGGACACGAGCGACGGTATACCGCCGTAGCCTGGCATCCCGAATGAGAGGGACTGCGGCTGGAAGGACGTACTAGCGCGGCTGTCGCCACTGGCCAGGCGGGCGGCAAGCTGACCCATCTGGCGTTGGAGGCCATGGACGAAGGTCGTCAGGGCATTGAGTGCCCCGGCGGACGCGGGCGGCTGATACACCGGCCCAGATGAGGTCTGGGTGGATGTTGGCTGGGTGGTGGTGATGGCGGTGGTGGAGGCGGGCGGGGCGGTGGAGGCTGGCAAAGTGGCGGATGGGATTGCAGAGGACATAGGCCCAGACATGGCTGATACCAAGTTGTTGCGGCCTGACCCGCTGCGGAGGAATTACGGGTGAGAAGCGGAGGAGCGAGGCTTGATCGCCCGGCGACGGGTTGGCGGCGCCGTGCTCGGCGCCGGCTCAGGGGTTGCAGGGAGCGATAGAGGTTAGAGATAACTCTAATCTCTGCTTAATTCAATCAATCAACTGTTCGGTACATAAATACCTTGATCTCCAAGGCTAACCAACAACTAGCTTAAGTTTAGGATCTAATAAAATGTTTCGAACTAAACCAACTAACTAAAGCGATAAGGACTCCTGAACGCGCGTGAACCGCGCTGGCTGCGCGCCGTGCCGTGGCTGTGCGCCGTGCCTTGCCTACTCAGCCACTTTGGCGGCGCCTCCTCTCGTACGTTTGTCCCACCATAACAATATTCCCAACAGCAGATGAAGTTGTTACTCCCAGCAATCCTTTCTCTGAAATCTGACAACCGCAAATTTTTTTTCTTACCATTCTAATTCAGATATTAGTTTGCATATTATCGTTAGTAGACCCAGCCAAAACAGTGGAAATGACAAGCCATACCAACCTAGCAGTCATGCTACCTGGATCTCTATAAACACCCTAATATATAATACTATACCTGGTATTACTTTTGCTACCCAGTGTGTAAACATATTTGACCGTAAAAATAACAGATATAGAATGAATGGTTAGTACCTGCTATAAAATTTATCATTACCGGTTTCTGTAAGATAGTTTTATGCACTTCTATTGATCGTTTACAACGCTAGCTAAATTCCTTTTGCCTTTTCATGCTCATATGTCGTACAATATTGTACTTATTTATGGTGCTGCAACTTTCTGTCCATTAATTACCATCCCTTCTCTGGCACTAATCTGTTTATGAGTCTGAAACATATTGAACACATTTATATATTCCCATCCTCACTTCAACATCGTAAATGAATTGTGCAGGTGTTGTCAGAGTTCTTGCAAGTTGAAGCTTTTGCAAACCTCAATAATGATATTGGAATTTTGGTCATCTCCAGTGAATATTCAGCCTCAAGCATTTGGGGGATTCTGATTCTTTTGTGTAAAACAGGAGTTGGTGAGGAATTTTTGTGTATTCTAATTATTTTGTGCAAATCCAGGAGTGCATGACTCGACTATGTGGCCAAGGTTTCGAGATGGAAACGAGCCGGAGCAACAGCAACCCTCAATGCCATAGTCAGAGCTTCTTTCCCTGCTCCATTGTTGTTAGCATGCTCCAATTTTAGTTTGCTGATTCATGATTTTTTGGCAGGTTAATTTGTGCCAACAAATTGATCTGTGTTAATTGCATTTGCCTCTTCCAGAGATTTGGATTTCATATGCAGTTTGTTTCATATTTTGGTATGTTCTTCTACCATGTTTAGCTTTTGCAAATGCAAGGTTTAAGAGCAGAGTGCAATACTTTAGTGTTCTCGGTTAGGTGCAAATGACATACTAAATATCTGGTCCTACTATTTTAGTGACGATAGAGAGCAAGGAAAATGGTCTATTTATACTTCTTTTCTTGTTTTCGCCATTGTTATTGCGAACAGTAGATTTAGTATATGAATAACCTATCAAAATAGATTGTGAGCATCCTGCATTGCCAAAGCGCTAAACTGGCGCATGGCACTACCAATTTCAGAGGCACGTGCCCGCTCTTTAGTGTTTTTAGAGGTGCTGACTTCATCATATTATTTTGGAAAACAGGACATACTACTATCTGCAAATGCCTCAGGTACAAAGGCTCTATCTAATTATTTGCAGGTATTAGATGGAGTTGCTCATTTTATTTCCTGGATTTGTAGAAACAATACCTATTGCAGGAGCACATGTAGAGATCAGTCTTGTGGGTGGATGCTTGCTCTCGCAGAATCTATATCATACACGCTGTCATATGTGATACATACATCCTTTATGTGTGTGTAACTGTGTATACATCAATATACCTTAATTATATGCATCGCAATTGTGTACAACATGTATATCTTACACTGTGAATCTATAGAACATGTATATGAGATATTTACGGAACTCCTATATATCTTACACTGTACTCTGTATATCTTTCAGTTCAATTGTATACAACCTGTATATCGTGGAATCTATATCATACACGCTGTCATATGAGATATTCACTTGCACTTGCGCGCCGGGGCGCGCCCTTTGTACTAGTCATGCATGAAGTCTGAAGCGTGCGTCCGCACGGGGTTCTGCGGCCTGTGCCTAAAGCTGGGGGACGTACATGTTAAGTACGTAGCCGTTGCTTTCGTACACGTGTGTGCCGTCCATGTATGCGTGCATATGTATACGTACGTAGACGTGCGTCGAACAAGGGAGCACGCAGACGACGCGTAGTATTTGCTAGCCTGTCCAGGCATCGCGTCCAAGAGCTGCGCATGGAAAGCAGGCCCAGCTACTAGCTGCGCAGATGGGACATAAAACGTACGCGCCGCGCGCCACGCCGTTACACTACATCTAATTATGCGTTCCTTCTTCGTTCGGCGCTGCTGGATTGGGAAATACACTACACCAAAATGGAAGTTCCATAGCGGTCCAAAATTTCTAATTGTTGTGAAGCATATGAACTCTATCCTAGAAGGAAAAGAGGAGGAAGAATTCTAATCCTGGGACGTTTATATGTGGCCTCTTAACAAATTCATAGACCCCGACAGGATTATATATACGTGAGAGCTTTATGTTGTAATTACCAATATTCAGAGGAATAAAGAATAGTCTTTCTATCACGTGTCTACTTGTTCTACTATTTCCATATACTATGTTGATCATGAGAGACGGAGAGGGAAAGATCCGAACCGCCGACAACGAGTTTTATAACACGTTATTAGCTAACATACTTATAATGATTTGAGATTTATGAAGAAAATGTATTTAGCAATTTTTACATTAATTATAATTAGAAAATTCTAGAAGAAATTTCATGTGAATTTGAATGTTGCTTATTTTATAAATTTGAAGTATATTATCCATTTTTATGTATGAGTATTTTGATTATTTTTAGGCTATAAACAATTACATTTACTTAATAACCCACATGTTTAAATATGTGTGTGAATATTTCTCAGAAAAAATTATCATAGCATACATGAATAGGGCCTCCACCTGTAGTTGGAGATATGTGAATTTGAATTATCATATGTGTTGGATGTTTGTTCTGAGTTGATTGTCATGCTTATCTCCTTGATGTTGACCCATGGATCCTCGTGATGTAAATCTGAACCGTTGGGAAGAAACACACTTGGATCCAAGGGGTAGGAAGTGCTTTAGAGAGTGTTTCTTCGATCATGGGGGCTTGGGAGGCCTAGTGGCCCCACAGGGAGGTCGGCCGACCCCTAAGTGGACCCACTGGCTCCCAAAAGTCCCCATTTGTTATTATCTGCACTCAAATAGTCAAGGGACATATGGAACTAGTTATTGGGTAAAATATGTTCATGTTATGCTTGTCTTTCTTCGAATATGAGGATGTTGACGGTATTTTGATGGTGACAAAAGACTCATTCTTACCGTCAACAAGATCCCCCATACTTACCTCTTTTCTCGTCCTCGAGTAAAGGATAGAAGTGAACATAACTATGCTATTCAAAGTATAAAGCAAGCATAAGGATTCATTCAAGACATTCTGTCATACAAGCGGGATATGTGGTATTGGCTAATATATATCCTTGAGGAGTTGAGAAATGGAACAGCTCTCAAGGCAAAGTCATCTTCCCAAATCATATTTTAGTACTTGGAGTTTTTGATAAATTTTTTCAAAAGAAATCTCATAAGTCAACTTACTCCTCTTATAGCACTCTAAGTCACTCAAAGTGTATGAATCCTTGCCAAGGCATAAAGAGGTTGTCTTCTTTGTGTCTTCCTACTTCTAAATGGCTTACGTGGAGCTCAGGTAGGGATAAGTAGTGTAGCATCCTTGCATCACATATATTGTAAAGTCAAAACAAGGATCCAAGGAGAATAATGTCATAGTCCTCGATCAAGATGTATGTGTGTATGGAGAAATGGTAGTGGACATTGTACTCTTTGACTATATATGATCTCTCTAACTTGAAGATGTTGGAGATATGGCTATCAATTTTTTAGAGCTTTTGCTCATCATCATTTTTCATGATAGCCATATCTCTTTTGAAGAATTTTGGAAGAGATCGTATCATTTATTTCTAGAGTATTTATTGAATGAGCATGGATCATTTAAATGAAAGGCATGTTTTTGCGTACTTCCAGTGTAGAAGTAGCAGAAATATGTGACGTGTACGTGATCTTGATCTTTGAACTATGACGTAATTCTCAACAAGGGTCACAAGGTTTGACTAAACTCAAAGTAATTACAAGAAGCATATGAAGAAGGTTTTGAACATGCATAAGTATTTATGGCCTTGGTAGGATTTTTCTCACTATAGAGGAGTAGTGACATTATGGTTTTATAACATTTTCAAAAATTAATCTCCAAGAACTTTAAATAGAAAGGGTATGAATCATGAGCCGAGACTATATCACATTAATCAACAACTTAGTCCATATGATTTTCCTATCAAAGTATGTTCCCACTAGTAAAAGCAAAAAGCAAGAATTCCTCTTTATGACGCTTTGGTTAGAAAAGCTTTAAAACTGAATTTAATTCCCTACATCACCTCTGAAATGACACTAGCATGTGTAGGCTCTATGATGATCCCTTTTGGTTGTCTTGTATATAGCTTGTAACTATGGCTCTTCATTGTTTCATTCACTTCCATTGAGCACCATGTTTAAATTTTATCTAAAATGAAGTAGCTCCATGAATAGTGAATTGAGAAGATCGAGTTGGGTTTGCATTTTTGAGCACTTCACCGTTTGTTCGAGACTGCTTCCCATATGGGTTGAACTTGAGCGGTGTCGTGTATGACCGAAACCGGTGTGTTAAGCTCTTTGGCTTCGCCCGGTTGATAAGTGACATCACTTTGCTTACAACCACTCGCATACACTTACATTGTGCCTAAAACTGAATTTTGCTGCAAAACTCTGAAAATGAAAATTTTGATTCAGTTTGGGTCATTGGCTTGTTGTATGAACTTTGCTAGGGATAGTTTTACTTGCTATACATGAGACAATTTTGAGGTTGATCTTATCTTGTATGCCATGTTTAGTTGTCTTTTGGTGGTGATACCCTTCCTCTGCTCAGACATGTAAACTTCTCTAAACTAGCTTCTAGAGTGATCTTTAGCTCAACTAGAGTCTTTGTTGGGCACTTAGAGCTTTTCCTATTCTCACAGGATCACATCACTTAGAGCATCCTTTCATTGTATTAGATCTATGTATGAAGCTTTTTCACTCATTTTGCATTTCATGGCATTTGTGGCCGACATCTTGGGTTTTGAGCTTTGATGAACTACATGTGTCAACAAGGGGGAGAGATGTGCATTTCACTCCATCTACATCCAAGGGGTAGAGATATGTGGTCAAGGGGGAGAATTTGTGCACTTGAGTGTGCTTTTGCCCAGGGGGAGTTTTGCTAGTTGTGTTGAGCCTTTGCCTCTTCTAGAGGGTCTAGCTTGCTTTGTTGGCTCCAACAGGTTTCGATTGGCCTTTTGAGCTTCATGTGTTTTAATTGGTATCTCGGAGAGTTTCTTGCCATAAGGCGATTGGTATATTTGGGTTGCTAGCGGTGTCGAGCCCGTTTCTGCCTCTCTTGAGGGCTAGCTGTGTTTTTCTTGGTTGCGTCGAGCCGTTGCCCATGTCTTTGGGGACCAAGTTTTGGATGCGATTTACTTCTCTCAAGTGACCCCGTTTTTGCTTTATTAGCTTTTTGGTCATTTGGAGAGCTCTACCTTGTGGCTCAAATCTGAAATGCACTTGTGTTGACAATGCACTCATCAAAGGGGAGATTGCGAACACATGGTTGATATGTGCCCATGTTTGTTCAGTTTTGATGATGAGTGATTGCTCAACATGTGAGTATTTCAGTTTGAGCGGTTTCTACTAATCTTTTGAGAAAGCAAATGCGTGCCTGTCTATCGGCTTGTGGTGTGCAGGTGCTAGGCCCAGAGACAGTGGTCAATGGCGTGTAGAAGGTCGAGTAGAGGCTTGCCATGCCGATGGACTAAGAGCGGTGAAGGGCGAAAGCGGGGCTCAGACTGAGGGACCATGGGCGCCAGCGGACTAGCTGTGGTGGCTAGTACTTGGCAGCGGCGAGCGCGAGAAGACATGGAGGTAGACCGTGTTGACCAAGTCAAGATGGCCGGCGAGCGAGTCGAGCAGGAGGCTCAGGGGACTCGAAGCCGGGCCGGGCGAGGACAAGGTGGCACGTGTCGAGTGGTTTGGTGGTTTGGGCCTCAAAACCATCGGAGGACGGTTTCCGAGTTGGGCCTCAAAACTTGGGGTTCGGTAGTTGAGCCAAAAGTTACCAGTGGAGGGTTTCGCGGGTTTGGGCCTCAAAACCCGGGTGGAGCTTCCGAGGAAGCAAGGATGGCACATGGAGGAATCTTGGAGGTTGCGTCGAGCCGATGGCAACTTGTCCATTCAAATCGAGGAAGATATTTTCCGAAGCTTGGACTACAATGCTTAGGCTAGGTAGTTCACTCATATATCTAGGGGGGTCTTTGGGAAATAGCCAAAGCTCGATAAGTAGGGGATGAAGGTGTATCCCTCATCCCATCTCTTACATTCCTTCTTCCACCTCCCACTTCCTAGGTTCTCCCTCTCCCTAGCTCTTCTTGCTTGAGATCCACCGTGTCTCCGGTGTAAGAACTTGAGATTGTTGCGAGGAATCGGAGGCCATAACCTCCGTAGGCCATGGTGCCTTTGGTTTCTTGATCGTGTCCCCGTTTTTCTTGTGTTCTTCGCGTTTTGCTTTTTGCTCCCCTTTGTTCCCGAGATGGAATCTGCAAATCCGCTTGAACCAAGTTGTTCGTATTCGAGAGGAGCATCTTTGCACCGAAGGATCCTTCCTCAAACCTCTCGAGTACCTAGATCAGGCGATTTCTTTGTGGGTTTCTTCATTCTTGAGTATACCTCTCGAGTATACATATTTTAAATTTTTTGTTCATTTTTCGTGTTTGACCTTAGAATTAGCCTTAGCCCCTCCCACGCAAAATTTGGGCCCGTTTGGCCCCATAAGGGTATTGGCAGATCAGCTTAAGAGGCTTTAGGGCCCGACGCTGCGCGGCCCGTAGAACCTGTCCCGTGGGATCTTAAATCCTGACTCAGTCGAACCAAACTGTCCCAAACCATATCGACTGATTGAGGTTTGAACCCATCCAACTTGCCCGTTCCTCCTGAACGTTGGACCAACGTTCCCATCCTGCTTCTATCACGATCTGAGCAAAAATAGAGGCACTGTTGGTATTTCTTAACGCATACAGATAATTCCACAAGCACGCGGATACCGCTGTAGCTTTCACCCGGGAGTATTCCAAAAGGGTATCGATTTCCATGGGGAACGTGAAGTGAACTAGAAAAGAACTAAGAGCGTCCAAGGATAGATAAGATAACTGGGTAGAGAGATTTTAGAGTTTTCTAAGGGGGATATCTAATCAAAGGCCCACGATACTCTACTTACTTTGGAGCAACAGTACCTTCTCGACTCTCGACAAAGACTGGGAAAAAGGTAGTTGGGGGGAGGCTGCCAAAAGCTCTATGAAAACACCAACCCGAACGTGGTGGACTACAAAGGCCTTACAGAGCTGCCACCCCTAGGGCTACCACAACTATCCGTAGGATTGGGCTCAAAATTAGGTAAACCCTAGTCTAGACACCACGTCTACACTATCGCTTACTACTCTAATTCAATGTTTAAACTAGAGCACTCAATACAAGCGATGATCACGTAAATAGAATAAAGTAAGAACTAAAATAAGATACTTAGAAATAATGAATGAAGAACCTGGAGATTGCTCAGAACCAGATGCTGCAAAGGTACAATGTTGAGGAAGATCTGATAGATCTGGCTCCTCCTAGCTCTCTTACCTCTAATTACAACTAGATGAACTAGAACTAGAAGCACTAGATCAAGACAACTAGAGGGACCTCTCTCCTCTATAATTGAAACCCTAGCTTTTGCTCTGGAGAAGAATAATGAGATGAGATGATCCTCAGGGGGGTCAGGGGCCTTGCTTATACAACCTCCTCAAATGAACGTCAGCCGTCGGATCAAACCGACCTTAGGCGAAGGGTTTAGATTGATCCTCAAAGGCGGTGGAGCATAATCCGCGAACTTGAGCCTGATTGGCTGGAATAGCACGGCGGGCGCCCTGGCTCCGGGCCCGTTTCGCCTCCCATTCGTTCTGGTGTCTCCTGGAACCTTCCAGAGTACAGAAAATTGTGCGGTTGATAAATATCTCTATGTAAACATGACATGTGGGCCTTTCCTTGGTATTTCCTGATAACCCCCTGCAGAAACAGACATTCACCAAAACTCATGGAATTCTGTCAGTATAAACCCTAATTCTAGCTATTGGTTTCATTTAGATCCTTTTCCTTGTTTAGTTGACGGTTAAAATTGGTACTTAAGGACCGTCAACAACTCCCCCAAGCTTACCTTTTGCTCGTCCCTGAGCAAAGATGAACTCAATGATGGATCAGGAGTTACTACAATGCTTTCACGCCTTAAAGGTACACATGCATTCAAACAAGAATTCTCCTCTAGATTAGAGTAAACTATTCTGACTTTAAAACTTACCCATATTACCTTTAACCATGGGGCTTATAGACATCACTTGGGTCTTGAGTAATTGAAAAGTAGAATGATCAAGCCAAGTACTATGTCTCAAGCTCTTCACTTTACCTTCATCCTGGAGTTTTGCAAAGTTTTCAAAATAAAACTCAAAGTCTCTTTTGTATGACCCTCTCAAGTCTCTCTATATGTGGTATTTGTGGATCCTCACCAAGGCAACAATGGTGTTATGCCTTCTCTCAGAATATTTTTTGGAACAGGCAAAGTAACAATGTGCCTTCTCTCTCTCACCCTATAACTAATAGGCAATATATGGAGTTCATAGGTGGGGGAGAAACAACACATACATACTTGCAAAGCATATATTGTAAAGTCAAACAATGGATCCAGAGAAACCAGACATACAATCAAATCAAGATGTGCATGTGTATGAGATATATGGCTGATGTATGAGGGTTGATATGTGGTGGATAATGGTGTATGGTGGATATATGAGGGTGTATGATGGAAACCTAATTTTACTCTGCTCCTTGAATACACAGATATATATACATCTCTCTTTTGGAACTTGGAATTTTTGAGAGAACTTGGGCTTGCTCTTTTTTTAGAGAGGCGGACATCTAAGTACCCATTGTTTTGATAGGACACTTGTCCTTGTTTTACTCTCTTTATTATTATTATTTTTTTTTTCACAACCCCAAGTCTCTTTCTATAATAAAGCTTTTGAGAGATGATGACAAGGAAATCTTTGGAGCAGTTACATATGTGGTAATGGAATATATGGATAGGTGGAGAACTGGGATATTTTTGGTTACTTACTCCCAAGGTAGGAGTAGAGCATTTTCTGGTGGATCTGAATCGCATATATGTGGATGCATACCTCCGGGATAGAAGTAGCATATATGAGTGGAGTGTAGGTGATCTTGATTTTAAAAGCATGACAAGTCTCTAAGGGTCAACAAAGCTTGACAAAACTCAATGCAAATACAAGTAGTAAATATGAGAGTGAATGTTTCCCTAATCTAACAGGCATGTATATATGGCTGTGGTAGGAATTCAAGCTCTCGTCATACAGAGACTTATCATGTAATATTTTCAATTTTCAAAATAAATTATCCAGAACTCTAGTATTGCTAGGAACAAGATAAATAGTAGCTCAACTTTCTCATATCATACCTATCAACTACCTAGACTTAGCTCAAGCATTTGCAACCCACAAGTTTCAGGTTCAGCGTAAATCCTATGTCAAAACAGTTATGTCTAAAACTCGGGAGAATTCAAGGTTGAAAACTAGGTACTTGAAAGGAATTACGACAGAGCAACTATTCATCATTTCCATAGAGTTATCTTCAGAGTTCTTCATTTTATTATTAGCAACTTCTAAACACACCTATTATTACTAAATAGGAAACTCTATTAAGGATAAAGTAGACACTGAAAATTCCTTAGATATAGTGAGCGTCTAAGTTGTAACTTTTATGATTCATAATTATTTAAGTGTGAACCTTCATGTGTTCACATTTTTTTATTTGAATTAATCTATGTAATATAAAAGTAAACCTAAGAGGATAAGGATACTTACCTGGATACATGGGGGTTCTCTCCCCCAAGCTGGATGTTGACATAGTCATTCATTTAGACAGTGTAGACTTACTTCACTTCTCTGAGACTTCAAAGATGATAGTTGATGTAGTGGTACTTCTCAAAGTAGATGAAGTTATCTAATCCTATATAGTCTTTCCAAATCCTACTAAACTCAAACAAAGCTCGTGGAACAGATTAAGCGTTAGCGGTAAACCATTTATGCCTTGGTTACCTAGAGTCTTACATAATTCGAATATTCAAATATTTTTAGATTTTCAATTTTATATGCAAATGACTAATGCAATATATATTTTTTTATGCCTCCAAAGTAAATAGTTGGAAGACTTATTCACATGGGGCTTAAAGGTTTTTTCTTTTTAAATGCAATGCAAAAATATAGATATGCTATGATAAAGATGATTATGCACTGGATTAGACTAAGGATGATATATGAATAGTGCCAGAAATACTTATGGAAAGTAAATATTCTAGAGTGCAATTAATGCAATGCAGAGAAATAAACATGCAGATAACTTACTGAGTTTACCTTCCGGCTAAGGTTCGGAGATTTAGGTCTGTCAAACCAGACCTCTCTTCTGGTTCAAATGTCTTAAGGAGCATGGTCCACTCCTAATGAATACTTGGATGTTTGCTCTTCTTGTGTTGGTGTTTCCGATGAAGTCTCTTTCCTCTTCCACACTTCCTCAGTCTGAGGTTCTGCTTCTTCTTTCCTCTGTAGCAGGTGATACATCCTCTGTTGGTGGCATGTCTTCTTTCTCAAGAGAACTCTTATCCTTATTATTGAATTGATATTCATATCTTGTTAATTCTCCTAGATAGTCCGTCCATCCATCCTTGGTGGCTTGTTTCTTCTCTTCAGGAAATTGGAAGTGGATTATTTCATGATTGCACTAGGGGTGTTGAGGAAAGATCTTCCTCGAATGAGGTGGACTTCATCTGTATCTCTCATATCCAGAACCATGAAGTTGGCGGGAATATAGTGATCTCTGATCATGATGTCTTTTGTTATTCCCTCTAGAAATCAGAATGATTGGTCTGCTAGCTCTAGCTGCACATATGTTTGGTGCAGTGGTTTACTGCCATATAAAGGTTGGTAGGCCACCTTAGACACTATGTCACTGCTTGATCCAATATTGTAGAATATCTTGTAGAATGTACTTTCCTTGATCTTGCAATCAATGGTAGGTACTCCTGGATCTCCCAGCTTAGTGAGGTATTATGATAGAAGGAGTTGATCATACCCTGAATCAATAGTGCTAATAATCTGGGTCTTCTCTTGGTTGTTGAGCTTTACTCTTCCTCCTTCTATTATTGATGTTCTTCTTTGTTGTAGCAACAGTTGTATGCTCGTACATGTATGCCCTCTTAGGATGAGCAAGAGCCTTGAGTGTATGCTTCATGGAAGTGAATCTCTCCTTCTCATCTTTGATAATGAAACAGATCTTGGCGCTATCCATGTAGCCGATGGCATTATCTATTCTTACGAATGAGCATCCCAAGATAATGAGTGCTTTCGCATCTCCGCTTGTTTCTTCAATCACAAGGTTTTACCCGTACGAACGAGTGTCCAACTCGTATGCTGACATATTAAGGAATTCCTTGGGATAACATAGTGTTTGATCTGCAAGTTGGCATGATGTTGACACTTGCTCCAAGGTTACAGAAAACTTCTTCAAGAACTCCCTTGGAATAGCATAGTGTCTGATCTGCAAGTTGGCATGATGTTGACACTTGCTCCAAGGTCACAGACCACTTCTTCAAAAGTGTAAGCTCTAATGGAGATTGGAATGACAGGTGTCACACCCCAAAATTTCTATTTTGGGTTGTGAATAGAAAACACCAAAGAAAATAAAAGAATTTATGATTTTCCTAAAATTGATAATATTTAATTAGGTTTTTAGTAAATAAAAATGTGCAAAATGTGAATTTTAAAAATGTTTTCAATTGAATACGAAAGGGGTGTTGCATTCATGCCTTGGCATTTAAATTTAATTGAGTGATAAACAATTTAATAAAACTCAGTTTTTGGTCCAAAGCAATTTTGATCTATTTATAAAATAAATAGAGTTTTAAAAGATTTTCTTAAAAACAACTTCAAAGTTTGATTTTCAAAACTCAGAAAATGATTTATAAAGTGTTTCAAAACTTATTTGGATTCAAAAGGATTTTAAAATGGTTTTTAAAAAGAATTAGCAAAACAAAATAAAGGGACTTTCTTTCTTTCTCTTTACCCTCTCTCCCTTCTGGCCCAGCTCAGAAACGAGCCCAGCTCGCCTCTCTCCCACCCGCACTTCCTCTTTCTCCACCTCGGCCCAGCTAGCCGGCCCCACAAATCCGGCCCACGCGGGCACACTCCCTCCCTTTCTTCCATTGCCACCACGGGCCCGCGCGTCAGCTCTCTCTCCCTCCTCTGGCCCTCGAATCCGGAGCTGGGAACCGCCACGCCCGCGCTCGGCCACGAGCCCGCGACGTGGGAGCGTCCCACAACCCCCTTGGCTTCATAAACGGCCCCATCACTCCTCCCTCTCCCTTTTCGCGAACTCAATTGCGCTCAAACTACTCCCGAGAGCCTTGCAACGCCGCCGCCGAACCCGTGCTCCGCCCGCCGCCGTCGTCTCGCCGCTGGAGAGCTTCGTCGGTCAAATCACTGCCGGGAAGCCCCTCTCCGTGCGTTAAGGATCCTCCCCGGCCCTTTATTCTTCTCGGTTAGCCCTTTCATCGCGCTAACGCGCTCGTCGGTTGTCGCAGAGCCGCCACCGCCAGCTCCGCGCCGGCACCTGCCGTCTCCGACGCGCTGCCGGCCCTCTCGTCGCCGCTGGTGAGCGCGGATTCCACTCCTCTCTCTCCCCGTCTACTTTCCGCCGAGTTTAGGCCACTGGAGCTCCCGGAGAGGCCAAGGCGAGGCCTCCCGGCCATGGCACCGCCATGCTCGCGTTGCCCCGTCGACCAAACCCCCCCAACTCGCTCACGTCGTCTGATCCACGCCCAACGGTCGAGATTAGATCCACCCTGAACCGGTATGCGCCGGCGGTGGACTCGGTCCTCTGTGTCCACGCGCACGCAGGTCCACGCCCACGTGGTGGACCGCACCACTCACGGCTCGCCATGTGGCACCACACGTCAGCGTGACGTCGGCACGACGTCAGCGCTACCACCGCAACAGTCATGCTCCTTTGCAGTTTAGCCCTTGTAGTTTCCAGAAATAAACCCGCAATCCAAGTCAGTTCAATTCCTTTTAATTCCAGTCCTGTTTTCTTCTGATCTAGCCCCTGAGCTTTTGGATAATGGAACCCGCACTCCAGATTCCTTTTCTTTTTCTGTTTTATTTATTTAAAATCCAAAAAAATGAGTTCCTTTTATTCACAGTTTTGCCATCCAAATTCAAAAGCTCATATCTTGTTCATTTTAACTCCATTTTAATCCAAACAAATTGCGTTAGGTTCGTAAAATCATAATCTACAGTATAGAGTCCTTTAATACCATGTTAATAGCTTTGTAATTTCATGATAAATCCCTAACTTGATTAAATACTATGCAATTGCTTGTAAATAAAATAAATAGTTCAACTTTAGCTTTCCAATTCAAATATAAGTTTGACTTAATCCAACTTAGGTATTTCTCTAAAATACCTTATTCATCCTTTTTCATATATAAAACCAATAAAGCCCTTAGTTCTCTTTTTAAAAGTTAATTTTCCGTTAGTTGTATCTTGCAAACCGTAGCTCCGTTTTTGGTGGTTTTCGCGCTCACGAGTTCGTAGCAATGCGTAGAATACGTTAGTTACCTTTATAGTATGCTTTTGTAATGTTTGATGTACTGTTTTTAGGTTCTTTTGTGATGCTGGAGACGTTAGATGTGGAGTTTTGCTAGGATGATCAGAAAGGAAAGTTGGAAAGTTGAGCAAGCTTATGGAAGGCAAGTATAGCATGGGACCTACCTTGTTATCCTATTCACCATAATCATGATTTCATATGCATGTGTCAAATTGATACCCGTAGAATATTTCCATAGAATTGAAATCCTTTACCTTGACTCCTATGGTTTATGCATATGGGTAGATGCCTAGTGCAAAATGAAATGATACATGATCCCTGCCAAATGTTTAATGTTTTGAATGAATTGGTGAACCTGATTATGGCAATTGGAACATAACCTTTATAACAACTCATTGTTGGCAAAAGCTGGGACTGACAGTGCAACCGTGAGAGCTACATGGCTCTGGCTTTAACTCAGTAATAGGCTCTTTTCTAGCTTGTTAGCGGTTACCCGAAAGGGCGCATTATGCTCTTGCCGAGCTTGTTATAGTGTGGCCTCTGTTCGGGTTTGAGCGTAGGCTGCGTTCTTTATGCTACTCGGAAGGGGGCTCTATCGCCCCTTGCCAATCCTAGCGGCCTTAATCTTGTTAGACGAGATACTATGAAAGGTTTCATAGTGAACCTTGCCGACCTTCCTTGGAAGAGGGTCAAGAGGCTGATCCCCTCGGGCGAAAGGGTAAATCACGACTCACGGGTAAAGATGCACAACCTCTACAGAGTGTTAAAAACTAATATATCAGTCGTGCTCACGGTTACGAGCGGCCCGGAAAACTGACGGTTTAATTATAATTAACTTGACCATCCTTCATGTTCCTATTGCCACTATAATGATGATGTTTATGTTCCTTTAAACTTTGGCAAGGTTATAAGTGGGATCATTTGGGGCTTAAGCAAAACTTGATGTTACTTAATAAATAAAACTTTGATTAACTAAAAGTGCTAAACGCAGTAAGCCAGTGTCAACCTTTTGAGATTCATAACCCCATGTTATATTTGCTGAGTACGATATGTGCTCACGCTTGCTTTACTTTTCAATTTTTGGATAAAAATCCCAGATGGGTACCAGTTTGCAAGAGCTTGGAGAAGATAGGCTTGTGATCAACCAGTCAGTTGGTCCCTGTGGACTTGGAGTCTTCACCCGAAGATCAATGTGGTCGTTCCGTTGTTTGCTGCTTTAAGGTTATCCTTTGACCTTATATGTTATATATTTTAGGTATTGTCCTTTGATATTACCTTGTTCTGTGGCTATATGTGAGATTTGACTTCCTGGGCTCACATATAGTGTGTATCTAGTTTTGTCTTTAAAACTGGGTGTGACAACAGGTCTTCCTGGATCTCCTTTCTTCATTGGTAGGGTGTCATCCACCCATGCTCTTAATGATATGGTGAAGAAGTGTCCTGCTCATAGAAACAATGCAGAGATAAAGTGCATGGGCTCTACTGGTGGAAAAACACCAACAGAACCAAAAGTTTATTCATGCATCTCTAACCTAAATATATTTGAGCAAGAATGAGTTGTATTTTAATTAGCCATGACATGAGTGATCAGTCCAGAGGATGAGTATGAATGTAGCATTTCATAAACACTTGGCATATTAGATTGCTTGAACACATGGAAAGATTATCTAATTTATTTTTACATGATTGAGATTATCATCTTCCAAGGTTGGATGTGCAATATTTTAGATGGTTAAGACTGTGAGATTAAGAAGTGGTCCTAGGATCAAGCTTTAAAGAACTAACATGTTGAGATAATCAGGTTGGATCAAGTAAAGTTGCAGCTCAAACATGTTTAGAGTTTTATTTATGTGAATACCAGAATCAAAGAAAGGCTTTTAGAGTGATGCTTACTTACCTTTACCTTTGTCATTGGAGAATGATGGCATCGTACCTTCATGGAAACTTCCCTTAATCAAATGGTTGTGCATTAACAACTTGTCTTCTTGTTCCACTTCTCTCTCATCCTCATTCTTCTGATCTTGAATTTTTTGTTGATCTTGTCTTCAAGTTTTGTTCACCCTCTTCCATGGATTGAGCGGATGTAGATTTTGTCCTTTGTCACTCGCCGTCTCCTTGCTCCACGGAATTCATCATGATGAATTAGCTACCTCTCTCTTGTGAAGGTTGTTGAAGTTCATGCGTCTTTCTTCATCGTTAGTGTGAGTTCATCTCAGGACTTCCCAATTTGATATTGAAAGTTTTCCTGCAGGGGTTAGTCTAACAAAATATCCAATATCTACTCTAGTATACTATTGGTTCAAAATCAACCTAGACACCATGTCTAATTTGATTTAGGAATACATTTTAACCTAACCAAGCTTAGATTAAAAATCCTTTAGAAGTAATATCCAAATACCTTTAAACTAAGCACCATGCATAATTTAAAAGGTGTATGAATATACTTCAAAACCTAAACATATACTATAGCAGACAAAGGTAGCATGAAAGTATTATAGAGATTTACTCAAGTGACGATGAAAGAGCATGATTAGCAATTTAGTAGTTTGAGCATGCCTTAAAGGTATGTACAAATAAGATGATGTAGCAACATGGCAAAAGGTGTTTTTACGATGGGTTATCCCCCAAGCTTGAATTTTTCAAAAAATCAAGATTGGATGAATGAAATTCAATGTTGCATGATGATTGTTGGACATACCTTATGTTTGTCATTCCTTCATTCTTTCTGCTCTATACCTGGAGTGGTTAGTGACAGAAATACCTGAAGGAATATAATAATATATTTCTATGCTTGCTTTACAAGGGTAGGAAACAAAAAGGTGAATATTTATGTTAGGATCTCAGAGGTGCTTGTTTTAGGACACTAAGCTTGTCCTAGGGAAACATTTTAAGATATGTTTTTAGCGACATGGTTTCCCTCTATTACCTATCTCAAGATTTAATACAACGAGATCTGCAATATTTATGATAAACATATGCATCGACAACCACCCTTTTAAAGTTTTTGGAAACAGAAAGCGTTAGGGTGTTGGGGATGTCATGTGTGGTAATGATAGAGAGACCAATGGGTTCGGGAGATGTCTCATATGAGCATGAGTGTAAGAAGATAGTTATGGAATAGATTCCATGCTCATTAATATCATCTTCCTCTCCAATCTCTATGGTTGATTCTTCATGTGAGTTCAAAATTCCACTTGGATTGGTAACTCTCAAATTGGTCTTGTTTGGGGCCTCCTCTATACTTGTATAATTCATATTTTCAAATGGAGTTAAAACTAAACCAAGCCTAGAGAAATATTGCTCCCAAACCATGGCTATCCAAGCAGGGCGAAGCTCATAGCCATTTGTAAGAATAGGGGATAAAGATGGTGGAATCTCCAACAAGTCGCCCTTTGGATTAGAATATTTATGAAAGTGGTATGATGAATATGGTAAGGTGAGAAAGATGGTAAAAACGAAAAAAGAAAAAGGTAAATGGATGACCATAGTTTGAAACTAGCACAACTACCATTCCCCGACAACAGCACCAGAAAGCTTGTTGGTATTTCTTAACGCATACAAATAAATCCGCAAGTGCTCGGATACCGTTGTAGCTTTCACCCGGGAGTATTCCAATAGGGTATCGATTTCCACGGGGAACGTGAAGTGAACTAGAAAAGAACTAAGAGCATCCAAGGATAGATAAGATAACTGAGTAGAGAGATTTTAGAGTTTTCTAATGGGGATATCTAATCAAAGGCCCACGATACTCTACTTACTTTGGAGCAACAGTACCTTCCCGACTCTCGACAAAGACTGGGAAAAAGGTAGTCGGGGGGAGGTTGCCAAAAGCTCTACGAAAACACCAACCTGAACGTGGTGGACTACAAAGGCCTTACAGAGCTGTCACCCCTGGGGCTACCACAACTATCCGTAGGATTGGGCGCAAACTCAGGTAAACTCTAGTCTAGACACCACGTCTACACTATCGCTTACTACTCTAATTCAACGTTTAAACTAGAGCACTCAATACGAGCGGAGATCTCGTAAATAGAATAAAGTAAGAACTGAAATAAGATACTTAGAAATAATAAATGAAGAACCTGGAGATTGCTCAGAACCAGATGCTGCAAAGGTACAATGTTGAGGAAGATCCGACAGATCTGGCTCCTCCTAGCTCTCTCCTCCTCTCTCTCACCTCTAATTACAACTAGATGAACTAGAACTAGAAGAACTAGATATAGACAACTAGAGAGACCTCTCTCCTTCTCTATAATTGAAGCCCTAGCTTTTGCTCTGGAGAAGAAAATTGAGATGAGATGATCCTTAGGGGGGTCAGGGGCCTTGCTTATATAACCTCCTCAAATGAACGTCGGTCGTCGGATCAAACCGACCTTGGGCGAAGGGTTTAGATTGATCCTCAAAGGCGGTGGAGCATAATCCGCAAACTTGTGCCTGATTGGCTAGAATAGCAAGGCGGGCGCCCTGGCTCCGGGCCCGTTTCGCCTCCCGTTCGTTCTGGTGTCTCCTGGAACCTTCTAGAGTACAGAAAATTGTGCGGTTGATAAATATCTCTATGTAAACAAGACATGTGGGCCTTTCCTTGGTATTTCCTGATAACCCCCTACAGAAACAGACATTCACCAAAACTCGTGGAATTCTGTCAGTATAAACCCTAATTCTAGCTATTAGTTTCATTTAGATCCTTTTCCTTGTCTAGTTGATGGTTAAAATTGGTACGTAAGGACCGTCAACAGGCGCTTGACGTTGGAATCTCTCTTCTTAACCTCTCCCCCTTCTTCTTCCTCCTCTCACCTTGTTCTTCTTCACCACTAGCAGAAACTCCATCCCCTCTTGCCTTCCTTCTCACCTTCTTTGTCCTCACCATGGCTCCACCAAGAAGAAGAACCAAAATGCCACTCATCCCCTTCATTGGCAGCCCTTCCAACCCATCTAATGCCAATGAAATCATCAACACCGATGCGATGGCCGTCGAAGTGCTCGATGTGGTGCCTCTAGCCATGATGCCACTGACGGGAGGCCAGCCAGGCACCCCCAAGCGGTTAGGCGACCCACCTAGGGGTCGGTCGATGGGGTCCATGTCCTCTGGGCGTGCCCAGGCCATCGCAAGGTCCATGTCCCCTTGCCGGAACCTCAATAAACCTGTTGCACGCCCGGAAACTCCCAAGAGGCCTACCACTAGCCAATTGGGGTAATGGGGAAGGCCATCATCTCTGCCACCGATGGCGGTACAAGCACGGAGTACACCAGCTCCTACTCGCCTTCAACGCCCACCTGGATGTGCCTCCAAAGTGCCCATAGTGGACCGAGGATGGGCAAGGTCCTTGTACCTCCACTTGCCTCCGAGGAGCGGAGGGTGATGCATGACTCCATTGAGTCCGAGGCATCGCACAAGACTATCCGGCGAACAAGCAACCCTCCATCCATCACTAGCCCACCAGGCCAATTCCAAGAAGAAGATGAGATGAGTGATATGGAGAAGCTCTTGTGCATTGTTGCTAGACTTAGAGAGAGCAACACTAAGTTAGCAGAGAGGGTAGCGAAAGATAGAATGGTGCGCTTAGATCTAGAGGATAGTTTTAATGATCTTCACATTAGCACTAGTGCGAAGATCAAGCGTTTGGCCAAGGCAATTGAGAGGGAGGATCTCTTTGCCCCTCCTTCTCCTTAGATCTCTAGTTCCTCCAATAAATAGGCACTTAGGTTGTTTTTATTCATTTCCCTTCATCAATTGTAACATGTTCCTTGATCAAAGTTGAAATCCAATAAAAACAGTTTTTGGTTCTGCTGGTATGTTACCCCAGTAGAACCCCTGCATTTGATCTTTCTGTTCCGTGCTTCGGTATGTAGTGAAACAAGTATGGGGGGGATGTCGGTCAACATCCCAACAGGCCGTTTGACATGAATGATCACTGCATCATGATGTACATGGTGTTGATGTTTCTTAGAGCACATGAGTAAATTAATTATCCGCAAGCGCACAGATAAACAATGATGTAGCACTTCACCGAGATAACCCAGTTTTAAATATCGAACCCAAAGGAATGTTGTATGAGGATGACTAAGTCTATATTAACTTAACCCGTTTCACAATCAAGTATAGATAACTATTGATAAGAGGAGAAGGAACCAAGGACTTTCCAGTTCTGGTCACGAGGTAAGCTTTATCTTTTATTATCTCTAAGGACGATGACTTAAATAAGAGTAGAAAACAGAGTTCTCTCCTACTAAGACCCTATGTCTCTGCCAAACCTATTATGGGACACGGAGTACAGAGGAATCAACGTAGCTATAAGAGTCACCTACGCGAGCTACCGTTATCTAGAAAATCAGGGGACAAATGGAAGCAAACTTAGCCTAGGCATCACACCTACACTAGGTATTACTACTTCAATCAAGTAATGACCAAGATTAAAGCACTCTTAAGAATTACAAACATAAAGAACAATAAGAGTAAATGCTTACTTGAACTAGAAGTTGAATACCAGGGTATCTCAGAATACAGATCCTGTGCGAGAGGAATCTGATCCCAAAGAATACAACAATGAAGAAGAACCGACAGGCCGAAACTCCTCCACAACTCTACTCCCCAACTCTAAATCTTTAATCTCTAAATAGAGCTAGATCTACATGGATCCAATCTCTCTTGAATTGCTGGCCTAGATCTACTAGATAGGAATTAGGGTTTCAGCTCTTGAGCTTATGATCTGGCTTGACTCCATGGGGGGGGGTACAGGCCTATATTTATAGCCCGGAGGGATGCACGTCAGCCGTTGGATCAAACCGACTTAAGGTAGGGCTCAGATCAATCCTTGAAGGTGGTGGAGGAAGCTTCCAGAAGACGGAGGCCAAGTGGGCCCAGGGGGTGCCGGCTGGCCCCACCATTTGCTGGCCGGCCCCACCCTGTGGAGTCTGGGGCCCCGCTTCGCTCCGGTGTCTGCGGGATCCTCCTTGAGTATTTTGGCAGGTGTTTCTCTATGGGATTTATTCGATATCTTCTCTGATTTGCTTTCCTTTATTCTCTTTCTGGAATAGTCTCTGGAAAATATTGAAACACCAAAACTTGTGGAATTTGTTAGATAAATCCCTATATTTCTAGATTTTATATTTGATTGATCCATTTATTCTATTTATAATTGTATTAAAAGTTGACGCTAACGACTGTCAACAAGCACTCCCACACTTAGGCTTTTACTCGTCTCGAGAAAAAGGATGGTTAAATATGTATATATAAAATTTAAGACATAACTTAAGGATAAACTTTATCATAAGACTTTTCGAAGTCATTTGAAAAGAAATGTATTTTATGGTTATTAAGTGATTGGAGAATAGAATAGCTTGAATAGATTACCTTCTTCTTTCAATCAAGTCTCGGGAGAGTTTGTAAATTTTTTGAAAAGAAATCCTGCAAAATATGTAAGAGAATACTCTGCTATTTCCTAAGATCAGAACACTTTAGTTATAATTACTCTTTTATTAATTCTTCCTATGTTGTCATCCTCTCCTTCTGAGAAGTTGGGCTCTCTTTTTTTTCAGAGGTATGTCAGACTTTTGCCCATTTTTATTCCTCTTGAGGGTGCGTCGGACTTTTTGCCAATTTTTAATTCCCTCTAATTTCTCCCATGCATATTTGGCATAGATTATTTTCACAAATGTTTGTATGAGCCTCATACAACTCTTCTGAAGAGAATGATTCAACATAAGAAGTAAAATTTATTATTTTATTCAAATTGAAATTCTGATCATAGGAGCATAGTAAAGTACTCAACTTGCAATCATTTAAAGTTTTTTGAATTTAAAGAATAAATGCTCCAGAGACAAGATATCATGAATCAAGTTCTCACATCTTACTATATCGTAGTCTCAAATCATCTTAAGTATATTTATTTAAATTGAATTGAAACATGACTTGCGGGAAAAGTATTATGTAAGTTTAATCTTAAGATATGAATTAAATTATTCTTTTTAGCAATTCAAAATATTTTAGCATGTCAACTTTAAACTTGAAGTAAAGTAATAGGAAGAATATGATATATAAAGTGGATAACTGAAACCTGACCGTGGACGAAGTGGGATGGGGGATGCTGGTTCCGCTCTGTCGGATGTGATCTTTGTTTGATTCTTTCTCTAAATTGCAGTAACTTCTCGAGCTAGTTTTATTTTGTGGTTGTAGTGTGTTTCTCCCACACTTGTTTCTTTTCCTATATTCTTTTCTGCATAACATGTGGAGATAGAAACACCCATACCAAAAATATAGAGAGTAGAGTGGATAGTAAAGATTTTGAAATCAATAGGGCACTTTATTCATGATTAAGCAAACACTCTCAACAACTTAATTTAAAGACTGGAACCAAAATTTAACTAACACACTTTAACTTGAAAATGGTAAATTTAACTAAGGTGTGCCCTATTACATGGATAACTAAGAATTATTATTATTACGCTTCGGCAAGACTAAGGCTCTGAGATGATTATTGCTTCTTTCAAGCACAACAATCTTCCCTATATTGCTCTCAACGAGCTTATGCATTGTAGTCATGGTTGCGTTTCTAAGCCCACTCTCTGCCTAAAGAGAGCGGATGGAATTGGAGAGCGAGTTGATCCTCTCCTCTAACATAGCGATGGTAGTTCTGGAACGCTTAGGTGTATTGTTAAGCGCAGGGGTAGATCTCTTTGGTTCCGGTCTGTGCTCGGTGTAGCAAACTTGGCTCGAGGATGCGTGAATGCCTTCAAAGGATGGATGGGTCAACGTATACTTAGCACAAGTAACGTCCCCGAACTTGTTGAACTTGATAGACTTCAGCTTCTCATTCTCCACCGGGGGTAGCAGCTTGGTCCCCTGGGTGATAGCGATCTGTGGTCGTCATGACGATTCTCCTAGCAATAACCTTACTGGATATGGAGGTAGTTCTTGGACATGGTAAGCTTGCTCATGGTGCTAGCGCGAAGGTACTTCAGCCAGGTGCTTGGGTGGAACGGTGGCAAGAGGCTTGGGTTGAACAAAGACGAGAGCTAGGGAGTCCTCCTTCTTGCCCCGGTTGCCACCGCTGAAGTTCTCCTTGCCGGCCATGGGAAATATGAGCTAGAGAGTTTAATTGGAGAGATGAGGAGGCTTTGATGGGATGAGAATGAAGGAGGTATGGGTACATATTTATAGTGGCGCTCCGCGGCAGGTTCAAAATCTATTTAGGTAGGCATTCTTACGAACTAAAAAGAACTTCCGTTTAAACTATCGCGATCAGGTAGAGAAAGGTAAGGGAAGATCTCTCAGATTTGGAGTTATCCGAGAGGGGGAGATGGGGTGCCGAGCGGCACCCTATAGGGCCGACCGGTCCCACCTGGCAGCCTCCAGACTTGCCCTTCCGTAGTGTGGCTCTATGTTCCGCAAAGATCTTGTTAGATATATTTTCTAATTTTTGTTCGATATGAAGAATGGTAGTTGCATTTAAGGTAAAATACTAAAGTAAATTTCATCTACTACCTCAAGTGGTCTAGAAGGTTCTAGAAAAAGTTTGAGACGGTGACCATTTACCTTGAATAACGTACCTTCGTTTGATTGTAGAGTCACTGCTACATGTGATGATGTATTTACCACCGTGAATGGTCCTTCCCACTTGCTTCGTAGCTTTCCGAATCCGAATAACTTACCCTAGAATTAAAAAGTAATACATTATCTCCGGGGTGCAAACTCCTTGATCCTGTTTTCATGCCATCTTTTGGTTCTTTCTTTATAGATCTTTGAATTTTGATAAGATTTTTCTCTCCATTCTTCTAACTCTGATAGTTGCATTTTTCTTTTCTCTCTAGCAGCTTCAAAATCCATATTCCAACATTTGATAGCCCAGTGAGCCTTGTGGTCCAATTCTACCGGTAGATGGCAAGTCTTTCCGTATACCAATTGGTATGGTGACATGCCTAAGGGTGTCTTGGATGCAGTTTGGTAAGCCCATAGTGCTCCGTGTAACCGATCTTTCCATACTTTCCCCATTTTATCTACTGTCTTCTATAGAATATTCTTGATCTGCTTATTTGATGTTTCTGCTTGGCCACTTGTCTAAGGATGGTATGGAGTAGCGACATTGTGATGGATCCCATGACTTGTAAGATATAAGTGAAACCTCTTATCCGTGAAATGTGTTCCTCCATCACTTATCACCATCCTTGGAGTTCCAAATCTTATTATCTCCTCGAACATCTTTCTAGAATGTTTTGAATTAGCTGATTTGCATGGCATGGCTTCTACCCACTTGGATACATAGTCCACT
The DNA here is from genome assembly GCA_022036555.1 of Microstegium vimineum. Classification (NCBI taxonomy): domain Eukaryota; kingdom Viridiplantae; phylum Streptophyta; class Magnoliopsida; order Poales; family Poaceae; genus Microstegium; species Microstegium vimineum. Next base: position 30,187,493 of record CM039132.1, read on the forward strand.
TGACTTTACGAATGGTCCCATGTAATCAATTCCCCAAACATCGAAGAGCTCTACTTGAAGGTTGTTGGTGAGTGGCATGGCATCTCTTGAGTTGATGTTCCCGTGCCTTTGACATGATCCACATCTCCTAATAAAATCTTTGGTGTCTTTATACATGGTTGGCCAAAAGAATCCGCTGTGCCAAATTTTTGCATGAGTGCGGAATACCCCATAATGCCCTCCATACAGTGCTGAATGACACTTCTGTATGATCTGAATGCCTTCCTCCGCCGGTACACATCTTTTGAGCAAGCCATCTGCGCAGAGTTTGAAGATATACGGTGGATCCCATATGTGGAGACGACTTTCATACATAAGCCTTCTTTTATTCTCCCCTGGTGGTACATAACCTGCAACCATAAAGTTGACAATATTTGCATACCACGGGTCAAATTTTGTTACCTTGAACAGCATGTCGTCCCTTAGCGAGTCATTGATAGGTAGTTCCTGCGAATTCTCAAAATATATTATAGACAAGTGATCAGCAATAGGATTTTCTACTCCTTTCCTATCCTTTATTTCCAAATCAAATTCTTGGAGTAGAAGAATCCATCTTATTAAACGAGGTTTAGCATCTTTCTCAATGAGCAAATATTTTAAAGCAGCATGATCAGTGTAAACAATCACTTTTGCTCCAACTAGGTAAGATCTAAATTTATCTATAGCATAAACAATAGCTAGGAGCTCTTTTTTAGTAGTTGCATAATTAAGTTGTGCTCCTGTCATTGTTTTGCTAGAATAAGCAATTGCATGATGCTTTTTATCTTTAGTTTGTCCCAAAACTGCCCCCACAGCATAATCACTAGCATCACACATAATTTCAAAAGGTAAAGACCAATCAGGGGGTTGAGTGATTGGTGCAAAGATGAGCGCTTCTTTAAGGATATTAAAAGATTTTAAGCATGTTTCATCAAATTCAAAAGGAGTGTCCTTAGCTAAGAGACTAGTCAGTGGTCTAGCAATATGTGAAAAATCTTTTATAAAACGACAATAAAAACCACAATGACCAAGAAAGCTTCAGATTCCTTTTATGTTTATAGGTGCAGGTAGTTGTTCAATAACTTCAATTTTAGCTTTATCTACCTCTATACCTCTTTTAGACACTAAGTGTCCTAGCACTATTCCTTCTCTAACCATAAAATGACATTTTTCCCAATTAAGGACTAAGTGCTTTTCTTTACATCTTTGCAAAACCTTATCTAAATTTTCAAGGCAATCATCAAAATTTTTTCCATAAATAGAAAAATCATCCATGAAAACTTCCATGATTTCTTCAATCATATCAGAAAAAATAGACATCATGCATCGTTGAAAAGAAGCAGGAGCATTACATAATCCAAAAGACATTCTACGATAGGCATAGGTTCCATATGGACATGTAAAAGTGGTTTTGCTTTGATCATCAGGATAAATAGGAATTTGGTGGTATCTAGAGTAACCATCAAGAAGACAAAAGAACGAGTAATTAGCCAAACGTTCTAACATTTCATCAATGAAGGGTAGCAGAAAATGATCTTTCTTTGTGGCTTTATTTAATTTTCTATAGTCTATGCACATACGCCAACCTGTGACAGTTCTTTGCAGAATTAATTCATTTCGAACAACAGTCATACCACCTTTCTTAGGAACAACTTGAACAGGACTTACCCACTCACTGTGCGGCACAGGATAAATGATCCCAGCATGCAATAGCTTTAAGACCTCTTTCTTAACAACTTCCCTCATCGCATTATTAAGCCTACATTGGGGCTCTCTAGATGGTGCAATTTCTGGATCAGTTGGGATGTGATGGGTGCAAAGAACAGGGCTAATGCCTTTAAGATCTTAGAGTGAATATCCAAAAGCAGCTTGATGCTTTTCTAAAACAGTTATAAGGCGCAAAGATTCTTCTTGAGATAGTTTATCACTTATAATTACTGGAGAATCTTGATCATTATTTAGAAAAATATATTTAAGACTAGCAGGCAAAGGTTTAAGTTCAATAGAGGGCCTAGGTGGCTCTAGTAACTCATCGAGAGGTTCAGGATCGGAGGGATCCTCATCCTCTTCTTCAATGAAGAACTAGGCATTATCATCTAAGTCTGGTTCATTTAATTCTTCAAAATTTATAGCTTTAATTTCTTCAATTGGATCTGTTTGGCCTTCTTGAATTAGTCTCCCTATTGGTAATCCTATCAACACGTCAAATTCCCAAACATCAAAGATGTGGAAATTTAACAGGACTTAGACTCCATTAACACAGATAGGAAAGGCACATATTACTCCTGAGCTAGGAATAAGGTAGCCTGAAAAACTTTTTAGCATTTTAGTTGTAGGGGTTAATGGCATATCTTTCAAAAATCTTTTTGCAAACATAGCAGACATGATATTAACACTCACAACAGGATTATAAAGAGAATCAAAAGAATCTTTGTCGATTTGACATTTAAGAGTGATAGAGAAAGAATTTAAACGAATAGGATCAAATGAAAGTTCTGATTCTTCTAACCACTCATCACTCAAAATAAAGATCAACTCTTTTGTTGTCTCTTTAAAGTACTTTACCTCATCAGGATGAACATGATTTAAAACTTTGGATTTATATCCTTGAGGTTTCATAATTACTTGATAGTTTGAGATATTTCCATAATCATCAAAAAGTTCATCCTCAAAATCAAGCATAAATTAGGAAGTGGAGCTATTTTCTTTTCTTTTTCAAATAGTTCAGGTTCTACACTAGCTAAAGGTGTAAAAGATTCACACAAAGGATCAGATTTAGCTAGTTGAGTTTCTACTTCTATCAACTCTTCTTTTTTAGCAGGAACATCATTTAAGATTTTCATAAGAATTGTTTTAGCATGTGTAGCAGTGATATGCATAAAAGATCATCATGCGGCCAGATTAAGATATTCTCTATTTTTTCATTAAGGCCTAAAAAGAAATGTTGCAAAAGCATAGGTTCTGGCAAAGCAAGACAAGGTCCCGAATTCACAAAATTGTCAAAACGCTCCCAAGCCTTACCTAGCGATTCATTATCTAATTGTTTAAATCCTATTATTTCCAAACAAAGTTTAGCGACTCTATCGATAGGGAAAAAATTAAGACAAAAGTTAGAACATAACTTTCCCTAATCTCCTTGACTATTCCCAACATAACGCTTATACCAAAGTTTGGCATTTCCTGTTAGTGAGAACAAAAAAAGCTTCCACCTTAACGTTTCATTACTCATGCCTTCACTATGAAGAATCAAGCAGGTCTCTTCAAAATTATTTAAATGGGAATAGGGATTTTCAATAGAATTGCCAGAAAAAGTATTCTCCTGAACTAAGCGAATTAACTCCAAGTTTAGTTCATAGCCAGGTGAGGCGATAGGTTTAGATGATTCTACTAGCTGCTGTTGGTATTTCTTGACGCACACAGATAAATCCGCAAGCACATGGATACCGCTGTAGCTTTCACCCGGGAGTATTCCAAGGGTATCGATTTCCACGGGGAACGCGAAGTGAACTAGAGAAGAACTAAGAACGTCCAAGGATAGAGAGATTTCTAAGGTGTTTTCTAAGGTAGAGAGATTTTAGAGTTTTCTAAGGTGTTTTATTTAATCAAAGGCCCATGATACTCTACCTACTTTGGAGCAATAGTACCTTCCCGACTCTCGATATAGACTGGGAAAAAGGTAGTCAGGAGAGGCTGCCAAAAGCTCTACGAAACACTAACCCAAACATGGTGGACTACAAAGGCCTTACATAGATGTCACCTCTAGGGCTACCACAACTATCCATGGTATTGGGCGCAAACTCAGGTAATTGCAAGACTAGGCACCACGCCTAACCTATTAATTACTACTCTAGCTCCGTGAAGACTAGAGCACTCAATACGAGCGGAGATCCCGTAAATAGAATAAATCAAGAACTAAAATAAGATACATAGAAATAATAAATGAAGAACCTGGAGATTGCTCAGAACCAGATGCTGCAAAGGTACAATGTTGAGGAAGATCCGACAAATCCGGCTCCTCCTAGCTCTCTCCTCCTCTCTCTCACCTCTAATTACAACTAGATGAACTAGAACTAGAAGAACTAGATCTAGACAACTAGAGGGACCTCTCTCCTTCTCTACTTATAATTGAAACCCTAGTTTTTGCTCTGGAGAAGAATAATGAGACAAGATGATCCTCAGGGGGTCAAGGGCCTTGCTTATATAGCCTCCTCAAATGAATGTTGGCCGTTGGATCAAACCGACCTATATGAAGGGTTTAGATTCATCCTCAAAGGCGGTGGAGCATAATCCGCAAAGTAGAGCCTGATTGGCTGCTGGCATAGGGTGGGCGCCCTGGCTCCGGGCCAGATCCGCTTCCCATTCGTTCTCGAGTCTTCTGGAACCTTCTAGAGTATAGAAAATTGTGCGGTTGATAATTATCTCTATGTAAACATGAAATGTAGGCCTTTCTTTGGTATTTCTTGATAACCTCCTATAGAAATAGACATTCACAAAAACTCGTGGAATTCTGTCAGTATAAACCCTAATTCTAGCTATTGGTTTCATTTAGATCCTTTTCCTTGTTTAGTTGACGGTCGGATTGGTATTTAAAGACCGTCAACAACTCCCCCAAGCTTACCCTTGCTAGTCCCTAAGCAAAGCTAAACTTAACAATGGATAAGGAGTTGGTACAATGCTTTCACGCCTCAAAAGTACACATGCCTTCAAACAAGAATTCTCCTCTGGATTAGAGTAAACTATTTTGACTTTCAAACTTACCCATATTACCTTTAACCATGGGGCTTATAGCCTTCACTTGGGTCTTGAGAAATTGAAAAGTAGAATGATCAAGCCGAGCACTATGTCTCAAGCTCTTCACTTTACCTTCAACCTGGAGTTTTGCAAAGTTTTCAAAATAAAACTCAAAGTCTCTTTTGTATGACCCTCTTAAGTCTCTCTTTATGTGGTATTTTTGGATCTTTACCAAGGCAATAATGGTGTTATGCCTTCTCTCTCTCACCCTATAACTAATAGGCAATATAAGGAGTTCATAGGTGGGGAGAAACAACACATATATACTTGCAAAGCATATATTGTAAAGTCAAACAATGGATCCAGAGAAACAGGGCATATAATCAAATCAAGATGTGCATATGTATGGGATATGTGGTGGATATATAATGGTGTATGTTGGGAACCTAATTCTACTTTGCTCCTTAAATGTATATATATACATCTCTCTTTTGGAACTTGGAATTTATTTAGAGAACTTGGGTTTGCTCTTCTTCTTTCTTTTTTTTCAGAGAGACGGACATCTAAATACCCATTGTTTTGGTAGGACACTTGTCCATGTTTTACTCTCTTTATTTTCTCTATTTTTTTCAGAACCCCGAGTCTTTTTCTATAATAAAACTTTTGAGAGATGATATTTGGAGCAGTTACATCTGTGGTAATGAAATATATGGATAGGGTGAGAACTAGGATATTTTTGGTTGCTTATTCCCAAGGTAGGAGTAGAGCATTTTTTGGTGGATCTGAATGGCATATATGTGGATGCGTACTTCTAGGATAGAAGTAGCATATATGAGTGGAGTGTACGTGATCTTGATTTTAAAAGCATGACAAGTCTCTAAGGGTCAACAAAGCTTGGCAAAACTTAATGTAAATACAAGTAGTAAATATGATAGTGAATGTTTTCCTAATCTACCAGACATGTATATATGGCTGTGGTAGGAATTCAAGCTCTCGTCATACAGAAACTCATCATGTAATATTTTCAATTTTTAGAAGATAAATTTTCTAGAACTCTAGTATTGCTAGGAACAAGATAAACAGTAGCTCAATTTTCTCATATCATACCTATCAACTACCTAGACTTAGCTCAAGCATTCGCAACCCACAAGTTTCAGGTTCAGAGCAAATCTTCATGTCTAAAACTCAGGAGAATTCAAGGCTGAAAACTAGGTACTAGAAAGGAATTACGACAGAGCAAATATTCATCATTTCCATATATAGAGCTATCTTCAGAATTCTTCTTAGCAATAAAATCAAACAAACTAAACACACCTATTATTATTACTAAATATAAAACTCTCCTAAGGATAAAGTAGACAATAAAAATTCCATAGATATAAAAAGTATCTAAGTTGTAACTATTGTGATTATTTAAGTGTGAACCTTCATGTGCTCACATTTTTTTATTTTAATTTATTTGAATTAATTGATATAACTAATATCTAAGTAAAAGTAAACCTAAGTGGATAAGGATACTTACCTGATACATAGGGGTGCTCTTCGCCAAGCTGAATGTTGACGTAGTCGTTCATCTTGATAATGTAGACATATTTCACTTCTCTGAGACTTCAAAGATGATAGTTGATGTAGTTGTACTTCTCAAAGTTGTTGAAGATATCTAATCTTGTCTAGTCTTTCCAAATCCTACTAAACTCAAATAGACAACAAAGCGTTAGCGGTAAACCATCTACGCCTTGATTACCTAGAGCCTTACATAATTCTTCTATTCAATATATGTTTAGATTTTCAATTTTATATGCAAATGACTAATGCAATATTTTTGTATGCCTCCACAGTAAATAGTTGGGAAACTTATTTACATGGGGTTTAAAGATTTTTTTTAAATGCAATGTAGAAATATACATATGCTATGATAAAGATGATTATGCACTAGATTAGACTAAGAATGATATATGAATAGTGTCATAAATACTCATGGAAAATAAATATGCTAGAGTGCAACTAATGCAATGCAGAGAAATAAATATGCAGATAACTTACCGAGTTTACCTTTCGGCTAAGGTTCGAAGATTTAGGTTCGTTGAACCGGACCTCTCTTCTGGTTCAAATGTCTTAAGGAGCATGGTCCACTCCTGATGAATACTTGGATGTTTGCTCTTCTTATGTTGGTGTTTCTGATGATGTCTCTTTCCTCTTCCACGCTTCCTCAGTCTGAGGTTCTACCTCTTCTTTCCTCTGTAGTAGGTGATACATCCTCTGTTGATGGTACGACTTCTTTCTCAGGAGAACTCTTATCTTTATTATTGGGTTGATCTTCATATCTTGTTAATTCTCCCAGATAGTCTGTCCATCCATCCTTGGTGGCTTGTTTCTTCTCTTCAGGAAATTGGAGGTGGATGATTTCATGGAGGTGATTGCACTAGTGGTGTTGAGGAAAGATCTTCCTCGAATGAGGTGGACTTCATCTTCATCTCCCATATCTTTAACCATGAAATCGGTGAGAACATAGTGATCTATCATGTTGACCATGATATCCTTTGCTATTCCCTCTGGAAATCGGAATGATTGGTCCGCCAGCTGAAACTGCACATATGTCTGGTACAAGGGTCTATTTCCATATAAATGTTGATATGTTACCTCAGACATTATGTTTATGCTTGATCCAATATCGTAGAATATCTTGTAGAATGCACTTTCCTTGATCTTGCAATCAATGGTAGGTACTTCTGGATCATCTAGCTTAGCAAGGTGATACAAGGAGGTGATCAAACCCTAAATCGATAGTGTTGACCATCCACATGGAGGCTTCTCTTGGTTGTTGAGATTTATTCTTCCTCCTTCTATTGTTGATGTTGTTCTTCCTTGTAGCTATAGTTGTATCCTCGTAAGTGTACGACGTCTAAGGATGAGTAGGAACCTTGAGTGTAGGCTTCTTTGGAGTGAACTTCTCCTTCCCATTCTTGATTGTGAAACATATCTTGGCACTCCACCTGTTTCTTCAACCTCAAAGTCTGCCGATACAAACGAGTGTCCAACTCCTATGAAACTATGTTCAAGAACTCCCTTGGGATAGCATAGTGTCTGATATGCAAGTTGGCATGATATTGACACTTGCTCCAAGCTCACAGACCACTTCTTCAAAAGTGTAAGCTCCAATGGAGATTGTAATGACAGGTCTCCCTAGATCTCCTTTCTTCACTGGTAGGGTGTCATCCACCCATGCTCTTGATGGCATGGTGAAGAAGTGTCCTGCTCATAGAAACAAGACAGAGATCAAGTGCATGGGCTCTACTGGTGGAAAAACACCAACAGAACCAAAAGTTTATTCTTTCTACTCTAGCCTAAACATATTGAGCAAAATTGAATATTTTGTTTAGCCATGACATGAGTGATGTGATCAGAAGATGAGCATGAATGTAGTAGTTCAAAAACACTTAGTAAATCAGATTGTTATAACACATGGAAGGATTATCTATGAATAATGTATCCATTGATTGTGATTATCTTCCAAGGTTTGGATATGCAACATTTTAGCCCATATGGTTAAGACTATGAGATCAGGAAGTGGTACTATGTAACACCCTAAAATTTCATTTCTTGAAAATAGGATTTAATTGATATTATTATGATTTTTGGTGCTCATGAAAATGTAGGAAAATAAAACTTTTCATTGAAATAAAAATTATCCTAAGGTAGTAACATGTTTGAACATTCATGCCATGCATTTTGGATTTTCTGTTTGAGTGGCTCAGTTTCAATATTCAAATTTGTTTTCAAATTGTTTTTGGGATTTGGCTTTGAAGTAAAAAAAAGAAAAAGAAAAAGAAAAGAAATAAAAGAAAACTCTCCCCCATCCCTATCTGGCCCGAAGGCCCAGCCCCTCTCCCCCTCGGCCTGTCTCTCTCTCTCTCTAAGGCCCAAACCGGCAACAAGCCGCTCTTCCCATTCTCCCCCGCGCAAGCCCAGCAGGCCGGCCCACCGCTACCACTGCGCGGACGCGCCGCTCCCTCCTCCCTGGGCTCGCTGACAAGGTGACCCCGCTCGCCAGCGCCTCTCTCCCTCACAGCCACAGCGGGCCTGCCCGTCAGCGACACCGCGGCTTCTTCTTCCTCTGAAGGAAAGCACCGCCGCCTTCCGTCGTTGCCGCGGCCGAAATCCCTCTCCAATACCATCCTTCCTTCTTCGTCGAGCCTCTGGGCTATAAGTAGCCAGCACCGCATGCCGCCACCGCCCCGTCCTCGAGCCCTAGCAACCGCAGCAGTGTCGTAGAGCGCCGCCGCCACGAGCCACGACCACCACCGGATCCCGCCGCCGTCGTCCACGCTCGGGTGAGCTCCCCCGGCCACACCAAGGGCACGGTTGTGTCCGCCGTCTCCTCCTCTCCCTCCCCGTACCCTTTGTTTGCTCGATTAGCAACCGGAACGACGAATTCGTCGCACACCGAGCGCACCGGCCATGGCGCCACCGTGGCCGTCCCACACCGGTGCGTCACCGCCTCGCCTGAGCACCCAACCGACACCACACGGGCACACCGCACCTCCCTATACTGTCACACCCGGTTTTAAGAACAAAACCAGATATACACCATATGTGAGCCCAGGAAGTCAATTCTCACATATAGCGCGGTGCACAGGAGCAGTGTGGACCAGACGCTGAGACGCGGTCCACGGGTCCTATCTGTCAGCAAAAGTTGGGACATACAGTACAACCACAAGCTATATGGCTCTGGCTTGACTCAATATTAGAATTCTACTGGTTTGTGACAACTTACCCGAAAGGGCGCAAGAGGGGCTCACCTTAGTTCCCTCGTAAGAGGGGTGGTACTAACCATTGAGGAAACGTATAGCGGGTTGTTACCTACCAGTGGAACCTGTGAACGGTCTCGTAGTGTACCCTGCTCCACTTCCTTAGTAGAGGTGATGGCATATGGGGAACACGACTTGTGGGTAAAGATGTACCCCTCTGCAGAGTGTAAAATTGATATATCAGCCGTGCTCACGGATACGAGCGGCCCGGAAAACTCACAGACTAATAACGGAAAACTCACAGAAACAATGTTCACATGTTGGTTATTACTTGAGAATCACTTTATCAGGTTATTTGTGTTATTCATTCAATTGCTATATGATCATGTGGTTTAATTTGGGTGCTTAAGCATAATTTATGACACCTCAATTGTAAAGTTTTGAATCAACTAAAAATGCTTACCGCAGTAAACTAGTGTCAACTTTTTGAGCCTCATGAACCCCATATATGCTTGTTGAGTACGAAAGTACTTACGCTTGTTTATTCTTTTCAATCTTTGGATAAAAATCCCGGATGGGTACCAGTTTGCAAGAGTCTCGAGCAGTTAGGCTTGTGATCAACCAGTCAGTTGGTCCCTGTGGAGTGGAGTTTTCACCTAAAGTTCGGAGTGTCTTACCGTTGTTTGCTCTCTTAAGGTTACCTCTTTGACCTTATATGTTATGTATTTAAGTATTGTCTTTTGATATTACCTTGTTCTGTGGCTATATGTGAGAATTGACTTCCTGGGATCACATATGCTGTATATCTGGTTTTGTTCTTAAAACCAGGTGTGATATACTAGGATTAAACTTTTAAAGAACTAACATATTGAGTTAATCAGGTTGGATCAAATAAAGTTGCAGCTTCAAACATGTTTAGATCTTTATTTATGTGAATACTAGAATCAAAAGAAATGCTTTTAGAGTGTTGGTTACTTACCTTTACCTTTATCATTGAAGAATGATGATGTTGTAACCGTCATGGAAGCTTCCCTTCAATAACTGGTTGTGCATTAACAGCTTGTCTCCTCTGTTCCACTCCTTCCTCATACTTGTTCTTCTAATCTTGTACTTTTTGTTGATCTTGTATTGAATATTTGTTCACCCTCTTCCATGGACTGAGTGAGTTGATTATAGATTTTGTTCTTTGTCACTTGTCTTCTCCTTGCTCCATGGAATTTCATCTATCCTTGATGAATTAGCTGCCCCTCTCTTGTGAAGGTTGTTGAAGTTCATGTGTCTATCTCTAGTGTGAGTTCATCTCGGGACTTCCCAATTTAATATTGAAAGTTTTCCTACAGGGGTTAGTCCAACAAAATATCCAATATCTACTCTAGTATACTATCGGTTCAAAAATCAACCTAGACTCCATGTCTAATTTGATTTAGGAAGACATTTTAACCTAAGCACCACGCTTAATTTAAAAGCCTTTAGAAGTAATATCCAAATACCTTTTGATTTAAACTAAGCACCATGCTGTTGGTATTTCTTATGACTATTGGATAAATCCGCAAGCGCACATATTATACCGTTGTAGCACTTCACCTAGGAATATTCCAAGGTATCGTAATTTATATTTTCCCAAGGGAAAGCTAGGCTAGAAATGATAATTAGAGAGAGATCCTAGAGAGCACCTCAACTTAGTACCAACTAGTATAGGGGGTAAACGATATATGAGATAGGAAGGTGATGGATGAATAAGCCAAGGGTAAAAGATAACTTAAAGATAACTAGTGAGTATAACTAGGTGGGAGGACAACGCGAGAGGTTAGGACTCCTATGTAATTCATTCTTAATTCAATATACTTAGCCAATTAATTAGTCTAAACACTATAGTTTGTCTCCTCAATACAAGTATGCTAGGCGAGAGGATAGATCAGTAGGAGGGCAAAACTCCTACCGGACCGCGCTCTCTTTTTATGGGGGCCTTACCTTTTAAGAACTTTCATAAGAACACGTGGTGGAATACAAAGACTAGACAAAGCTATCACTCTCTTGCTAGCTACCACAAACAATCCGTGCAACAAGTAGTAGATAAGATGGTATATAAGCACCACGTTTACACACAACTTATTACTTTGACTATGATCTATAACCAAAGCACCCTATGAAGGGCAATGATCGCATATGGGAAAGGCCACAAGGATCATAGACTATTGATGTAAAGGCTAGTAATAAGCAAAATCATATAACAAGACTATAGCAAGTATAGTAATGCTCAAAGTAAAAACTAAATAAAGTAAAGGAAAATTAATATATTGAATAAAGTAAAGTCTTACAAAGAAGGAAAGATACAAGAGCTATACCAGACTCTCCAAAAGACGACTTCGGAAATCCCAAGCACAGCTCGACTCAACTCTAACTCCCACTCTAGACTAACTACTAGGAGATTCTAAGGAATTGAGCTTGTAGGCTTCTTCACCATGAATGAAGAGGGGGTGTGAGCCTCTATTTATAGTGGGAGGTGGAGTAGGGGCTACTCCACCTCCATGTCATCGATCCAGGAGGCTTGAACTCTCCACCCTTGGATCCACTGCCTCTAAACCGCCTTAGAATGGATGGTCTTGATCTTCAGCGTGCGTTTAATGTGTGGGGAGTCACCAGGCGCAGCAGGGCCGTAGGGGATATCGACCGACCCCCCTATGGTAGGTGGGCCCTACCCTCGAGCTTCTAGAACATGCCCCACTGGTCAAGGACCAAGTGGGGGCGTGGTACCCTTTGTAGGGTATCGGCCGACCCCCTCCTAGGGTCTTTGGCCCACCACCTTCTTCTAGAAGGTGGTCCCAATTGTCATGTGAGTTGGTTGTTTGTTCTAAGATAATTGTCACGTTGATTTCCTTGATGTGGGCCCATGGATTCATGTGAGATGAATTTGAGTTGTTGGGAGAAAGCACAAGTTGATCCAAGGGTTGAGGATCACTTGGCAGTGCTTCTCATGGATCATGGCCAGAGTAGAGAGCTGGTGGGCCCAATGGTGTGTCGGCTGACCCACTATGTGGGTCCCACTGGCCCTCCTTGCTCCATTTCTTCTAATTCTGCATCAAATACTTCATGGACATGTGGAACTTGTTATTTTATAAAATATGCTCATGATGTGATTGTCTATCCTTGATCCTGAGGTTGTTGGCACTATTTTGGATATATAATAGTGTGTCATTCTTGGTGTCAACAAGATCCCCCAAGCTTAACCTTTGCTCGTCCTGAGCAAACAATCAAACTTAGCCTCGGTGGATCAGTAGTTGCTACTATGCTTCATATTTCAAGAGTACTAAATCTACAACAATCATACTTCTCTTTTGAATGGAAAAATTAGCAATAAAAACTCACCCATATTACCTTAGTCCTCCATGGGGCTTATGGTTTATCCTTTGTCTTGGGTGGTTGAGAGATAGAACAACTTGACTTGAGCACTGGTTTTCTTATTCTTTCACAAGTATCATATCGGAGGTTTTGCAAAGTTTTGTAAAAGAAAACTTAATGTTCCTTAAATGGTACTCTCAAGTCACTCATATGGTGTATGATTCCTCACCAAGGCACGTATTTGAAGTTTTCCTTCTTTTCATCCTACTCTAAAGGCTTATGTGGAGCTATAGGTAAGGATAAAAGATGTAGCAAACTTACCTTGCATATATTGTGAAGTAAAATTTCGGATCCAAGGAGAGAAGTGTCATACTCTTAGATCAAGATGTGCAAGTGTGTGAAAACATGGCAAATGATCAATACTCCTTTATTTGATATGATCTCTCTTTCTAACTTATTATTTTGAGAAATAGCTATCTTTATTTTTCTTTTTCTATGAGCTTTGATGTGCTCATTATTTTTCTAAAACCGGGGACCTTCATGTGCCCCTATATTTTTTATTTTTCATATTTTTCATAATTTTGCATAGTCTATGTCTCAATTACTAGCAACATACTAGAGAGCGACTATTTTAGAGCATGGAGTATGAACTTTGTGGGAAATGAAAGGCATGTTTTTGCGTACTTCCTGTGTAGAAGCAACATATATATGTGGTGTGTACGTGATCTTGATCTTGGGAGCAAGATAAATCTCTCAACAAGGGTCACAAAACTTGACCAAATTCAACACAAAGCAAGCAGCTTAGGTAGAAAGCTTATATCATGAAATAGCATGTATGGTTTTGGTAGGAATTTTCACCATTGAGGAACAAGAAGTGTTTTTATCATTTTAATAAATAAAACTCCGATAGTCATTCCTGTTTAGAACAATATTATAGCAGCTCTTGTCTTGTTATATCATGTCTCACAACAACTTAGACTTAGTTACAACATTTGCAACCCACAGAAGTTTCAGGTTCATGATGGTTTCTTTTAAGCCAAAAAATCCATACTTAGAGAAATATCAAGTTGTAAACTAAGTACTAGAGAAACATTTAGCAGAGCAACTATTCATCATTTCCATAAGAGAGATAAATATTCATGGATCATATGAGAGTAGAGAGAAGTCTTTTTTGTTCTTTTTATCATATTCAAATTTTTTTAGATGCAAGCAAAGATAAGCAAGAAAATGCATGAATGTAAATGCTGAAAATAAACACTTACCTTAGTGGGGGAGGGAACCTCCCCCAAGCTTATCCTTTTGTAACACCCTAAATTTTTGCATTTTTCGAAATAGATTAAAAATGTTTAAATGCATTTTTGGTGGACATTTAAACATAGGAAAATAATTACGATTTCATAAAATGAAAGTATCACCAATAGAAACACGTTTGTTGCATACATGCTGGTGCATGATGTTTTGCTTTGGTTGGCAAATTCAATTTTCAAACTTGTTTTCTTTTGGAAATTTGAAAGGAGTTTGGAATTTCAGAAAATGAAAATTGGAAAAAACATTTCCCTCTTCTCCCTCTCTCTTGCTGCTATTTGGCCCGAGGCCTTTTCCCCCCAGCCCAGTTCACTCCCCCCCTCTCTTTCCTTGGCCACATGGGCTCTGTCCCGGCCCATTTCCCCCGGCCCAGTCACTCCTGCGCCGCAGCTCTCTCCCCCTCGCTGACAGGTGGCCCCCGCATGTCAGCCCCTCCCTTCCCCTTTCCTTCTTCTTCCTCCTTCTTTCCTTTGCTCCTGCGCCGACGTTGCTCCCTCGGCCGAGTCGAATTGGAGCAGGGAAATCCTCCCTTCCCTTTCTCCGCGGCACACCGAACCGAGCACCGCCCTCCGGTTCCCCTTTCCTTCTTTCCCCTCCCTCTCTTTTCCTTTCTCTGCGCCGCCGCCTTCCCTTCTCTGCCAAGCTTGGATCCGAGCGGGAATCCTCCCTTTCCTTAACCGGCGCAGCCAGGGACTATATAAGTCCAGGCACCGCATCCTACTGCCTCCATCCGACCCTCTGGAAGCCCCTTCGAGCACCACCGAGCCCCCCAGCGCCACCACGACCGAGCACCGAGCCGTCGTCGCCGCCTTTGCGCTGCCGAGCTCCTCCACTCCAATCTGACCATCCCCGAGCCTCACGGTGAGGTAAGCAACGCCCCCGGGGCCTCGCTCTCCCTTCTTTTCCCTCTGTCCCGCCTACTTGCACCCTGTCCACGATCACCGGCCACACAGAGCCGCCCCTCCGCGTGAGCAGCTCGCCCTCGCATGCAATCGGGTCAACCGACCCCGCAAACGTCTTCGCCGTGTCATCCTCTCGCTCCCGGTCCTTTCTGCACCGTGAATCGTGCTCTGAAACGGCGGATTGCACTGCGCTGCCGTGCTCCGGCAATGGCACCGCCACGGACCTGCTCTGCTCCGCCGCGGACCGCCCCTCCCCTTCGTTGATCTAATCGTGTCTGTCCGTTGTGAATCAGACGGCTTACAGGAGCTCATACCGATTCGATCGACGATTTTGCAAAAGAGCCCCTATCCTTTTTAAAGTCTGAACCCGCCATCCCTTGGCATAAACTGAGATCCCGTCTTCTCTGCCGAAAGACGTACTTCCTTTTCGGTTTGATTTATTTCGAAAATAAAAAGGAAAATCCCATTTACAGAATTGCCACTCAATTTCAAATGTTTATAAAATGCTCATTTTAACTCCGTTTTCATCCATTCAAATTGCATTAGGTTCATATCGACGTAATCTACGTGTTAGTTAGTTCATAGTTCATGTTAGACAACTTTTAAAAACATATAATCACTTAATCTTTTTTTATCTTTAATTTAATCTATAAAACTTGTTTAATTCATATCTTCTTCGTTATAGCTCCGTTTTTTGTGATTCAAGCATCTATGTGATCGTAGTGAGACGTAGATCAGTTTTATAAACTTTTAATCTTATTTTATTGTGATTGGTGTACTGTTCTAATCTATAGCCTTTGTTTGCTTGCATGTTATGCGTCTGTATGATTGCATGTGATGTGGTGATCGAGTACAGACAGTGAGCAGTACGTGGGTGACCAAGAGTTTCTCTTTGAGCAGGAGCAGCAGCAGGAACCCTTTGAGCAAGGCAAGTATTATATGGGATCTTCCTTGATGTCCTATTCATGAAGTTTTTCAATAAAATCATATGCATGTGTCTAATACTGTTATCATAGGGTTTACCTAGATTTGATTACCTTGAACCTTGAAATCCTATGGATCACCTTTGCATATGGGTAGTTATTGCTAGTGCTTCTCTTTAACAAAGCATGATCTTTAATCTTGATTAATGGCTACATGTAATGATAAAGTAAAACTTGACTTTTTAGCAAGATGGATTTAGGATCCTATCTGTCAACAAAAGCTGGGACATACAGTACAACCATGAGGGCTATATGGCTCTGGCTTTAGTTCAGTATTAGATTTACTTTCTCGCATGCGGCAGTTCACTAAAGTTGCCATTGCCGAGCGGTTGCGAGTTGTGGCTGGAGTGGTTACCGCTGCGTGTGTGTACCATCCCGGGGCTCCCGTATACCCCTTGCTCGTGGATCCGTACTGTCTGTGGTATGTCAGCGAGCCCCTTTGAAAGACTTCATAGTGTACCCTGCCCGCTCACCTCGGTAGTGTTAAGGGAGTCATGATCCCGGGGCATTTGGGCAAACACGACTCATGGGTAAAGTGTACAACCTCTGCAGAGTGTTAAAAACTGGTATATCAGCCGTGCTCACGGTCACGAGCGGCCCGGAAAACTCACAGAATCTTTGGTTACTTGTTGTTTACCGTTATGAATCACTTTATCATGATATTATGTTACTTGTTCATTTATTTACATGATCATGCAATTTAATTTTGGGGCTTAAGCATAACTTTGATCTACCACTTATAAAGTTTCGTTACAAATTAAAATTCTTATCGCAGTAAACCGTGTCATATTTTTTTGAGCCTCATGAACCCCATATATACTTGTTGAGTATTATAAGTACTTATGCTTGTTTACTTTCTTTTCAATATTTGGATAAAAATCCCGGATGGATATCAGACTATCAGAGTTATGAGGAGTATCCAGAGGACTACTAGGTTTGGGGTCAACCAGTTGACGTCCCTGTGCTTTGGAGCTTCGCGAGAGTTATCTTATATTTCCGCTGTTATGTAATAAACATTATTTAAATACTTGTTCGCTATGTAATAAACACTTCTGATGATACAATTTTGATAATTTGTCGGCTTATGTGTGTGACTGATCTCTGGGCACACATAAGGTTATTGCATCCCGTTTTGTCTTTAAAACTGGGTGTGACACCTTTGCTCAAAAGGGTGGTGGCTGATATGGATGTTGTTGCCACACCATTCTCCATTGTTGGATTTCTTCTTCTTGATAGGCTTGAAGTTGTTCGGTGGTTTATTGGACTATGCCTGCTGTCACACCATGCTCAACACGAAGCTCGCCTATAGCATTGGTGAGATTGTCCATTTGTTGTTGCCGCTCACGATGCTCCCTATCTCGTGAGGACGAGAAGGATGCTCGTGGTCTTTGAGGATGTGGTGGTCGAGGAGGCATGCCACTAGAAGTGTCCATGGTATCGAAAGTTGCATCGTCTTCCTCCTCACCAACAACTCCTGGGGAAGGACCACCTTGCTCTAATTGAACAAAGTATAGCCCCTCCTGTGCTCTCCTGTTTGAACCTGCAACACCTCTTTGCACATTTCCTTGATCCAAATCAAGGGTTAGTTTATGGGTCCTATACAACCGATGTTGCCAATTTGGAAGAGGAACCTCAGTTGTATGGCCATGACAAATCATTTTGAGTCCACCCCTGGGACCTCTTGTTATCATTTGAGCAAGTGTAAGATATTATTCCGAAATTACTGCTCTAGGTAAATAAAGGTATTCAAAAGGATAAGTTCCATCTAACAAGTTCATAGTTTCGGCAAGATGAGTGATTAAGGATGTGAATTGTATGGGTTCATTAGTTTCAATCGATCTTTGCCAAAATGCTACTAAACATTTTACAGGAGAGATTTGAATCTTATTGAGCATGGCATATAGCAATTTTAATTCTATGGTTCTTAGTATGCTAGCATCATTTCCAGGAAACAAAGTCATGTTCATCCAAAGGTGAATAAAACAAAGGGTTGGATTATGGATTTCCTCAGGTTTGGGGTTTGAGCAATCATGCAAAGAAGAGATAGATAACCACAATTCCCTTTTGTTAAATATATGCATGGTAGGATCCAAGTCAAGAAAGAAAGTGTCATCAAAAGCAAGAGAAACATCTAGATGACTCCAAGTGCGATTAAAGCTTTGATTAAACATATGGAAAGATATTTCATCATTAGAGACTTATAGTGAGCACAAGAACTCTATGGTGAGCAATTTAATTCCATGTTCATCTACTTGCCAAAAACCAGACCAACCAATGGTAGAGAAGATAGTATTGAATTCGGTGTTAATACCTGCGTTGGAGAGGAGAGTTGGATTCAAAATCCTTGTATGCTCGAAGGATCGATCCCGAAGAGAGAGATACTTCTGGTACTCTAGTTGGTCAAACCAGAGACCACTTTGTTGATCGTACGTCCTCATCGGGGGCACCATGAATGTGCCAAGATGAGGCACCTGCATCGGCGATTCTTCCTCCTCCTGAGGTTGTCCTTCGTTCGAGATGTTCTCCCAAGTGTATCGGGCAGAACCACCCCTTCTCCTTCCTTGAGAAGTGTCCTCGGATTGGTGGGACCGCCGAGATGAGCTTGCACTTAGAACTTGCTTCACTTTCTTCATTGCGTACCTCAAAGGATTCTTCATTTTCTGGAAAGTGGGATGGACACAAGAACAAGACTAGGACAAGTATTAGTGTTAATTCTAGTTTCCTAGTTTGCCTTGCGGGGATAGGCTTGAGCTAAGAGAAGCCTGATGAAGACAAGGTGTTTTTCTTGTGGACTTGAGAGAGAGCATCACTACTTCTTCAAAGAGCTAAGAACTTCACTTGAGGGAAAAGAGGAGAAAGCAAGGCAAAGGCAAGGAAGAAATGGTTTGAGCTTGAATTGAATTCTGGTTGGAGTGTGTGGTTTTGAACTCTCCTTGCATGGCCTTTTATAGAGGGAGAAGGTGGCACCAAGGAGGCACCATGGGGGTATCGGCCGACCCCCTATGGGCATGTCCTTGGGTGCCAATGTTCATGAGCTTTATGGGATGCCTTACACAAAGCAAAAGGAGGAGTAGGGGTGACATAAGGGTGTCAGCCGACCCCCCCCCCTATGAGGGCTCCAAACTGAGGATTCCACTCACACTTTTCCTAGTGCTTGATGAAAGGTAAAGCATGCTATGTGATGTGATCAAAAGCTGAGCTAAAGTGCTCAAGATTCCCCTCTTTAAACAAAGAGTAGTGGGAGACAAAAGTGTGTCATGCTTTAGTCAAAAGGTGATTGATGTGTTTTCTTTTTAAAGCATGACAAAGTTAAAGAGATGTCTCCTAAAGTAAATTCTGAATTTTGAAATTCACACTACTCAAATCATGAGATTCTTAGACAAAAGAAGATGGGAGTGAAAGGGATGTGACCAAAGGATTCCTAGGGGTGTCGGTCGGCCCCCCATAGGTCCCATTCACTTTTATTTTTGCTTTACCAAAGTCACCTTATGTCCCCCCTTGGAGAAATCAGGGTTAGAGAGCTTAGGGGTGTCGGCCGACCCCCCTTAGGACCTAACCCTGGTCAGTTTTTAGTGCTAACTGATCTCAAGATTTTATTAAGTCTAAACTTTATTTTTCTAAATTTTAAGCATGATGAACAATTGAAGGAATGACATAAATGTAGAGATAAATAAAGGAAATAAAAGATAACTACCAATTTACCTTTCGGCGAGGGCTCCTTGATTTTAAGTCCATGGAGCAGGACTTCTCCTTCGTGTTCATTCTTCGGATGCACTTGATGGCTCCGGAGATGGAGACCGAGGAGTGTGCACCTCCTTTGCTTTCCAAACCTGCCTTGGATTGGCAGGTTCCTACTTCTTGAGTTTGTCGATCTTGGCTTCCGGGTATTGCTTCTTTTGGTGTGGAGCTCGAACTCTTCTTCTTGGTTGATGTGCCTTAATCCGTTTGTTAATTTTATAACCATTGAAAGCACATTTTACCTTGTGACTTGGGAATTGGAAGTGGATCTGGCCTGATCCCACTTCGATGACTGCATTGGTGGTGTTGAGGAAGGGCCATGTCCAAGATGATGAAGTCGGTGGGGATGTACTCATCTTGGATGTTCACCAAGATATCCCTCGCAAGTCCCTTGGGAAACCACATTGTTTGATCCGCCATCTGCAAAGGAACACATGTAGGGAACAAAGGTCCCCCTAACAAGTTATCATATGTTACCTTGGACATGATGTCGACGCCCGATCCAAGGCCGCAGAAGGTGTTGTGGAAGGTTTGTTGTCCAATTGAGTACTTGATCGTCGGATAGCCTAGATCTTCCTTCTTCATGATGAAGGGAGGATTGAGAAGATAGCCCCAATTGGAGTGAAGTGGAGGCTTACCGAACCTCATTGTGACCATGTTAACATGCTCAATTGGATCCTCTGGTTTCCCAGGAATCTTACCTTGTTCTAGAGATGGCATAGCTATAGCCAATTGAGCTAGTTGGGTTTCTAACATTTTATTAAAGCTCAGTTGATTTTTCATAGCAGTGGCAAAGCTATCCATTTTCTCACCAAGAGTTTCAAGAACTTTATCATTGGCAATCATTTTTCTATTTATACCATCATTCATTTTAGATTGGCCAAGAACAAGATCTTTTAATGAAGGTTGATTATTGTAAGAATTGTAATTGTTGTAATTGTTATTACCTCCATTACCTTGGTAGAAGGGGTGCGAATTCCAACCTCCTTGCTGTTGGGGTCAATACCCGTTGTTGTTGTTGATGAAGTTCATGTCCTCCTTCAATGTCTTGGGCAGTTGTTGCCCGAGTGATCATTTCCCCCGCACACCTCGCACAATGGATCGACTTCTATAGCTCATGCGATGGCAGTGGGATATATGGCCTCTTGTTCCTTCTCAGAACCTTCTTCTATCTTCTTCATCAAGAGGTCCATCTTGGCAGAGAGTATGTCCACCTCATTGACGGTGTGCATACCTGATCTCCTCGGTTGGAGACGTTCCTCACCCCATCCTTGGTTGATCACCATTTTCTCGATGAGGTCTTTGGCATTCCTCATGGTGAGTTGGAGGAATGCCCCTCTAGCGGCAGCATCAAGGTGACTACGGGCCATACTGGACAACCCGTGGTAGAATCCTTGAATCAAGAACCAATCGTCTATCCCATGATGAGGACATGCACGAATATACTCTTGGAGACGCTCCCATGCTTCGGGAATCATCTCATCAGATTGTTGTTGGAAGCTCAAAATCTTTCCGCGAAGGGCATTGGTTTTGCCCGTTAGGAAGAACTTCTTGAGGAATGCATTGGCACAACTCTCCCATGTAGTGACTTCTTCTTTGTGGGCGTAGAACCATTGCTTCGCCTTTCCCAACAATGAGAATGGGAAAAGACGAGGGCAAATGGCGTCCGATGCCACTCCCTTGATAGTAAAGGTGCCACACAACTCCATGAAGTGCTAGAGATGAGCATTGACAACCTCATGAGGCTTCCCGCAAAATGGATTGGCCTGCACCATGTGGATCAAGGCGGGCTTTAGCTCGAAGGTGGCATCCCCGAAGTTGACTTCAGGGCCCTGAGCTACGTGGGTAGCGGATGGGGCTGAGAAGTCAAAGATCGCCTTCTGGGCCATAGCTTCCTTGAGTGGTGGTGCGAAGCCTCCTTCCTTGAACGGATTCAGGGTCGATATGACCCTCTAAGGGGGAACTTAACGATGTCTAGTCCTCCTCAACAGCTGCTCGGGATCTTCTAGATAATATCACGGTAGTTGAAAACCGCTCATACATTGTCTGGCTTCACAAGAAAGGAAGACACAGACAGGGGTAAGCCCCTATGATTAATTGATAACTAAGTTAACGAGAATATCTGCATTCAATCTAATCAAAATTTCTAGGCTAAGCTTTCCCCCAACAGCGCCAGAAATGCTTGTTGGTATTTCTTATGACTATTAGATAAATCCGCAAGCGCACAGATTATACCGTTGCATCACTTCACCTAGGAGTATTCCAAGGTATCGTAATTTATATTTTCCCAAGGGAAAGCTGGGCTAGAAATGATAATTAGAGAGAGATCCTAGAGAGCACCGATCCTAGAGAGCACCTCAACTTAGTACCAACTAGTATAGGGGGTAAACAATATATGTGATAGGAAGGTGATGGATGAATAAGCCAATGATAAAAGATAACTTGAAGATAACTAGTGAGTATAGCTAGGTGGGAGGACAACGAGAGAGATTAGGACTCCTATGTAATTCACTCTTACTTCAATATACTTAGCCAATTAATTAGTCTAAACACAATAGTTTTCTCCTCAATACAAGTATGGTAGGCGAGAGGATAGATCAGTAGGAGGGAAAAACTCCTACCGGACCGCGCTCTCTTTTTATGGGAGCCTTACCTTTTAAGAACTTGCCAAAGAACACGTGGAATACAAAGACTAGACAAGGCTATCACTCTCTTGCTAGCTACCACAAACAATCCGTGCAACAAGCGGTAACCAAGGATAAGATAGTATATAAGCACCACGCTTACACATAACTTATTACTTTGACTATGATCTATAACCAAAGCACCCTATGACAGGCAATGATCGCATACGGGAAAGGCCACAAGGATCACAGACTATTGATGTAAAGGCTAGTAATAAACAAAAGCATATAACAAGACTATAGCAAGTATAGTAATTCTCAAAGTAAAGACTAAGTAAAGTAGAGGATAAGTAATATATTGAATAAAGTAAAGCCTTGCAAAGAAGGAAAGATACAATAGCTATACCAGACTCTCCAGAAGACAACTCCGGAAATCCCGAGCACAGTTCAACTCAACTCTAACTCCCACTCTAGACTAACTACTAGAACAATCTAAGGAATTGAGCTTGTAGGCTTCTTCACCATGAATGAAGAGGGGGGGCGAGCCTCTATTTATAGTGGGAGGTGGAGTAGGGGCTACTCCACAGCCACGTCATCGATCTAGGAGGCTTCAACTCTCCACCCTTGGATCCACCGCCTCTAAACCACCTTAGAATGGATGGTCTTGATCTTCAACATGTGTTTAATGTGTGGGGATTCACCAGGCGCAGCAAGGGCCATAGGGGGGTATCGGACGACCCCAAATGGTAGGTGGGCCCTGCCCTCGAGGTTCTAGAATATGCCCCACTGGTTAGGGATCAAGTGGGGGGTGGTACCCCTTGTAGGGTATCGACCGACCCCCTCCTAGGGTCTCTGGCCCACCACCTTGTTCTAGAAGGTGGTCCCACTTGTCATGTGAGTTGGTTGTTTGTTCTGAGATAATTGTCACGTTGATTTCCTTGATGTGGGCCCATGGATCCATGTGAGGTGAATTTGAGCCGTTGGGAGAAAGCACAAGTTGGTCCAAGGGTTGAGGATGACTTGGGAGTGCTTCTCCAGGATCATGGCTAGTGTAGAGAGCTGGTGGGCTCAATGGTGTGTTGGCCGACCCACTATGTGGGTCCCACTGGCCCTCTCTCCATTTCTTCTAATTCTGCATCAAATACTTGGACTTGTGGAACTTGTTATTTTATAAAGTATGCTCATGATGTGATTGTCTATCCTTGATCCTGAGGTTGTTGGCACTATTTTTGATATATAATAGTGTGTCATTCTTGGTGTCAACACATGCATAATTTAAAAGATCTATGGAACTTCAAAACCTAATCATACACTATAGCAAACAAAGGTAGCATCAAAGTATTATAGAGATTTACTCAAGTGAAGATGAAAGAGCATGATTAACAATTTAGTAGTTTGAGCATGCCTTTACAAGTACGAACAACCTAGTCAATATCGCAACATGGCAAAAGATATTTTTTTGGTGGGTTATCCCCCAAGCTTGAATTTTTCAAAAATCAAGATTGGATGAATGAAATTCAATGTTGCATGATGATTGTTGGACACACCTTATGTTTGTCATTCCTTCATTCTTTCTGCTCTATACCTGGAAAGGTTAGTGACAAAAATATCCAAAGTAATATAATCATATATTTCTATGCTCGCTTTACAAGGGTAGACAAAAAAGGTAAACACTTATGTGAGGATATGACAAGTGCTTGTTTTAGGACACTAAGCTTGTCCTAGGGAAACATTTTAAGATGTGTTTTTAGTGAAACAGTTTCTCCTCCATTACCTATCTCAAGATTTAACACAACAAGATCTGCAAAATTAATGATAAACATATGCATCAAAAACCACCCTTTTGAAGTTTTTGTAAACAGAAAGTGCGAGGGTGTTAAAGATGTCATGTGTGGTAATAAAGAGACACCAATGGGTATGGGAGATGTCTCATATGAGCATGGATTTAAAGAGATGGTTATGGAATAGATTTCATGCTCATAGATATCATCTTCCTCTCCAATCTCTATGGTTAATTCTAGATGGATATTTAAAATTCCACTTGGATTGGTGAGTCTTGAATTGGTCTTGTTTGGGGCCTCCTCTATACTTGGGTGATTCATATTTTCAAATGGAGTTAAAACTAACCAAAGCCTAGAGAAATATTGCTCCCAAACCATGGCTATCCAAGCACGGCAAAGTTCATAGCCATTTGTAAGAATAGGGGATAAAGATGGTGGAATCTCCAACAAGTCACCCTTTAGAGTAGAGTCTTTATAAATGCGGTAAGAAGAATATGGTAAGGTGAGAAAGATGGTAAAAGGAAATAGGTAAATGGATGACCATAGTTCGAAACTAGCACAACTACCGTTCCCCGGCAACGGCGCTAGAAAGGTTGTTGGTATTTCTTAACGCACACAGATAAATCCGCAAGCGCACGGATACCGCTGTATCTTTCACCCGAGAGTATTCCAATAGTATCGATTTCCACGAGGAACATGAAGTGAACTAGAGAAGAACTAAGAACGTCCAAGGATAGATAAGATAAATGAGTAGAGAGATTTTAGAGTTTTCTAAGGGGTTTTATCTAATCAAAGGCCCACGATACTCTACCTACTTTGGAGCAACAGTACCTTCCCGACTCTCGATATAGACTCGGAAAAAGGTAGTCGGGAGAGGCTGCCAAAAGCTCTACGAAACACCAACCCGAACGTGGTGGACTACAAAGGCCTTACAGATCTGTCACCTCTGGGGCTACCACAACTATCCGTGGGATTGAGCGCAAGCTTGGTAATTTCAAGACTAGGCACCACGCCTAACCTATTAATTACTACTCTAGCTCTACGAAGACAAGAGCACTCAACACGAGCGGAGATCCCGTAAATAGAATAAAGCAAGAACTGAAATAAGATACTTATAAATAATAAATGAAGAACCTGGAGATTGCTCAGAACCAGATGCTGCAAAGGTACAATGTTGAGGAAGATCCAACAGATCCGGCTCCTTCTAGCTCTCTCCTCCTCTCTCTCACCTCTAATTACAACTATATGAACTAGAACTAGAAGAACTAGATCTAGATAACTAGAGGGACCTCTCTCCTTCTCTACTTATAATTGAAACCCTAGTTTTTGCTCTAGAGAAGAATAATGAGATGAGATGATCCTTAGGGGATCAGGGGCCTTGCTTATATAGCCTCTTCAAATGAACAGGGGCTGTTGGATCAAACCGACCTATATGAAGGGTTTAGATTCATCCTCAAAGGCAGTGGAGCATAATCCATGAAGTAGAGCCTGATTGGCTGCTGGCAAAGGGCGGGCGCCCTGGCTCCGGGCCCGATACGCTTCTCGTTCGTTCTTGAGTCTTCCAGAACCTTCTGGAGTACAGAAAATTGTGCGGTTAATAATTATCTCTATGTAAACATGACATGTGGGCCTTTCTTTGGTATTTCCTGATAACCCCTTGCAGAAACAGACATTCACCAAAACTCGTGGAATTCTATCACTATAAAACCTAATTCTAGCTATTGGTTTCATTTAGATCCTTTTCCTTGTTTAGTTGACGGTCAGATTTGGTATTTAAGGACCGTCAACAAATGCAAACTTAAACCCGATGGTGCTCCAAATTGATATAAAAGTTGAGGTGTGGATTCCATTTAAAAAGATAAAAACAAAACAATAAAGTAAATAAAGCAAAGATAAAAGTATAATACAAGGTTAAGCTAAACTTAAAGTCAATCTCAAAGAAGAAACAACCGTTCCCCGGCAACGGTGCCAGAAATGCTTGTTGATGTTTCTTAGAGCACACGAGTAAATTAATTATCCGCAAGCGCACAGATAAACAACGATGTAGCACTTCACCGAGATAACCCAGTTTTAAATATCGAACCCAAAGGAACGGTGTATGAGGATGACTAAGTCTATATTAACTTAACCTGATTCATAATCAAGTATAGATAACTATTGATAAGAGGAGAAGGAACCAAGGACTTTCTAGTTTTGGTCACGAGGTAAGCTTTATCTTTTATGATCTCTAAGGATGATGACTTGAATAACAGCAGAAAACAGACTTCTCTCCTACTAAGCACCTATATGTCTGCCAAACCTATTATGGAAAACGGACTACAGAGGAATCAACGTAGCTATAAGAGTGACCTATACGAGCTACCGTTATCCAGAAAATCAGGGGACAAATGCAAACAAACTTTGCCTAGGCACCATGCCTACACTAGGTATTACTACTTCAATCAAGTAATGACCAAGATTAAAGCACTCCGAAGAATTACAAACATAAAGAACAATAAGAGTAAATGCTTACTTTAACCAGAAGTCGAATACAAGGGTATCTTAGAATAAAGATCCTATGTGAGAGGAATCTGATCCCAAAGAATACAGCGATGAAGAAAAACTAATAGGACGGAACTCCTCCACAACTCTACTCTCCAACTCTAAATATTTAATCTCTAAATAGAGCTAGAACTACATGGATCTAATCTCTCTTGAATTGTTGGCCTAGATCTACTAGATAGGAATTAGGGTTTAGCTCTTGAGCTTCTGATCTGGCTTGACTCCAGGGGGGTATAGGCCTCTATTTATATCCCGGAGGGATGCACGTCAGCCGTTGGATCAAACTGACTTAAGGTAGGGCTCAGATCAATCCTTGAAGGCGGTGGTGGAAGCTTCTAGAAGACAGAGGCCAAGTGGGCCCAGGGGCTGCTGCCCGACCCCACCATGTGCTGGCCGGTACCACCTTGTGGGGTCTGGGGCCCCGCTTCGCTCCGGTGTCTGCGGGATCCTCCTTGAGTATTTTGGCAGGTGTTTCTCCGTGGGATTTATTCAATATCTTCTCTGATTTGCTTTCCTTTATTCTCTTTTCTGGAATAGTCCCTGGAAGATATTGAAACACCAAAACTCGTGGAATTTGTTAGATAAAGTCCTATATTTCTAGATTTTATATTTGATTGATCCATTTATTTGTGGTAGAACCGTCCAAATTATAAGAGATCAAGTACCAAAGTAGCCGATTTAACTGCCATTTAAAGCACTTGAGCCCATACAATCCCGGTAGTCCAGAAATCTCAAAGGATTTCTAACAATCGTATATCCAACCTAGATCACGCAAACTCAGGTATGCACATTCGAACGAACCAACAATTAAACGAAAATACTTGAAGTACGAAATAAAGTTATTACAATACTTTGTTCCAAATAAAGTAGTACTCACGCCACAACACACGTGGCCAAAAGAAACATTGTTTTGAAACTCGAACCCAAAGTTTTACTCCACACTAGTACCATTAAGAGATAGAGGTGCCAGCAAGATCATGTCCAACAATAGCAAAAGATGAGCTCGTAGAAGACCTTGCCCGAAGCCTACTCCTCTTCTCCTTCAACAGGATAGAGACAGTGCTTACAATAGCCAAAGTATACTTGGCCATCTGCAACAAATGGGATAAACCTTGAGTACGGGAATGTACTCAGCTAGACTTACTTGTCTAACTGAAAATAAAGACTCCAAGGATATGCATGGCTAGATATGTGGATCTGGATAAACTTTGCTTTTACAAAAACGCGAACAATAAGAAACTTAAAAATTAGAGAGCAGCCATTTTCCATCCTATTATTTATCTCTAGTTTTTGCACCTGAACTAGAGCACACACTTGATCTAAACAAGCAATAAAATAATACCATATCCAGATCATTTGTCCATATTTTAGTAGAACCATTAACGATGTCACATGGAGTTGTACCGTGGTGAAGCTCAGCATAATCCCCCACTATCCGGTGGGAGGCAGCGACTCGAATCGATATACAACCAGCTGGCAAGATTACCTTTAACACACGCCCACACTTTCCCCGTTGAGTCCATGCATTGGGTTACCGCTCAACAAAGTCCAGGTAGTACCGCCGCGATCTTAGTGTAATCCACCCAATTGGAGAAATCGGTTGGCCACCACGGGGCAGGTCGTATCTCCAAACTAGAGGGTGCCAAAAGTAGGATGAGAGTCGGCCCAGACAGTGTTTATTCGGCTTCGGGGTCGATACTCACAACGGCCCCTATGTGAAAGGGCGGATTCAAAGATGTAAGAGGGCCACTATCGTATACAAACCTATACGATCCAACGGACGGACTGCCCCCAAGTCTAAACCACTTGGTGCCCTTGCCTTCCAGTTGACCGCATTTCATTACTACCATTGGTTCTTTCCCACGATAGCAAAATATAGCCAACCGTGATCGGTATTACCCCCATGGGATAATACTATAAATAAATGTAACCATTTATTCTAAGCAGGCTAAGCGGTTGCTTTTACTTTTATTAACAGGGTAACAAGGGAGGTAATTCAAATATCAAAGAAGGTAATGCATCAACTGGGATTCAATCAACTCCTGTCACCTAATGCATCACAGTATAAAATATTCAAGTAGATTAATTGTAAATACTGGGAGGCTTAAAGATGCTCCGGGGCTTGCCTTGAGTGAAGGTGGAGGGCTGGTGGTCAGGGCACTCGGGTAAGTTTGGTTCTGGCTCTGGAAACTCCTCTTGAAGCTCCTGCACCCCCCTGGACTTCTCCTCCCTGGGGTGACATCTGAAGTTCCTCCATTGATCCTAAATGTTTGAAATGCATATGATTAACCATGGGTGCAAGGGATGATGCTTGAAATAAGAATTAAACACTAAAAGGTTGCTTCTAGAGTTAACCTAATATTCATTCTAGTTCCACTTTACACAGCAAGCCTATTATAAACTGCACAGAAAAATCTACAAAAATTACAGAGGACAGAACATGCTTAAAGTATACTACTGCAGAAATTTCACTTAAAGCAAAGCTACCAACTAGCAGATACAAAAAGATGAATTTAAATGCAGAAAAAACACTTTGAACTAGACCTACTGGCTAATAGGGTGAAACATGGTATATCTTATTTTTAACATGTTATTTACTTAGAAACATATTTATCAAGAAAATTCCATGATCAGAACAACCAGATTATATTCTATATGATTTTCCAAAAAAACCCTAGAAAAGGACACTTGAACTACAAGTATCTTTTCTGCCATGCAACATACCACATATTATAGTTTTCCTAGACAGATCATGGTACACAGAGGCTACAAAAAAAGTTTTATGATTTATACATGCACAGATTTACCACAGGAATTAATCTAAGAAAATAGCAGAAACACATTTTAATAGACAGTAAATAAATTCTACACAGAAACATGGCAACTCATATTTTTCCTAGCTTCTACACATGATAACAGAGCTAGCATAAAAACCTCACATTTTTATCTGATCATTTCATGCAGGACCACATTTAACTTTGATAAATGCAGAAAAGGATTATTTAAACATTAGTACTGAAGACGTTCTCCAAAAATTACTTTTATATTTTTAACAGAAAGATCTTAATTTGTAGAATCTAACACAATTTAATTCATCATTTTAGGGTTTACCAAACTCCAGATATTAAATAAACAAGCATTAATACATTACTCAAAAATAGGAAAAAGGAAAAGCATTTCTGCATTTGGCCCATGGTGAACAGTGTTGGGCTCGGCCCAATGCGTGCGGGAGAGCGAACTGACAGCCGGGGCCCGCGGTCAACGTAGGGTCCACTTGGGAGCGAGCTAGGGCAGAGCACCGGCGTTGACCGGCGTTTTCTCGCCGGCGGTGAGCTCACCGGCGGCGAGGGTTCATGCGTTGGGCTCGTGGTGATGACGCGCATCGGCTGGGGGTGATGACCCTGTAGTAAGCCGGCGGCGTGCGGTGGCGGCAAGACACGGCGGTGTGAAGCGGCGGGGCCGATACCGTCGGTGCTAAGCTAGGCTAGCGGTTGTGTGAGCACCACAGTGGTGTTGTGGATGCAGCGCAAGTGTTGGTTGGACCGGAGGAGCTCCGAGGAGACCCGATCACATGCGAGCTCCGCGGCGGCGGCAATCGCGCACGGCAACCGGCGCGGTGTTGTTCCAGGGTGAAAGTGGGTTAGAAGAAGGGTGTTCTCACCTCTACTATTTTTGGTGAAGCTTCCACGGAGATAGAAGTAGCAGAGGTGGTCGAGAGAGAGGTGAACGCAGTTTGGTCGTAGCGGTGGCGACTGCGAGCCGAGGAATGGTGGCGGCGTCCCGGCAACGGTGGAGCTCGGCAGGCTAAACTGAGGCGAGCAGGGCGTGTGTGAGGCGAAAGCGAGCTGGTGCGCGAAGTGGATCGAGCAGAGGAGCTCGAATGGTGGCCAAGTGAGGAAGGGGGTGTTTGGGCGCTCTCGGTGCTCGGCGCGGCGAGTGCGAAGGTAGAGCGAGCGAGCGAGTGAATGAGCGTGCGTGTTTGCGAGTGCAGGAGGTCGAGGGGGTGTAGGTAGACCCTTGGGTGCGGTCATGGTCGACCGGCGCGGCCGGTGGGGGCCTAGATGTGACGGCAGGCCGAGCGGCAGAGCGGGTGCAGCGACACTGCCAGTCTGTGGCGCGGCGCAGAGCGACAGGGCACAGCGAGGTCGGCGCAGTGCCGCAGGGTGCGGCGCGGGCACGAGAGCGAGTGGCGCGGCGTGGCTTGTTCGGCGTAGGCCGGTAGGCATCTGCGGCCACACAGCAGCAACGCCGGCGTACGGTGCGGCCACGGTCGGGCGCGTTGCGCGTGCGTGGAAGGATCAAGATGCCTAAGAGGGGGGGTGAATTGGGCTTGTTTTAAATTTCTAAAGCAAATATGAAAACCTATCAAATTCCAATCACCCCCTAGTGCCTACGATCCATGTGTCCTAGCTAGAAAGCGGTAGCAGTTCATGGAAATTAAAAGCAACCTAAGCAATTCTCGTAGGTAAGATAAAAACAAGACGGAATGTAATGCGGAAATATAAAGAGCTAGGGAAAAGAGATTCTCAGTGACGCAACGATGTTTTCCTAAGGTATCGAGGTGTCGACACACCCCCCTAGTCCTCGTTGGAGCACCTCGCAAGGTATCGCTCCCCCTCTACCCGCGCAAGGGTAGAGTGCTCTCTACGGGCTGATTCTTCGCCACTCCGGCTTGGTGAATCGCCCACAACCGATCACAGAAGCTTGGAGAAGAGCCGCCAACAATCTTCCGGCGATCACTTCCTCCGAACACCACCAAACCGTCTAGGTGCTGTCGAACACCAAGAGTAACAAGCACAAGACCTTCACTTGACCAACTCAAGGCTAGGAAGGTGGATGGATGCACACAAGTCACTCCTAATCACTCTAGGAGGGAAGAACAAGATGAACTCTCTCTAATCTCTCCCTCACTAGGCACTTGACTCTCCAAAGGATTTCTCAGGGTGTCACCAGCTGAAACAATGGCCAAGAGTGGTCCTAAGGACGAAGGGGGCAACTATAAATAGTCCCCACCTCCAAAACTAGCCATTTTTTACTTTTTCCTCTCTCTGCGAAGCCACAGGACTAGTCCGGAGCTTATACCACTGGACCATGCACACTGGTCCGGAGCTCACTCTGACTTCCAACTCAGGCACCGTTGGACTACTCTGCTTGGTCCGACGCCCTGGTCCGACGCACTGGTCCGGAGCCAGGGTGCTCTCTGAGTGAAAAACATCCTCTCTTCTTCGAACCACCGGACCACTCCCCTTGGTCTGGAGCCCTGGTCCGACGCTCTGGTCCGGAGCCAGGGGCTTACTGTATGAAACCAACCTCCTGTCTTGAAGCGTCGGACTAGCCGTCGGACTCACCGTCGGACTAGTCCGGAGCCTTCTCTCTCTGACACGAGCCATCGGACCACTCTCCTATGGTCCGACGCTTTCCAGATAGGTGGTCCGGAGCTCCTCGAGCTGAGATTTTGCCTGAGTTAGGGACCATCGGACCACTCTCCTATGGTCCGACGCCTACTTGGCAGACTGGTCCGGAGCCTCTTTCTCCCCCTATTTCAATTGTTTTCGCTGAGATTTCTCAAGGGATTTTGCTCCTACCATTTCTAGGGTTAACCAAGGGCTGAAAGCAAGGTCTCTAGGACTAGTTGTGACAAGTGTGCATATACCCACTCTCCTAAACTTTCTTAGGTCAAGCTACTAATCTCATACCCCCCTTTATAGTACGGTCAAAGGAAAAACAAAATCCTAGCTATACTTAGTGCCCTTCTCAACCTTATGGCACTAAGAACTAGCCTAGTCTTCAACTTGTATCTTCATCCTTTGCAACCGAAACGATTTCCATCTTGGGGCATGAATATCCATTAAGCCCATTCAAATTGCATCACTAATGACCTAACATAAACAACTTTGCCTCTGCAAAACACACGTTAGTCATAGTGACCTAGTATTGTCGTTAATCGCCTAAACACAAGGGTCCATGATTCTACAATCTCCCCCTTTTAGGTGATTGACGACAATACAAGCTCGAGTAGAGAATAATGAGTGAATTTTGATAAAAGAAAACATGACTTGACATGAGATAGGCATGGGTTAGTGATAGAAAAGACAAAAACATGCCTAACCATTCAAGCCATGACAAGCACAATAGATATGAATTGAGCATAGTACTTGATTTCATAAAGAATATGCTATAGCCAAAAGATCAGAGATTAGCGCGGAAGCAATATAGCATAAACAAGTGACATGATATATAAAGATGAATGTCCACACAGGTCACACAACCATCAAGTCTCAAGCATCACACATATCATACAATGCATAAAGACGGTAAACGTGATGCATGATGCGATAGAGTTTATACACATCAAAAGAACGAGTCCTACTAGCTCCCCCTAAAGCTAGTCCATCTACTCGACTCTCCCTCTCCCCCTTTGGCGTCGAAGCACCAAAACTAGGCGTCTGGAGGCGGAGTGGAAGCAGCCGTGGAGCGGTCGAGCACCCTGAACGCTGCCAAGTAGGTCTCATCATCTAAGTCCTCCCCCGGAGTGTCTGACGCTGGTAGAAAAGCGGTCTAGGGGTCAGAAGCTGACAGGCCTACTAGCGCTGCTGTCAAAGACTCTGGAGCAGTAGCCGGGGAAGTAGTAGGATCAGAAACCGGTGCCAGGGTCGCTGCGGGAGCCTCAGGAGCTGCGATATCCGGTTGTGCCTCATGCACTGACTCGACTGGAGTCTGAAGGACCGGAGACCGCGGAGGCTGTACTAGAGTCGAAGTAACCACTGTAGCATCGGTAGCAACTGCAGCTGTGGGTGGAGTAGACACGGCTGGAGCCTGACTGTCGTGTGTAGCCTCGGAGGAAGCTACTGAGGAACGGTGCTAATCAGCTGTCGGTGCAACAAGCTCGGCCTCAACCTCTGCTGCTATCTGTGGACTAGTGGGGGACGACTGCCCTGTAATGTCGCTGCACGACACAGAAAGATCTCTGGCAGTAGCACCCATCGTAACAGTGAGCGGCATGGAACTAGTAGTGAGAAGGGTGAACTGCTGAGTGGGGCCGAAGGTGTCCAACCACTGTGTCATCTGAGTCGCCGGTGACTGGAACGGGATGGTCAATCCGGCACCCTGAAGTCCACTGGACTGTACGGCTGGGGTGGGAGTGACTGTCTGACCGGCAGAACTCGAAGGGGCCACTGAAGGGCCAACTGAGGGGCCAACTGAAAACTGGGGTCCTCCTAGCTGCCCAACTAACTGAGAAGGCTATGAGGTACTCATCATCTATATCTAAAGTGTAGCTGGAAACTCAAGAGGAGGGGCGCCAGTCCACTTCATCATGTGGGCCATAAAGGCCATGTTTTGCTGCTGAAGCTGCTGAGACTCTAACTGTAGGCGCTGTGACTCCAACTGCATAGCTAGCATCTGTCGCTACATCTCAAAGTGACGCTCGTCAGACTGCCGCTGCATCTCATCCTGTCTCTGCTAGACCTGAGTAACTACAGTGACTAAAGAGCTCTGCTGCTCATTAGGACGGTCAAGGATCTTCAGCATCATCGTCTCTGTAGCAAAGCCAGAGCCGCCAGCCTCAGTGTCGTGAGCTTGTGGGGGCATAGGTGGAACTGGCTGGAAGTTGGCGTCTGAGCTATCTGAAGTAGTGTCCTCATGAGTCACATCAGCTCCCGTGTCCAAACCGTGAAGCTCCTGCTGCTCAACACTGCGGATAGCCTCATCCTGAGTATCAACATCGGCTCTGTCAGCTAGAGCAGTCCTCTCTCTGACCAGACGAAGCACCCTGTTCCCAAACCGGCTGTCAAACAAACCAAGGACACGGTAGGCTGGGAAAGAGGTCGGTGACTGATCCAGCAGGGCGCGGAGTCCAGGGTTGGCTCCCTCAAGCTCAATAGCTATGTTAGATGAAATCCAATGAGCATAGGGAAACTGACGATGTGCCCTCATACCATCCGCTATCACATCCTCAATCTCTGACACAAGAAAGTCTGCTATGTCGAACGGTGTCTAAGAGACTAAGACCTGAAGGAGTAGCTGCTGCATGTTGGTCAATCCTTCCTTGTAACCCGTGCAAGGCAGCAAGGTACGACGTAGGACCTCGTTCAACCGGTGAACGGTGGGTCGAAGCTCTGCTAGGCTACGACGGGACCCCTCTGAGAAAGGTGGCTTGAAGAGAGGAGCCACCTCCTGAACTGACAGTGTACGACCACGTCGAGCTCGGCGAGGCACAAAAGCTCCTCTGTAGCAGTCATAGTGAAGATCGAGCTCGTCACCTGTCTGACAGAGGTGAAAGATCTCTCTGAGCCGAGTCAAATAGAGCCTGTATCGCTCGCCTCTGAAAGTATACTGTAGAAACTTGTGCTCTGGATCAACCCACACTGAGGCATAGAACTCTCTAACCCATCTCTCAATATAGTTTCTGGAACGACCAAGTAAATCGGCGAGTCCCGGAAGGTATGTGATAAACGGTCTGATCTCCTCACCAGCCAACTCAACTATGCTCTCCAAGGAGCAAACCCTGTGCGGCCGGATCTGGATGCTGGTAAGCTGAGCTGCTCTATAGAAATCCTCCATGAGAGGTGTGTGCCAACCTAGTGAGGCTCTGGGGTCACGCTGATCCGGGCACCACTTCTCAAGAGCGACAAACCATAGCTTCTTCACCTGCTTGGCTGTAAGATTCCGTAGATCAAGGTGAACAGAAGCTGAAGCTGCTGTGGGAGCTGCTGAAGCACTCTGAGGTGACTGAGCTGACTGAGAGCGAGTAGATCGCCCCCAGGAACAAGCTGCCAATGGTGTACCCAGGGCCTCCATGACAAGCTCCTGTTCCTCTGGAGTGTCCTCTGTCTGTGACCCAGTAGGGGGAGTAGAAGGTAGATCCCGTGGAGGGGTGCCAAGTCTTACTGTGCCTCGGCGACCGCCTCGCTTTGCACGGTCGGCTGCATCTGCCACTACTTATGCTTTCTCAGCCTCTGAGAGCTTTCGCTTCTTTTTCTTTGGCTTCTCAACAACTGGCTTCTTGCCCTTGTCTCTGGAAGGACGTGGAGAAGGAGGAGTGTCATCACCTGACCCAGTAACACGAGCACGAGAGCCGCGAGCCATCACTGATCAAGCAAAGAGTCACTGCCCACTAAAAGAAAGCCACTGACAGATCACAAAGAATACTGCCTCAAGAACCACTGAGCTCTGCCAACTGCCAGAATCAACTGAAAGAGAGGCCTGCAAGCCACTGGACTGAACCTTCTGAGTCTTTGCCTCAATCCTTACTCGCGAGCTTTGCCCCGAGTTTAAACTGCCACTGACTGCTGCTAGATAGAATAGACAGGGTATATATAAGCATATATGAAATCTAGAGATAAGAATCCGTATAGAAGCAAGCATCTAGATAAGTAAAGGAATGAAATCTGATATGATACCTGAGGTAAGAAAGCGTATCTAATCAGAGTGATTCAAGTCCCAAACGACACTCCAAAAGAGATTTGCCAGCTGTGAATTACAATTAGCAATTGATTTAGTGGATTGGAGTTGACATGTTTAAGAGATTTGCAAGGAATAATCCTAGGACATGACGTTTTCCATGATACGACAAAACATGTACGCAAGGATTGAAGCTATACCCTAGCGACGAAGAGGTGAAGTCGACGACGACGAATCGAATTCGGTCGGGGACGAAAACGTCGAAAGGCAAACCCTAGGGTTAAGGCTAACCCTAAGGGGCAGTGCCTTCCTCTTGATTTGCAAGCAATGTCAATGGAGAAAGGGGAAACCCTAGGTGTGCACGAGCTCGGCAGGGATGAGAGTGGAAGCTTGGACGCCGGCGAGGGGGTGATCTCGGCGGCGAGGCGGTGGAGAAAGCAGGGCGGCGTTGGGCGGCGATGGAGAGGTGGAGACGCTGCTACGCGGTGAGGAGTGGTGGCGGAGTGGCGGCGGCGCACCGGAGATGGGCTCACCGGCGGGAGGAGTGGCGCAGGGGAGCTAGCAGCGGAGCTGCGGCGGTGGAGGCGCGACGGCGTATGGACGACAAAGACAAAAGATACGGCTGAAACAGAGCCGTTAGCGGGGGGGGGGGGGGGGGGGGGTTATCCGCAAAATTTCGAAGCGTCGGACCACTATGCTTGGTCCGGAGGCTGGTCCGACGGGTGGTCCGACGGTACCAGAGAAGGAAAACAGTGAGCACCCGACCACCGGACCAGTGCGTTGGACTACTCACCGGACTGGTCCGACGGTGCACCGGACGGGTCCAACGGTGCTTAGATAAAACTGACAGAGGCACCGGACAGCTTGCCATTGGTCCAGAGGAGCGTCGGACTGTGGTCCGACGGATTCTGTGGCTGGAGAATTTTTATGCAGTGAGGGACAGAGCGTCGGACCACTGAGCGTCGATCATGCAGAGTGGTCCGGAGGGTGGTCCGGTGCTTAAATTTGCTCTGAATTTTCCTATTTTTCTCTCCAATCTTTTCTCTTAGCCAAGTACCAACACAAAAGAACAAAGAGGAGCACTTGTTGGACTTAACATAAGAACCATCTCTCAAACCCTCAACTTTAGAAATAGTTTGCCATAGGCTAGGATTAGTTTTCTTAAGAAAATAGTTCAATAAAGCTCCAAGGATCACCATAGGGGCACAAGAGGGGTATTAGCTGAAGCTAGAGCTTTGAATTGCTCCCCCTAAGTGTTGAACCTAAGGATGACCAAAAAACTTAACCGAAGAGAAACGAAGAAGCAACACTCATGCATATGCAATGCAAAACGGAATTTGAATCTAGGTTGCTTGCAAGTTTAAACCGCGGTTAAGCTTTGTCACATGCTTTGAGGGCGGTTATCTTAACTGCGTTAGCCAAGCCTATGTGCATTGCCAAATTAAACATGTTATATTACATATGAATGCATGGTTCACACAAACTCATCTTTTAGTGAAGTTAGAGTGATCAAGCACATTCAACTCGCTTCTCAACCTACAAAAGGTTGATTCATCGAGTGGTTTAGTGAAAATATCCGCCAATTGATCTTCGCTCTTAACTCCAACTAGTGTGATGTCTTTCCTAGCCACATGATCTCTAAGAAAGTGATGGAAAATATCTATGTGCTTGGTGCGAGAGTGTTGAACCAGGTTGTTAGCAAGCTTTACGACGCTTTCATTATCACACAAAAGTGGAACCTCTTTTAAAACAACGCCGTAATCAAGAAGTGTTTGGGTCATGTATAAGATTTGTGCACAACTTGCTCCCATGGCAATGTATTCCGCCTCAGCGGTTGACAATGCCACATTGTTTTGCTTCTTTGAGGACCAAGAAACAAGTGATCTTCCTAGCATGTGGCACCCGCTGGAGGTACTCTTCCTATCAACCTTACACCCGGCATAATCTGAATCGGAATAGCCAACTAGTTGGAAGGGAGCTCCTTTGGGATACCAAAGACCCATGCTAGGGGTGTGTCTTATGTACCTAAGGATTCTTTTAACCGCACAAAGATGCGACTCCTTAGGGTTTGCTTGAAATCTAGCACACATGCACACACTAAACATGATATCCGGCCTAGATGCGGTGAGGTAAAGTAAACTACCGATCATAGAGCGATAAAGAGTTTGGTCAATCGGTTTACCTCCCTCATCGAGATCGAGATGCTCATTAGTTGGCATTGGGGTCTTGATGGGCTTGCAATCCTCCATCTTGAACTTCTTAAGTAGATCATAAGTGTACTTTTCTTGAGAGATGAAGGTCCCTTCTCTCATTTGCTTCACTTGAAAGCCAAGGAAGAAGGTTAGCTCGCCAATCATTGACATCTCAAACTCCTTGGACATCAAGTCACCAAACTCCTTGCAATGGTCTTGGTTTGTTGATCCAAATATAATGTCATTGACATATACTTGGCAAACGAAGATCTCTCCATTAAGCTTCTTGGTGAATAGTGTGGTGTCGACGATCCCGATCTTGAAACCCTTCTTGATTAGGAAGTCCCTTAGCCTCTCATACCAAGCTCTTGGAGCTTGCTTCAATCCGTAGAGTGCCTTGGACAACCTATACACATGATTAGGCAAGTTTTGGTCTTCAAACCCGGGAGGTTGTGAGACATAGACAAGTTCATTTATGAAACCATTTAAGAAGGCACTCTTCATATCCATTTGAAAAAGTTTCATTTTGTGATGTGAAGCATACGCCAAAAGGATACGGATGGCTTCAAGTCTTGCAACCGGAGCAAAGGTCTCTCCAAAATCGATTCCTTCTATTTGAGAGAACCCCTTTGCAACTAATCTTGCTTTGTTCCTCACAACCACGCCTTGATCATCTTGCTTGTTCCTAAACACCCACTTGGTGCCAATGATTCTTGCATCCTTTGGCTTCTCTTCAAGTGTCCACACTTGGTTCCGGGTGAAATTGTGGAGTTCTTCATGCATGGCATTCACCCAATCAGGATCCGCATGTGCTTCTTCTACACTAGTAGGCTCAACAAAGGAAACAAACGAGTGCTGTTCAACATAAGATGCAAGTCTAGAGCGAGTCATTACTCCCTTTGATGGACTCCCTATGATTTGATCATGGGGGTGAGCTTGAAGGATAGATGTTGATCTTCTATTTGTCTCTTGAGGAGGAGGATGCGGTGCTTCAACATTGCTTGCTTCGGCCTCGGCTTGATCTTGAGGAATGTGAGTGTCTTCTTGAGCTTCCCTCACTTGATCTCCTTCATCAACTTGAGGCGTGTGAGGTGGAGAAGGATCTTGATTTGCTTCATCTTCAACTTCTTCCACCTCTTGCGGGTTGATAGCACCAATTGGCATATTCTTCATTGCATCCCTCAAGGGTTCATCACCTACATCAATATCCTCAAGCGCTCCTTGGGAGCCATTAGTTTCATCAAACTCCAAGTCATACGTTTCTTCAACTAAGCCGGTGGCTTTGTTAAATACATGGTATGCCTTGGATTTAAGTGAATATCCAACAAGGAAACCAATGTCACACCGCCGTTGAAATTTACCCAAGTGTTGGCGCTTCTTGTAGATGTACACCTTGCAACCAAACACCCGGAAGAATGAAATATCCGACTTCTTCCCATTGACAAGCTCATAAGGGGTCTTCTTTAATAGCCTTGGGACGAAGAGACGGTTTGCCGCATAGCAAGCGGTGTTGATTGCCTCCGCCCAAAACTTCTCCGGAGTGTTGCACTCATCAAGCATAGACCTTGCTAGAGTTATTGTTGACACAAAAAGCGTCAGGATCTGGGAACACCTCGGGCTTATACCCGAAATTCGATATCCGGAGGCGTGCCAGTCGATTTGACCAGTTAATCGACAAGGACGATAACTAGAACAAGATCCAATCCAGACAACGGCGATGCGCCCGGATGCTGGGATTGAGGCTTGATCAGGATAACTAGAGCAGAGCTGAACGAGACAACAGCGATGCGCCCGGATGCCAAAGCTCAGAGATACTCCCACGCGGAACTTGCAAGGATTTGACGGAGATCAAGCTGATGCAGCCTGTCGAAGCTTGAAGAACTCGTTGATAAACTACAACTAATGCATTATAGGGTAAATTGCGATAAAAGCAGAATAAGAATAAAATTGTTTTGTTTGATATTGGATTGATATGTTTACACGCAGCCCTCGGGCACATATTTATACTCTCGCATGGAGAGTTGTACAAAGACACGACTCGTATCCTTCCTAAGACAAACTCCCAACTTTAAGGAAACTGACTCGCGCAGGAGTCAGATCTAAAACAATAATATTATTTTCCTAAACAAACACACCTATTTCAAAGGAAAACAAACGACTCATGCAAGAGTCGGACTCAATCTGCTATAATAATACTGGTATAAAATTACCAGTTTCCTTATGTCTTTCCTTTGATGGAAACTTTCCATCGGTAGATTCTTTCAACCCGCGACTTCCTTCTTTGGCTACGTGTAGTCTTCTGCTAACATCAAACGCCAAGTCACCTTGTACTCATCCGCACTCCACGCCCGTCGGCATCAGCAATACTTCCCGATCGGCAATCGGCAACATCCCCTCATTGGCAATTGGTACACCTCCTCATCGGCAATCGGCAACAACAACTTTACAGCCCAGGCGACTTGACTTCACCAATTAACCTTATCGGCAATCGGCATCGGCAATATCCGAAACCTCCAGCTTCCATCGGCAACAGACTTAGTCTTCTCATAGCATATTCCCATCGGCAATACTGATCTATATCTTCCTGATGTCGATGGAAAACGGCTGTTGACCAACACAAGTCTTAGCTCATTTAACACGTGTCGAAAAACGGTGTCAACACATGCCCCCCAGTTTCGGAGTGTATAATACTTTATGCGCCGAAATTCTCTCCACTGTAGTCGTTACCTCCGAGATAAATGCACAGTTTCCTCAATCCCTGTGCGCGGAACCGCAATTTAATAATAAAATCCCTCGATTGTAGCACAAATAGTTGCAAATCTCCTTGATTATCGCGCGCATCCACCGCAGGCCTCTCCACATTCCTGCACAGTGTGAACCGAAACCCCAAAATACCCCTAAGTAAGCTTATAAAAGTTACCAGGATCCAATCTGCCTTTTTACCCTGAGTCCACTTTCACTTTCACACTCCGCGTTCGTCTTCAAGCTCCGGCAGCGCCTCCGAAGAGCACCTGTTCGAGCTCAAGCAACAGCTCTCTCCCCAATCCAAGGACGAACCGCAAGAACCTCTTCAGCTTCAATGGCGATCCAAGTCAACATCCCTAAGGTAAATCCACTCTCCTCCTCATCCAATCCTCTGCTAGTTCTTTTCCTGCATGAATCCAGAATTTTTCCCTTCCATTTTTTGATTTCTCCCTTTCTTTCCCTCTCGAACCCTAGGAACTGTACAACAAGGTAGTGATCCCCCTTGCTCAGTCCAACTTCAGCTGTCTAGGCCCCATGGGGAATCGAGATCCCAGTTATATAATCAACGCAGAAACCAACCGAATCCCTTTTAGATCTGAATGTTTCGGTTTAGGATTATGGAAAGATGCTTTCCGGTCATGGCCCAAGCCTACCAAGGGGTGGAAGAACTGGTACCTCAGGGTTGCTAGGACGCAACAAATCTATTGGCAAGAACGCAACTTGGATTAGTGCATCAGGCTTTCCATTGCCGATATGGAAAAGAACGAGAACATGCTGATAGCTGCCTCTTATTTTTGGTCGGACACCATGAACACTTTCCTTTTCCGACATGGACCAGCCACCCCTACCCTTGCCGATGTCCATATGTTGACCGACTTGGACGTCTCCTCTGCCGATACCTTTACCTTGTTCAACAGAAAAGCTGAGTACAAAGTGAACAACCGGAACATCGGCGGATGGACAAGCTACATCCATGAGTACCAGAAGACAAGATCGGTAAACCAGAGGGAGCACGCCACTTTCCTAAACATGTGGCTGGAGAAATTTATCTTCTGTGGCAGGGCAGTCGGACCCACCATTATGCACCTTCCAGCAGCTGAACTCCTTGCCGATGGAACAAGGCTTCCCCTAGGCAGATACCTTCTTGGATCTGTATACCGTCTTTTACATCAAGTATCCCAGAAGTTACTGCTAGGTGAACCCATCGGCAATCTTGGGGGTCCCTGGTGGTTTATCAACATGTGGCTGAACGCACACATGCACAAGGTTCTTCAGTTTGACCTGTTTGCCCAACAATTCCCAAGAGACGTATCGGAAGATTACAAATGTAGGGATGATGAATTGGCAACTCGCCCTCCACTCAACTTCGGAGAGGTCATCGTCGTGCTGCCAGGAACCGATGCCGATGCAGAGTAGTTCGACATGTTTTTTTAGAAGTTTTATAATGGAATTCCTGCCACAGAACGGCTCTGGTGGCCATATGTCGACGAAGACAATCGATTCCCACTGCTATTCAACCTTACCGATGGGAATGTGCCTGAGAACCAAGTAATCATGAAGGCCAGCATCACTCCCCGAGCTATTCCAGTGAACATCTTCGGATCCAGGAAGAATGCCCCTCCATCGTTTGAGTTCTACTACCCATTGGTAGCGGCAGGACAACTGGCGTTTGGCCAACTGCCGATCAAGCTTTGCTACTCCAAGGTGGTGAAGCCCAGGCAAACTATCTCTAGTGCTCTAGACTGGAACAAGGTCGTCACCCTTCCTCCCAGTGCCGACATGTCATACATCGATCTGTCTTCCTGGTCGCCAACTTCCTTCATCACAAATGAGTACAAGTCTTGGTGGCAAGAATGGAGGTATCAACTGTTTGCCAAGTCGTCGCACTACTATCGGAACATAATTGATGTCAATCATGTCATTCCCGATGATGCGGTAAGTTTTTATTCCGATGCATTCCTCATTACTTTATTCTTATCATTGGCATCTAACCCCTTTATACTCAACAGGTTGACGATCCAATTCCCCCGATGAGCAGGAGTGGCAAGCCCTTCAACCTTCGGATGATGAGTCCCATCTCACTCATCGGCAATAAGCCCCCCACGCTAGCTGCCTTCACTCCTCAATAGGTACCTACACCAACGCCTGCAAAAACCAAGGCTACATCAGCCGCTGCTGCTACCCTGACGTGGGTTTTTGCAGTAAACTCATCTTCACCCATACCGATTACATACTGTTTTATCGGCAACATTTTATTTTGTATAACTTGCATTATATTTTCAGGCAATGAGATCATCGGCAGCTGCTTCAAACACTCAAGTATCAAGTCCTGCTGCCGATGCCCCTCAGTCTTCATCAAAACGGGCTGGCCCTTCCACTGCCGAACCAAGGAAGAAAAGGCGCCTGAGATTGGCCACTCCATCTTCGCCATCAACTCTGGTTGCATCACCAACCACCGACGCGCCACCAACAGAACCAACATCGGTTCCGATCCCGGACCATCCGCTGGACGATGCCCTTGACCAGGAGATGACATTACCTGCTGCAACAGCGGACGCGACATCGGCATCAGCACCACCAGCCAACATCCCCAATGAAGGAACGGTGTCGCCACCACGAGAGCCGGCCACCACAGCAGAAGCGACACCAGTAACAACGCCAACATCACCGATAGCGTCAACTGCTTCCCCAACAGGAGCTCCTTCATCGGCAACTGCTGCCGATCTTCAGGATGAAGCTGGACCATCCACCGTGCCAAGTCCCAGGCAAGAGATTCACTTCAAGATGGTAAGTTAGTTACCTAAAAATAGTATAATCTTACGATCGGCACATTTTAACTTCTTCATTTTCAGGCCCAAGACTCCCCAGACAGCCTGTTCTCGTTCGGCCTTAACCTCCAGGACGAAGATGAACACCAAGAAGGCCTCGCTCGAGCAGACAACTTATTCTCCTTCGCCATCAACATTCCCGATGATGATGAGGACGAGGAAAGCTCTGCTCCAGATCTATCGTCAGAGGTCAAGTCCAGGCTGGAAGCATTGCTCTCCTTGCTGCAACAAGACACGTCCCAGCTCATCCAGGACTCAACCGCAGCAAGGATAGCTTTCAAAGATATCCAAGGCCACCTCCCTGCCGATATGGAAGAAACTCTTTTCCAGGCAACCTTCCTCGACAGCAAGCAGATCCAATATCAGAGGCTCTCCCGTCGCATTGCCGATAGGGCCGCCCAATCTCAGGCTGAGGAAGAGAAACTCAAATTCAAGAGTATTGCCGATGAAAAGCATAAGAGCATCGGCCAAGCAGAAGTCTCCAGCGCCAACCTTGATCAAGAAATTACTCCGCTATCGGTAAAGAAAGAAGAGCTGTTGGCTAAGCTAAAAAGGGTCGAGGAAGCTCTGAACGCAGCCAACCAGTAGAAAGCCCAACTATCCGACACCATCAGGGTTCTGTGGCAAGAAAGAGACCAGAATGCCCGACAAGCTATTCTACTGAAGAAGAAGATCAAGCCAGTCGAGGGCTCTGCCGATGCCGATGCCAAGGAAATGGATGAGATAGAGCAAATTCGCCTGCGTGCGATATCAACCATCCACTCCTTGTTGTAATTTATTTACTGTATCGGCAAATGTAACACTGATACTCGATTTTGGCTCTTGTAATATAATGTCAGTATATTTTTACCGATGCTTATATAACTTTTCTTTCATCGGCATTCAACTGAGCACTATGCGTCTACCCATTTGCGTC
The DNA here is from genome assembly GCA_022036555.1 of Microstegium vimineum. Lineage (NCBI taxonomy): Eukaryota > Viridiplantae > Streptophyta > Magnoliopsida > Poales > Poaceae > Microstegium > Microstegium vimineum. The sequence continues at coordinate 30,232,286 of CM039132.1, forward strand.
TACCCATATGCTCTAGAGAATGCAACTCCTTCGAGAGTTTCCAAAATATAGGCATTACCAGGAGCGGACTGCTTTATCCGATAAGGACCTTCCCAATTAGGAGACCACTTTCCAAATTTAGAACTCTTAGTCCCGATCGGTAAAATCAACTTCCAAACCAAATCACCATCGGCAAATTCCTTTACCCTCACTTTCTTGTCATACCATCTGGCAACCCTCTTCTTATTCTCTTCAATGCTGATCAACGCCCTCAACTGATGACCTGCTAAATCCTCTAACTCATCCTTCATCAGAGCATCATAATCATCGGTCATCAATTGATCTTGGAAAGATAATCGCCTAGAACCAGTCTTAATTTCCCAAGGCAGGACAGCATCGTGTCCATAGACCAACTGATACGGCGAGACTTTGGTTGCACCATGACAAGCCATCCGATACGACCATAAAGCTTCGTTTAACACCACATGTCACCTTCTAGGGTTTTCTTCAATCTTGCGCTTTATAAGCTTAATAACTCCTTTATTAGTTGCTTCAGCCTGACTGTTAGCTTGAGCATAATAAGGAGAAGAATTCAATACCTTGAACCCCATACTAGCAGCAAACTCATCAAACTCTCCCGATGTGAACATGGTTCCTTGATCGGTAGTAATAGTTTGAGGAATACCGAATCGGTAAACAATGTGCTCTTTACCAAAATCCACCATGTTTGCTGATGTCACCTTCTTCAAAGGAATTGCTTCAACCCATTTAGTGAAGTGATCGGTAGCAACAAGTATAAACTTATGCCCTTTACTCGATGGTGGATAAATCTAGCCGATGAGATCAATAGCCCATCCTCTAAACGGCCAAGGCTTGATTATAGGATTCATTGCCGATGCAGGTGCCCTCTGCACATTACCAAACTTCTGACAATCTTGGCACCCTTTGAAATAGTTGAAGCAGTCTTCAAGGATTGTCGGCCAATAATATCCATTCCGCCTAATCATCCACTTCATCTTGAATGCCGATTGATGTGCTCCACACACACCTTCATGGATTTCACCATCAACTCCTTTGACTCCTCTTTCCCAAGGCACCTGAGCAAGACTCCATCAATCGTCCGATAATACAATTCATTGTCGAGGAGCACATACTTGGTGGCTTGGAACCTTAGACGCCTTTCAACCTTCTTAGACGGGTTCCTTAAGTAATCGGCAATATCACTTTTCCAGTCATCGGCAACCATTACCGATGTCATGACCTCTTGAATCGGCTGATATCCTGAAGCATTCTGTGCTAACCGATTAGCCTCTTCATTATGCAATCTAGGAATATGCTCAAGGCGGTATTCTTTGAATTCTTTTAACAATTGCAAACACCTCTCATGGGTTGCAATTAAAGCTTCACTTCGGCATTCATACGTCCCAATCAACTGGTTGATCACTAACATAGAATCGCCGAAGATTTCAACAGCATCGGCACGCACTTCTCTGAGTAATTTCAGCCCCTTAAGTAAAGCCTGGTATTCAGCCTGATTGTTTGTCGAAGTAGCAACAATCGGCAACGAAATTTCATACTTCCGTCCTCGGGGTGAAATTAAGAGAATACCGATACCTGCTCCATCCTTGCACGTAGACCCATCAAAGAATAAAGTCCAAGGAGCAATCTCTACAGAGTTTACCATATTGCAATGCTGAGTAACAAAATCGGCCATCACTTGACCTTTAACTGCCTTAGCTGATTCATACCTCAGGTTAAACTCTGAAAGTGCCAAAATCCACTTACCGATTCATCCACTTAATATCGGCATCGACAGCATATACTTAACTACATCATCTTTGCAGATAACAGTGCATTCAGCCGACAATAAATAATGCCTTAATTTAATGCAAGAGAAATATAAACATAAGCAAAATCTCTATGTGGCCGAATACCTAGTCTCAGCATCCACCAACCTTCTGCTCAGATAATATATTACACGTTCCTTCCCTTCAAATTCCTGAATCAAGGCTGATCCGATAACACTGTCATCGGCAGACAAATATAACCTGAAAGACTTTCCATGTTGAGGTGGAACCAAGACTGGAGGGTTCACTAAATATCTCTTGATTTCCTCCAAGGCCAACCGTTGTTCTTCTTTCCATGTAAACTCTTGATCGGCTTTCAACTTTAACAATGGGCTAAAAGACTTAACCTTACCAGATAAGTTAGATATAAACCTTCTGATGAAATTAATCTTGCCGATCAAAGACTGTAGCTCAGTCTTGTTCGTAGGAGCAACCACTTTGTTAATTGCATTGATAGACTTTCTGCCGATCTCGATGCCTCTCTGATGCACCATGAAGCCCAGAAACTGCCCTGCCGATACACCAAATGCACACTTATTAGGATTCATCTTCAACCCATGCTCCCTTGTGCATTCCAATATTTTTTGCAAATCGGCAAGATGCTTCCCAAAATCTCCAGACTTAAACACTACATCATCAATAAAGATTTCAACTATCGTGCCGATGTACTTATGAAAGATGAAATTCATTGCCCTCTGATAAGTAGCACCAGCATTCTTCAAGCCAAATGTCATGACTACCCATTCAAATAAGCCGACATGACCTGGACATCTGAAAGCAGTCTTGGATATGTCTTCTTCAGCCATGAATATTTGATTATACCCAGCATTACCATCCATGAAGCTAATGATTTGATGTCCAGCAGCGGCATCGATCAGTAGATCGGCAACGGGCATCGGGTAGCCATCCATCGGCGTAGCCTTGTTGAGATTCCTGAAATCAATACAAACACGAAGTTTTCCATTCTTTTTATACACAGGAACCACATTAGAAATCCAATCGGCATATCGGCATTGGCGAATGAATCCAGCTTTGATTAACTTAGTAATCTCAGCTTTGATATCGGGTAGAATAGTAGGATTGCATCGGCGCGCAGGTTGCCGATGTGGTTGGAAACCAGACTTGATAGGTAACCGATGTTCAACTATTGATCGGTCTAAAACAGGCATCTCTGTATAATCCCAAGCAAAACAATCTTTATTCTCCTTTAATAAATCAGTCAACTGTTGTTTACATTGGGAATCTAACTTAGCACTAATAAAAGTAGGCCTAGGTTTACTACCATCGCCGATGTCGATCTCAAGTAAATCATCGGCGGACGTGAAGCCCTGCCCCAATTTTCCATCGTCGGCGAACCGATCCATTAAAACTCTTCTTCAGGACCGACTGCTTGGATTGGTTTGATGCGGTAATCGGCAACTTTGAGGAACTCTTTGTCCCAGGCTTCACCAGATATGCACCTGGTCTGCTCATAAGTTTCCGATTCTGCCGATGCAACAGTAGATGGGGCTTCACTGCAGACGACTTCAATCTTGTCTCTGATCCATTGTACCAAGCTCTGATGCATAGTAGAAGGAATACAACAATTGGCATGGATCCAATCTCTCCCGAGGAGCAAGTTGTAGGTGCCTTTGCCACTGATTACAAAGAATGTTGTCGGCAAAGTTTTACTGCCGATGGTTAAGTCAACACATACGGCTCCCATAGCTGTCGACACGTTGCCTTCAAAATCCTTGAGCTTCATGTCGGTCTTGACTAAGTCTTGGTCGCCCTTCCCAAGCTTTCTGAACACGACATATGGCATTATATTGATCGACGCGCTGCCATCTACCAGCATCTTCGTCATCGGCTGTCCATCCACTTTGCCCTTAACGAACAGAGCCCTCAGGTGCTGCCTCTCGTCATCGGCAGGCTTTTCAAAGACAGCCGTCATCGGATCCAGCACCAATTGTGCCATCTCAGTAGGTTCCTCATCATCACTGACAGGTGCCATGAACTCCATCGGCAACATGACCACCATATTAATATCTGCCGATGGATCCATGTCCTTGCGCTTTGGCCTCCACTGCTTTTCCCTTGGGGGTTCTTCATCGTCATACAGGTCATCACGGCATTGGCGCTGAATCCTCCTTTTCTGAGTCTTGGTCAGACCCTTAGGGCACCACTGAGGAAGCTTGGTTTTCCAGATAGGCTAGTGCTGCTTCCCGCTGCTCGCATCGGCACTCCTTCCGATGTTGGGATCTCTGGAGAATATGTCTTCGTCAGGTACTCTTGCATTGACCATCTCCTCCAGCTCCTCTTGATCAACACGCCTGCCAAGCCTGTCACGGGCGCTAAGCTTGCCCCACAGTCGGTCACGTGCCGACCTCTTCTCTCTGAGCGGCTTGGCGTACCTGGGTGCTCGGTCATCAAAACAAGGTTTCTTACCTGACCGATCGACAGTGTAATATCCATTGCACTCGGGGCAATCATCGGCAGTAGGCAGCTTGATGCCTTCTTCCCAACAGTGAACGAAGAAGGGACACTTCCAGTGGTCTTTATGCCGAAGCCACTCCTGATGCTCCTCTTCTTCTTGTCGATATCGCTCTTCACGTGATTGCCGATGATCTTGCCTTGGCTGCTTGTGTGTAATTATAACACAAGGAGCCCTGTTGGCGCTGCCACCTTCATCAGCAACCTTCTTATCCTTTCTGTCATCGACAAACCTCCTTTCATCACGCTCAGTCACTTGATGGTTAGGATCTACCAATGAGTTCTTCCTGGCAGCTTCCGACGTCAGCACTTTAGTTTTCCCACTAGCTTCCACCATGTTGTTTGGAAACGGGTGCTGATCAATCTTCATCGGTTTCTGGACTTTAGAATTTTCAAACTTAATATGCCCAGATTCAATCTCCGACTGCAACTGCTGCCTGAATACTTTGCAGTCATTGGTACTGTGTGAGGTTGCATTATGCCACTTGCAGTACCTGATTTTCTTGAGCTCTTCAGCCGATGGAATTACTTGGTTGGGCGCCAACTTCATTCGCCCTTCTTGGAGTAGTACGTCAAACATCCTATCAGCCTTGGTGATGTCAAAGGTGAACCTTTCAATTTCTTTCTGGCCGAACGGACAAGACACAGGCTTCTTATCCTTCACCCATTCGGCTGCATCGATGCTCAGCTCTTCATCGAACCCAGAGTCTTCTTCTTGCCCGATGAAGGTCACCTTTTTGTTCCAAGTCTTTCTGGGTTCAAAGGTTTTAGTATCTTGATCGGAAATCCTTTGCACCAGATGACTTAGGCTTTCGAACTCTTGGGACGCGTACTTGTCCTTGATGTGCGGCAGTAACCCTTGGAAGGCCAAATCTGCCAGTTGCCGATCATCAAGTACCAGACTGTAGCACTTGTTCTTCACGTCCCGTAGCCTTTGAACAAAGTTTTCTACCGATTCATCATTGTGTTGCCTCATCTTGACCAAATCAGTAAGCTTCTTCTCATGTATGCCAGCGAAGAAGTATTTATGAAATTGCTTCTCTAGATCGGCCCATGTGATTACAGAGTTTGGAGGGAATGATATGAACCATGTGAATGCTGATCCAGACAATGACGACGAGAACAATCTCACACTTAACTCCTCCCTGCTGGCAGCTTCTCCGCACTGGATAATGAAGCGATTAATATGCTCCATCGTTGATGTGTCATCTTGGGCGGAGAACTTGGTAAAATCAGGAACTTTGTACCGATTTGGGAGAGGAATCAAGTCATATGCTGGAGGATACGGAGTCCGATAAGAGTATGTATTGACTTTGGGTTTAATGTCGAATTGTTCTTTCATAACTTCGGTGATCTTATCGGCCCAATATGCATCCTGCTCTTGCAGACTCATTGGCTGGTTGTTGACTGGTGGAGTCGGCTGATGCGCCTCTCGAAGATGATGCGGAGTAGTCACAGGCGCAGCACTAGTCATCTGAACACTATGCATCGGTTGATTTACCGATGGATAGTTTTGCACACTTGGCGGATTAGGCTGAATCATCGCATTCATCGGTTGTTGTACCGATGGTCCGCTCTGAGTATGCGCTGGGCCTCCATGATGATACATTGATACGCCAGGCTATTGAGCTGACGGCTGGTTGACCCACCCAGGATTATAGATCATCGGCATATGACTTACCGATGGCTGATAGCTGACTGGAGCGTGTGGTTCTTGTATTCTGGAGCAATCAATCACTAGATTACCTTGGGGAACTAGCACTCCAGCTTGAGGATTTGCTGCCGGAGGTTGACTGTCGGCTGCTATCATGTGTTGCATCGGCACAGAGCCCTCCGATGGTGGCATCAGAGGTATCTTGGGAATTACTTGAAGATCTTCTGATGGTACTTGCACAGTTAGAGAAGGCGCCGAGTAATGCATCATAGGGGCCACCAGTTGTGATTGCGTTGCCGATGCCATAGAGCCCCTCCAAGCTGAGCTATCTCCCTGCACTAGATTAGAACCAGCATATAGATTCGGAGGCATACCGTATCCCCACTAGTTAGCAGGGGATGGCTGACTTTGGATAGCAGGTCCTAAAATTGCCGACGCCACTGGATCTGTGTTGAGCTTGGTGACGCTGCCAGGGTTCGGTCTTGGCGATGTAGCCACATCGGCAGACGGTTCCACAGGAGTGGAAGACGCCATTGGGGCTGCCGATGGGCTTATAGATGCCAATCCAGGTTGATGGTACGCTGTACCAACATATTGCGGTGCACGTCCTTCTTTGAATGATTGTGTAACAACATTGTAGACAGTATTGGACAACATGTTGGAGTGGCTAATTAATGCTTGACTTACGGCAGAATTAACCATCTCTTGTAGCTTACCAGGGTTGGCATCATACGTGACCTGCCGTGGCAACGGCGGATCTTGCTTTTGGATTGCCTCGCCGCTCCTGCTTAGGTTGAAGGATTTGCGATATAACTGCTTGTACTCCTCCACAGCCCGCTCCATGGCTAGCTTCTGATCATCCTTTAGATCGGCCTCGGAGACTTCAATGACGTTCCTCTGGTTAACGTCGGCGTGATCACCCATGATAGATGTATGATTTATATAGTCTTGTCCCACTGGGCGTGCCAAAAGAGGTGTTGACACAAAAAGCGTCAGGATCTGCGAACACCTCGGGCTTATACCCGAAATTCGATATCCGGAGGCGTGCCAGTCGATTTGACCAGTTAATCGACAAGGACGATAACTAGAACAAGATCCAATCCAGACAACGGCGATGCGCCCGGATGCTGGGATTGAGGCTTGATCAGGATAACTAGAGCAGAGCTGAACGAGACAACAGCGATGCGCCCGGATGCCAAAGCTCAGAGATACTCCCACGCGGAACTTGCAAGGATTTGACGGAGATCAAGCTGATGCAGCCTGTCGAAGCTTGAAGAACTCGTTGATAAACTACAACTAATGCATTATAGGGTAAATTGCGATAAAAGCAGAATAAGAATAAAATTGTTTTGTTTGATATTGGATTGATATGTTTACACGCAGCCCTCGGGCACATATTTATACTCTCGCATGGAGAGTTGTACAAAGACACGACTCGTATCCTTCCTAAGACAAACTCCCAACTTTAAGGAAACTGACTCGCGCAGGAGTCAGATCTAAAACAATTATATTATTTTCCTAAACAAACACACCTATTTCAAAGGAAAACAAACGACTCATGCAAGAGTCGGACTCAAACTGCTATAATAATACTGGTATAAAATTACCAGTTTCCTTATGTCTTTCCTTTGATGGAAACTTTCCATCGGCAGATTCTTTCAATCCGCGACTTCCTTCTTTGGCTACCTGTAGTCTTCTGCTAACATCAAATGCCAAGTCACCTTGTACTCATCGGCACTCCGCGCCCGTCGGCATCAGCAATACTTCCCGATCGGCAATCGGCAACATCCCTCATCGGCAATTGGTACACCTCCTCATCGGCAATCGGCAACAGCAACTTTACAGCCCAGGCGACTTGACTTCATCAATTAACCTTATCGGCAATCGACATCGGCAACATCCGAAACCTCCAGCTTCCATCGACAACAGACTTAGTCTTCTCATAGCATATTCCCATCGGCAATACTGATCTATATCTTCCTGATGTCGATGGAAAACGGCTGCTGACCAACACAAGTCTTAGCTCATTTAACATGTGCCGAAAAACGGTGTCAACAGTTATGAGCGCCCGGTTCTTCCTCTCTACGACACCATTTTGTTGTGGAGTATATGTAGTGGACACCTCATGCTTGATCCCAACTTCATCACAATAATCTTCAATCTTTGTGTTCACAAATTCGGAGCCATTGTCACTTCTAATCTTCTTGATCTTCACATCAAATTCATTTTGAGCTCTTGTAGCAAACTTCTTGAAGATGCCTTGTGTCTCTCCCTTGTCTTGAAGAAAAACACCCAAGTGTATCAAGAGTAGTTATCCACTACCACCAAGCAATAGAGATTTCCTCCAAGACTAGCATAGGTGGTAGGGCCAAATAGATCCATGTGTAGCAACTCTAGGACTCTTGAGGTTGACATGAAAGCTTTGGTTGGATGAGTCTTTGCCACTTGCTTGCCGGCTTGACATGCACTACAAAGTTTGTCCTTCTCAAACACCACATCCTTGATTTCTCTAACCATTTCCTTCTTGACAAGCTTCTTCAAGGTTGACATGCCCACATGAGCTAATCTTCTATGCCATAGCCAACCCAAAGAATTCTTGGAGAATAGACAAGTTTGCAAGTTAGCTTCATTTGAGGTGAAGTCCACTAAGTAGAGGTTGTTGTGCCGGAACCCTTTGAATATCATTGATGAATCTTCAATCTTGGTCACAATCACCTCATTTGGAGTGAAGAGACAATGAAACCCGAGATCACAAAGTTGACCAACCGATAGCAAGTTGAAGCTCAATGATTGTACTAGCAAGAAATTGGAAATTGATTGATCTTGGGAGATAGCCACTTTGCCTAAGCCTTGAACTTTGCCCTTTGAATTATCCCCAAAAGTAATCTTATCTTGATTTGCACAATCCTCATCAAGTGTGGTGAACATCCGGAGGCCACCGGTCATGTGTTGAGTGCAACCACTATCAATTACCCAATGGCTCCCACCGGTCTTGTAGTTCACCTACACACAAGCAACTTGGAGTTAAGCTTGTTGTTTGGGAACCAGTTTGGTGCGGGGCCTCATTGCCTTGTCAACCAACTCCTTAGCAACCCAAAGAACCCTTGGCTTGTTCTTCATTGGTGGTCCAAGAAACACCACAAGTGGTCTACCCTTCGAATCTTTGTTGATGACATAGTGAGCATCATGAGCAAATGGCCTAGTGTGCTTGGGCAAGGTCTTGGGAAGTGGAGTTTTGCATTGAAACACGAAGTGACCAATTTGTCCACATCCAAAACACCTCTTAGGCTTGGGCTTTGGCTTCTCTTGATTGTAGCCATTGTACTTGTTCTTGTAGTAGTTCTTGGCTTTAATCTTGACCTTGGCCTTCATCACTTGGTTTTCCTTGTACCCAATACCGGTCTTATCATTCTTCATGACGGTGCTCATTAGAAGCTCACTTTGGAGATTATGGCCCTTGGTGAACTTTTCAAGGCCACTTGTAAGCTTGGTCTTGTCATTCTTGAGCTTGGCAAATTCTTCTCTAAGAGAGTTGATCAAAGTGATAGCATCTTTGTCTTCTTCTTGAGCCGGCTTGATGGTGAAGGGCTTGTTTGCCTTGAGGTTGATTAGCTCTTCCTTGAGCTTTGAGTTCTCTTCCCTCATCTTCATATAATCATCATACTTGTCGGCTTCTACAACTCTCTTGCCCTTGCACTTAGCACTTCGCTCAAGAACCACATCATCAAGCTCGATTTCACAAGAGGTAGCACTTGCACACTTAGCACACGGGTTAGTAGCAACATGTGTAAGATCTTGAGTAAACAATTCATTTGCTACAACTAGTGTTCCATGATCACTTTTCACTTAGTTGTAGTCATCTTTTAGCAAGTTATACCTTGTGAGGAGCTCTTGGGATGACCTCTCAAGCTTATCATGTTTCTCATTTGCTTGCTTAAGAGAGGCTTTGAGCTCCCTAGTGCTAGATGTGAGAATAAATCTCAAGCTTCAAATCATCATTAGCACTAGACAAGTTGTCAAGCTTATCATGCAAGTTTTCTTTGATTTCAAGAAGTTTGTCATTTTTACTCTTGTACTTCCTTATGATGCTAGCATACTTGTTGCAAATTTTAATTAGCTCATCATAGGAAGGTGCTTCTTCATCGTCACTATCATCACTAGAGAGGTCATCACCATCATCCTCTTTTTGTACCTGCTTGTCACCTTTAGCCATAAGGCATAGGTGTGTAGAGGATGAGCCCGGCGATGAAGGAGGAGGTGGCGGTGGAATAGAAGAACCAATCACCAATGCGGCCACCTTCTCTTCTTCACTCTCATCATCGGAGGAGTCACTTGAATCATCAATATCGGTGAGCCAATCACCCACAATGTAAGCCTTGCCATCCTTCTTCTTCTTGTGGAAGTTGAAGTTCTTCTTCTTCTTGTATGGCTTGTCTTGCTTCTTGTCATCATCACTTGAGTCATCATTGCCGCCCTTGTTCTTATTGAAGTTCTTGAACTTGTTGTTCTTGAACTTGTCTTTCTTCTCTTCGGGACATGCATGGGCTAGATGACCAAGAGTGCCGCAATTGTAGCACTTCGTTTGGGAGATTGGCTTCCTTGAAGAGTTTGTGAAGAATTTCTTCTTCTTTGAGTCAAACTTGACTCCATTCTTGTTTAGCCTCTTCAACATCTTGGTGGTCTTCTTCACCATGAGAGCGATGTTGTCTTCATCATCATCATCACTTGGACTCTCAATGACATATTGAATCTTGCACTTCTCCTTGGAAGATGCTTTGAGAGCCAAGTCCTTCTTCTCCTCTTTCTCTTTCTTCTTGGAGGAGGAAGAACTTCCATCATTGATCTTCATGTACATCTCATGAGCATTGATCTTGCCCAACACTTGCGTTGGTGTAGTTGCGGAGAGATCGCGTTGATGAAGAACCGTGACGATGTGGCTATACTTGTCTATTGGTAGGACACAAAGTATCTTGCGCACCACATCGGCCGGTGTCATTTGAGAGAGCCCAAGGCCATTCAACTCCTCTACAAGCACATTCAAGCGAGAGTACATTTCATTAGCATTTTCATGAGATAGCATGGTGAAAGCATTTAACTTAGCAATGATGAGGTGATAACGCTCTTCTCTTTCACATTTAGTGCCCTCGTGTAGAGCACAAATGTTTGTCCAAATCTCATGCGCGGTTTTGCAATTTCGCACACGGTTGAACACATCCTTGGAAATGCCACGGAAAATAATGTTCTTTGCCTTAGCATTGTTCTTCTCAAAGTATGGATCCTCGGCGAACACCGATCCACCTTGGGTGGTGGCTTTGTGAACGCCGACGTCCACGGCCTCAAGGTAGGCCTCCATCCACACTTTCCAATAAGGAAAGTCATCCCCATTGAACATGGGTGGCGGTCCATCCCCATGGGACATCTTGCTCTAGGCGGTGAAGCCTAATTTAGAGCAACCTTGCTCTGATACCAATTGAAAGGATCAAGATGCCCAAGAGGGGGGTGAATTGGGCTTGTTTTAAATTTCTAAAGAAAATATGAAAACCTATCAAATGCCAATCACCCCCTAGTGCCTACGATCCGTGTGTCCTAGCTAGAAAGCAGTAGCAGTTCATGGAAATTAAAAGCAACCTAAGCAATTCTAGTAGGCAAGATAAAAACAAGACGGAATGTAATGCGGAAATATAAAGAGCTAGGGAAAAGAGATTCTCAGTGACGCAGCGATGTTTTCCCGAGGTATCGAGGTGTCAACACACCCCCCTAGTCCTCGTTGGAGCACCTCGCAAGGTATCGCTCCCCCTCTACCCGCGCAAGGGTAGAGTGCTCTCTATGGGCTGATTCTTCGCCACTCCGGCTCGGTGAATCGCCCACAACCGATCACAGAAGCTTGCAGAAGAGCCGCCAACAATCTTCCGGTGATCACTTCCTCCGAACACCACCAAACCGTCTAGGTGCTGTCGAACACCAAGAGTAACAAGCACAAGACCTTCACTTGACCAACTCAAGGCTAGGAAGGTGGATGGATGCACACAAGTCACTCCTAATCACTGTAGGAGGGAAGAACAAGATGAACTCTCTCTAATCTCTCCCTCGCTAGGCACTTGATGCTCCAAAGGATTTCTCAAGGTGTCACCAGCTGAAACAATGGCCAAGAGTGGTCCTAAGGACGAAGGGGGCAACTATAAATAGTCCCCACCTCCAAAACTAGCCGTTTTTTACTTTTTCCTCTCTCTGCAAAGCCACCGGACTAGTCCGGAGCTTATACCACCGGACCATGCACACTGGTCCGGAGCTCACTCTGACTTCCAACTCAGGCGCCGTCAGACTACTCTGCTTGGTCCGACGCACTGGTCTGGAGCCAGGGTGCTCTTTGAGTGAAAAACATCCTCTCTTCTTCGAACCAACGGACCACTCTCCTTGGTCCGGAGCCCTAGTCCGACACTCTGGTCCGGAGCTAGGGGGCTTACTATATGAAACCAACCTCCTATCTTGAAGCGTCAGACTAGCCGTTGGACTCACCGTCGAACTAGTCCGGAGCCTTCTCTCTCTCTAACATGAGCCATCAGACCACTCTCCTATGGTTCGACGCTTTCCAGACAGGTGGTCCGGAGCTCCTCGAGCTGAGATTTTGCCTAAGTCAGGAACCGTTGGACCACTCTCCTATGGTCCGACGCCTACTTGGCAGACTGGTCCGGAGCCTCTTTCTCCCCCTATTTCAACTGTTTTCGCTGAGATTTCTCAAGGGATTTTGCTCCTACCATTTCTAGGGTTAACCAAGGGCTGAAAGCAAGGTCTCTAGGACTAGTTGTGACAAGTGTGCATATAACCACTCTCCTAAACTTTCCTAGGTCAAGCTACTAATCTCATACCCCCCTTTATAGTACGGTCAAAGCAAAAACAAAATCCTAGCTATACTTAGTGCCCTTCTCAACCTTATGGCACTAAGAACTAGCCTAGTCTTCAACTTGTATCTTCATCCTTTGCAACCGAAACGATTTCCATCTTGGGGGCATGAATATCCATTAAGCCCATTCAAATTGCATCACTAATGACCTAACATAAACAACTTTGCCTCTGCAAAACACACGTTAGTCATAGTGACCTAGTATTGTCGTTAATCGCCTAAACACAAAGGTCCATGATTCTACAGTGTGTGCGTTGCGCGTGCGTCGCACGTGCGCTGCACGTGCGCAGGAGCGTGCAGGCGAGCGGGCTGCGGGCAAGGCCGAGTGGCCCGAAAGGTGGGACTCGGCCCATTACAGCTCTGCTTCCCTTTTTCCATTTTCTGTTATTTGTTTCAAACTGAATTTTCTTTAAAACAGTTTCAAAAACTCCAAACTAAGTTTTGAAACTTAAACCAAAGTTGTTCAGAATAATATTCTCTATATTTTTCATGTAGGTCATAATTTTTGAAAACCATTATTTACAAGGTTCTAGATTAAAAACTAATTAAGCCATTTTTAGAAAAGAATTGCTTAATTAGGTAAACTAAGCTTAATTAGACAGGGTAATTAATCATAAAAGCAAACCATTCTTTATTCTAAGCATAGCAAACTTAGCTAAACATATTGATCAAGAAGTTGAGCACAAAACACCTATTCAATTCTAGTGTGAAGAATAAAGCATACACATATGAAATGATGGCCTTAGTAAACATGAATGCAATGCAATGCTTACGCTTAGCGGCTAATGATGACCCTAATGCAAAGCTTGACACAGGGTGTCACATTATTCTATTTATAATTGTATTAAAAGTTGACGCTAACGACCGTTGTTAACACTGGATTTTGGTGTGCTCAGAAAGATGACAGGTGGGCCAGTGCAGAACTCAGAGCATTCGGCAAGCGTCTGTGCAGTTGGCCAGTTTTCAGAGAAGTCGGCAAATGTCCGTGCGGTCGGCTAATCACCAAAGGTTCGGCTAAATGATCATGCAGTCGGTTATTCTAAGGAGGAGCGGTTTTTTTGTTGAAGAAGCGACGAAAATGGCAAGCAAAGGACCAATTGGGCAACGAAGACCACGACGATTTAGGCAATGAAGACTCCGGAGGAAATTAAAGTCAAAGATATCATGTTTTTCCTTTAATATTTTGTAACCGTGTGATAGACAGATCCTAGGAGGTATTTGCCCAAAGTGATTAATGTGCCTGCAACTAGATCATTAGCCATCATCATGTGATTTAAGGTTGGTTCATTGGATTTTCCACAGAAAATGAACCTGTATAGCCACATGTTCATGAAGGCCCTGCATTCCTTGTCAGAAATAGCGTCAGATGCTTCCATATAAGTCTGAATGTATCCAACCCATCCACCTCCAGATATGACAGCCTTCTGGTTGTTTTTCTCTTGTACTTGTAAGGGTATACTGCTTGTGATACATTCAAGCCGGTCATCATGAAGACATCAGCCAAGGTAGGGGTCATCATACCATGGCCAAAGACAAATGCGTTGACGGCATCAGACCAGAAATGAGCCCCTGCTATCGGAGGGGTTCATTTCTAGGCGTCTCTGACAGGGATAATTCCAGGCAATGGTTGATGTCCTGAGCATCCCAATGGCTGCTGCTTTTTTCCAGCATTCTTCTGTACCAGTTCCGCCATCCAGCAATTGGGGGAAATGGCCAAGTCTTGAAAGTGTTTGGCCATTGGTTTGGCGGGGTGACTCCAGACTTGAAGGGGATTCTTGAAGTTTCCTTCTCAATAATCTCGGTTGGGTCGGGATTTCCCATTGGACCGAGGAGGTAGGAATCGGGATGTGTAGCATAAGGGATCAGAATATAGTTCTTGTATTCCTTCAAAGAATAACGGAATCGGGAAAAACGAATGAATCAGGGGAATGGTAAGAGATCAATTGAGAATTGTCGAATGCGTGGAGGCGAATGAAACTTACCTCTGGGATTTCATCCTAGGTCGCCATTGGAGAGTTGGAGTAGACCCAATAACCAGTTAGGACTTAGATTTTCCGGGCGGCGACTTTGATGTTGAACAGTGTTGACCTAGAAGAAAAAGGGGAAGCTTGTAGTCAATTTCAGGATAAAATGGCTTTTATCCCAAAATTGAGGGGGCATGTGTTAACACTGGATTTTGGTGTGCTCAGAAAGATGACAGGTGGGCCAGTGCAGAACTCAGAGGATTCGACAAGCGTCTGTGCGGTTGGCCAGTTTTCAGAGAAGTCGGCAAATGTCTGTGCGGTAGGCTAATCGCCAAAGATTCAGCTAAATGATCATGCGGCCGGTTATTCTAAGGAGGAGCGGTTTTCTGTTGAAGAAACGACGAAAACGGCAAGTAAAGGATCGATCGGGCAACGAGGACCGCGACGATTTAGGAAATGAAGACTCCAGAGGAAATTAAAGTCAAAGATATCATATTTTTCCTTTAATATTTTGTAACCATGTCCTTTTATGACTCGTGTCACGACTAGGGTATAAATATGAACCCTTATCCATTGTAAAAACGGTTCACAACCAATACAATACAACCGGCCCCATGCCAATTTTGAGTCCTTTGTCGTGTCGTCGAGTTCTTCGAGAGGAACCATCGATCCGTCGACCTCCGTAAGTCCCGGCAACCTTGTTATCATGTCTAGTATCATGCGGTGGATTTAGATGTTGATGCAAGTAGTCTTGTTTGTTTTCAATGATCGTGCGGCAGATCCTTGCTTGAGAATCAAGAAATCTTCGCTTGTGTTTTGTGTATGAGTAGATACCGTGCGGCAGGTGCTTGCTCAATATGCCTAGCAAAAGCAAGATAGTTACCGGTTCTATTAGATTCGGCAAGATCTAGTAGATTCATTAAGTTACTACATGTTGCATGTTTATATATATTTTATATATTTGTAACACTCTTTTGCCCAATCTAAATTGAGACGGTTCGGCTTCATCTTTATCATAGATTTATCTATGTTCCTTGTAATTTCTTATATACATAAGTAGATTTTATATTCATGATAGCCGAATTAGTTTCATCTAGATTGTTACATGTTGCGGGTTCGTGCATGTCAACTAAGTTTGAGCTTTTATAAAGTTAGGTGTCGTCCGACGGATACAAGCTTTAGATTAGTTCGATCGTGTTTGCTTACATGTTCCTTCATCATGGACCCTAAATCGGTTGGATAGTCGAGTTAGTTATGTTTTAATTCATAATTAATGATGATTCGTTCATACGTACTTTCTCATGCATGCATGTTCGACAATCAACTCTTTACGTACTCATTGTTTGTTAGCCGAATGATCTATAAAACTTGTTGGCAGATAGCTTCTATAGATATATGTCGTCGTAAGTGGCTTCAGGCGTATATATGGAACTGTCTGGTCTCACCCGGCATGTTCCAGTTTTATATCTAATGGTTTTCATCCCTTGTTAGTTTCAGGTCAAACTGACTGGCACGTTTCTGAACTTTGAAACACTCGGACACCCAATTGAAGCTACGCTTTCCGACTTGCTACGCTTTCCGACTTGCTGTGTGTTAGGCACAGTGCATCATATTTTGTGTCAGCACACTTTTTGGCACGCCTAGTGGGACTCTACATCTCAAGATGGTTGAAATTGACAATAGCCAGGTTCTGGACATGACTATGGATGAGTTGCCGGAGGACCTGAGGAATATTGTCCAGCAAGCATGTGATGAGTTTCAACATAAATGCTTGATGTCTTTTTCAAAGAACAAAAGCAACAAGGTTTTTTAGAAACAGTCACTCCTAAGAACTCTCCATCATCGAACTGATTACACTGAAGAAGAGGATGCTAGGAAGATGACTGAGATGGTTTACAAAGCAATGAGCGAGACTATGAGGAATCATCAAACAACTTTCCTGAATACCTTTCGCTCAATCATGGTCAGTACCTTTGGTCCATCCGCCGATAAATGCTTTGAGGAAACCATTGGTCCAATGCAAGGGCCGACATTGTTCAATATGAGGAAACGCCAGGAAAAAATTGCTGAAGATGGCGAGACGTCTGGCATGAACCAAGGTGGGATGACTCCTCACCAGAAACAACAACACCCCATGACTTATGGACAGCTCACGTTTGGTGCAATGGGGAACGTCCCATAATCGGCTTTCAAGGTGTCTCAAGCTGCGAACAGGTTGCAGAAAAATATGTATGGAGATGGATATCAAGAATTTGCCGATTACAATGCTATTA
This sequence comes from Microstegium vimineum, assembly GCA_022036555.1. Taxonomy (NCBI): domain Eukaryota; kingdom Viridiplantae; phylum Streptophyta; class Magnoliopsida; order Poales; family Poaceae; genus Microstegium; species Microstegium vimineum. The sequence continues at coordinate 30,249,376 of CM039132.1, forward strand.
ACTCTTTCCTGAATCCAGGGTATAAGAACTCTGCAGGTTTGGCTTTTGAAGGGCAGACACATGGAGCTCTAAACTCGAATATTGACCTTATCATGAACAGAATGGCGGATATGATGCAGAATCAGTTTGGCCTAAAGCCAAAGGGTCAGTCCTATGCATACAAGTCCCCTTATCCAGAGTGGTATAACCGAGTTGCACTCCCTCCGAGAGTAAAACCTCCCACAGACCTGACCAAGTTTCTGGTCAGGATGATACTAGCACCATAGAACACATCAGCCGATACTTATTGTAGCTTGGAGAGGCATCCATGATGAAGCTTGGAGGATTCGGTATTTCCCGTTGTCTCTGACAGGGCTGGCTTTCACGTGGTTCACGTCTCTGCCGGCTAATTCCATTGGTACATGGGCAGAATTGGAGCAGAAGTTTCATTCATATTTCTTTACAGGCACTAATGAGAAGAAACTAGTTGACCTTATGAGCTTGAAGTAGAGGGCCAATGAAACACCCCAGGAGTATCTCCGTAGGTTCAGGGAGACTAAAAACCTCTGCTATTCCTTAAACCTGCCAGATGACCAGTTGCCAGGGATGGCAATAGCGGACATGCAACCGAATGTCAGGGAGAAGCTGTTCGGCATGGACTTCGATGACCTTGGTCAGCTATCACAGCGATTAGCCATGATGACCAATCAGGCTCAAGGGTTCAGAAGAGACAACCGTTTCCAGAAAGGTGATGTGGCTAAGGAGATGTATCAAAGTTTCCTGGAAGAAGCAGCAGAGTACGATGATGAAGATGAAATAGCCGCAGCCGAATTGGTCTGGGGGAAAGAACCAACTCAGGTCAGTCAACGCTCGTTGAGGCAGCAAAAGGGTACGTACGACTTTGATGTCTCCAAGTCAGACAAGTTGTTTGAGATGTTGCTCAAAGAGGGGTGTATCAAGTTGCCAAAAAGGCATCCCATGCTGCTCCCTGAAGGGGTGAGAGATAAAAAGTTTTGTGGTTACCACAATACCAATTCTCATTCCATCAATGATTGCCGAGTATTTAGAATGCGGATTCAGAAAGCTATTCAAGAAGGGCATTTGAAATTTGATGGTAAGATGAAAATTGATGCTAATCCTTTTGCACGGAACACAGTGTCCTTCTCCATGAACATGGTTGTTATAGAAAACTCTAAAGACAAGTGCAAAGTGAAAGTGTTAACCTCAGACAGAGCTAAGAAAACTGGTGCTATTGACCCTGATCGGCAAATTACAAATGAAGAATTTCGGCAACAGGCTCGGTTCCAGATTACCGAACCGAGAGAGGGGAAGCTTCTAAGCCCAAAGTCACGACGTGAATTCTTTTGAACAAATGGCGACGGGAGCAAGAACGGTATCGGAAGTGAAGGTATTACGAGCAACAAGAGTTCATGTAGGAACATTAGAGGTATGAGGAAGAGATGTACCAGAGGGAGCAAGAGTACATGAGAGAGCAGGAACAATCTCATTGGGGATGCTCATTCTTTAAGCATTGTTAGAATGAAGGCTTGAAGCTGCCTACTAAAGATAATTGCCCTGAATGCAGTGACCAATATTCAGAGTACAGGCAGTCTTGGGCCAACCGGCGTCCAGTCCATGAAAGGCTTAGAGCATGTTTTACTGAGGACGATCGGCGTGTAAAAATGGATAGCTCTGGAAATCGGCAAAGCAAGAGATTTGCCGATCAAGGGTGGATCCATTATGAAGAAGGTGCTGAGGAAGAAGAACACTGTGAGTATGTGTGGCAGAAAGGACAATGGTGTCCACCAGGGCTGAGGAAGAGCCAGAAAAGAAGGGTACAATGCTTGAGGAACAAAGAGTTGGCACAGACAGTTGCCGAAAAGAAACAAGTGTGGCATCCTAAGGAAAAGCCTGACAAGCAAGACCAGTCGGCTGATGCGTATATGACTTTCTTTATTCCATCAGAGTTCTTAGCTCCAGAAAACCAAGATATCCAAGAAGAAGTGTACTCAGATTTCGATGAGAGTGAGTATCATGATCTGATGGCCCAACTTGTCCTAACTGAACGGGCAGTTTTCGATAAGCCGACCAAACATCGACATTTGAAGCCACTTTATGTGAAGGGGTACGTCAATGGCAAGCCTCTGACTAAGATGTTTGTTGATGGAGGAGTTGCCATCAATATTATGCCTTATACCACCTTTAGGAAGCTCGGGATGACCAATGAGGAACTGCTAAAAACTGACATGGTACTCAGGGATTTTGCTGGCAATCCTTCTGACACCCGAGGAGCTGTGCATGTTGAGTTGATGATTGGATCAAAAACCTTGATTACTACTTTCTTTGTCATCGATAGCAAGGGGGCATACAGTCTGCTCTTAGGAAGAGATTGGATCCATGCTAACTGCTGCATACCTTCAACCATGCATCAGGTTCTTGTTCAGTGGATTGGAGATGATGTTGAAGTTGTTCATGCTGATGATTTGGTAAGTGTTGCTGTTGCAGAGCCTACTTACTAGGAATATGATGGCGTCGATTGTTTCTCTGGAAGAGTATGGGAAGAAGGTCCTGTGAATGTCTTCAACAAGGATCAACAGCCGATCCAAGCAGACGGCTCTCAAAGAAATTTTTAATGGGGAACCCGATCGATGGCAACAAAGGAAAGTTGGGACATGGCTTTATGTCGGCCGATAAGTTAGAGGAAATAAATGTTGGTGATGAAGGCAAACCAAGGCCGATGTATATCAGTGCAAATTTAGACCCAGAGTATAGATTGAAATTGATAACCTTCTGAAAGAGTTCAAGGATTGTTTTGCTTGGGATTACACAGAGATGCCCGGACTGGATCGTTCTATTGTTGAGCATCGATTGCCGATCAAGCCTGGTTATCGTCCTTATAAACAACCTCCTCGGAAAATTTACAAAGAGGAGGTGCTGGCCGATGTGAAAAAGGAAGTTGAAAGATTATTAGAAACAAATTTCATTCAGCCATGTAGATATGCGGAGTGGATTTCGAGCATAGTTCTGGTATACAAAAAGAATGGAAAAATGAGGGTCTGCATTGACTTTAGGGATCTCAATAAAGCTACGCCATTGGACGGTTACCCAATGCCGGTTATCGATTTGCTTGTCGATGCAGTAGCTAGTTATGAAGTCATCAGCTTTATGGATGGTAATGCTGGCTATAACCAAATTTTCATGGCAATAGAAGATATTTCAAAAACAGCTTTCAGATGTCCTAGTCATATTGGATTATTTGAGTGGGTCGTCATGACTTTTGGTTTAAAGAATGCTGGTGCAACTTATCAGAGAGCCATGAACTATATTTTTCATGAGTTGATCGGCAAAATTGTGGATATTTATATTGATGACGTGGTGGTTAAGTCTAGAAATCAAGGTGGACACTTAGCTGATTTAAAGAAAACTTTGGAGTGCACTAGGAAGCATGGTTTGAAGATGAACCCGAAGAAGTGTGCCTTTGGGGTCTCGGCTGGTGATTTTTTGGGATTTCTAGTCCATAAAGGAGGGATCGAAGTCGGTAAGAAAAGCATGGAAGCAATAGACAAGGTTGTGCCTCCAACTAATCTCATAGAGTTGCAGTCATTGCTCGGCAAGATTAATTTTGTGAGAAAATTCATATCTAATTTATCAGAAAAAGTTTTGCCTTTCTCTCCACTATTAAAGCTTAAAAAGGATCAAGAATTTGTATGGGGTGACGTACAACAAAAGGCCTTTGATGAGATCAAAGAATACATGAAGGCGCTACCTGTGTTGGTACCTCCACAGCTTGACAATCCTTTTAAGTTGTACGTGGCGGCCGACAGCCTGACAATAGGGTCGGCCCTTATGCAAGAGTTTGAAGGAAAGGAAAGAGTGATAGCTTACCTTAGCCGAAAGTTGTTAGATCCAGAGACAAGGTATTCGGCTATGGAGAAACTCTGCCTGTGCGTGTATTACTCATGTACCAAACTTCGGCACTACTTGTTGAATGCCGAATGTGTGGTAGTTTCTGAATTTGATGTAATAAAACATATGTTATCAATGCCAATTTTAAACGGAAGAATTGACAAATGGATTTTGGCTTTATCAGAATTTGAGTTAAAGTACGAATCGGCAAAAGCAATAAAGGGTCAAATTATCGTTGATTTTGTTACCCAACACCGTGATCCTTCTGCTAACATGATAGATATTGCACCTTGGACTTTGTTTTTTGATGGTTCATCTTGTAGAAAAGGTGGTGGTGCTGGCATTCTCTTGATTTCTCCACGAGGAGTGATTTTTAAGTATGCTATCCCTATTGAATTTCGTGTTACTAACAATCAAGCAGAGTATGAAGCACTACTTAGAGGACTTCGGCTTGTTGCTGAAATAAAGGTCGTCGCTGTCGAGATCTTCGGGGATTCTGAGTTGGTAATTAACCAACTGATTGGCCAATATGAGTGCAAGGATGACGTATTAAGAGAATATTATGAAGAATGCCGAGAGCTTTTGAAGAATTTCCAGGTGGCAACCTTGCATCATATCCCTAGGGGGCATAATGAAGAAGCAAATAGGCTAGCTCAGGCTACGTCGGGATACCGAGAGGATCAAGAGATTAGCGCTTTGAATGAGAATCGGGTAATTGATGACTGGAGAAACGAAGTTACCGATTACTTAAAGAATCCATTGCAGAAAGTTTCCCGAAAGCTCAGATACAAAGCCCTCAAGTTTGTGCTCCTTGATGATCAGTTGTACTATAAATCTATAGATGGGGTACTCCTCAAGTGTTTGAGTAAAGGAGAGGCCAGAGAGCTAATGTATGAAGTACATGAGGGTGTGTGTGGTGCACATCAATCGGCTTACCGAATGAAGTGGATAATTAGAAGGATTGGTTACTTTTGGCTGACCATGCTTGAAGATTGCTTTGAATATTACAAGGGGTGTCAAGATTGTCAGAGATTTGGCAACATTCAGAGAGCTCCAGCATCGGCTTTGAACCCAATTATCAAGCCTTCGCCATTTAGAGGATGGGGCATGGATTTAATTGGTCAGATTAATCCTCCTAGCAAAGGACATAAGTTTGTGTTGTTAGCTACTGATTATTTTACAAAGTGGGTTGAAGTTATTCCTTTGAAGAAGGTTACATCAGAAATCATGATCAATTTTGTTAAGGAGCATATAATTCACAGGTTTGGAATTCCTCAGACTATAACGACAGATCAAGGAACTCAATTCACTTCATCTGAGTTTTGTGATTTTGCCAAAGACATGGGAATCAAATTATATAATTCTTCTCCTTATTATGCACAAGCTAATGGCCAAGCTAAGGCATCAAATAAAATCATGATTAAAATTATTCAGAAGAAGATTGATGAAAAACCGAAGAAGTGGCATTCGGTTCTTAATGGGGCTTTATGGGCTTATCGAATGGCTTGTCATGGGTCTACTCGGGTGTCTCCCTACGAGTTGGTTTATGGGAATCATGCTGTGTTGCCATGGGAGCTGCAATCGGGTTCAAGGCGAGTTACATTGCAAATCATTTGAGGAAAGAAGATTATAAGGACCTGATGATGGATGAATTGGAAGATTTACATTTGGTTCGTCTCAAAGCATTAGAAAGTATTGAGAAAAACAAATTGCGTATTGCCAAATATTATAACAGAAAGGTCAGAGAGAAGCAATTTGCAGAGGGAGATTTGGTTTGGAAAACTATACTGCCGATTAGAACAAAAGATAAAGCCTTCGGCAAGTGGTCTCCAAATTGGGAAGGACCTTTTCGGATAGTAAAGTGTGCACCTGGTAATGCGTATATTTTGAAAACTTTGCTGGGAGAAGAGTTTACTAGAGCTATTAATGGAAGATTTCTTAAGAAATTTTATCCCAGTGTTGAGGTTGGTGCATAAGTAAATTTAGGGAGTTCTATGCGCGAAATAGCCGATGTATGAGCGTCGCCTTTAGCCAAAAAAATACTCTAAGAATTTAGAGGATAGCCAACACGGTATGTGTCGCCTTTAGAGCAAAAAATTTAAACACAGTCAAAGCAGTGTCATACAAATTCAGGTGACATTCCTCAGATTCATCGTTCTCAGGAAAAATTCATGAAAGAAGAGACAAGTGGGAGTCATAGATAATATTTCACAAGGCAGATTTTTACATGATTCCTAAGTACAAACTACACATCAAACAGTCTGTTGAGGACAGACTGAGCATTGGTGGCTTGGGCGAGGGCAGTTGCATGATCCTCATAGCTCTCCAGGAGGTCGTCAATGTCCTTAACATCTTCCGCAGGCCTGCCACCACTGAAGCCGACTGGCATGACGGAGAAGTCTTCGTTACTCTGGGTGGACATTGCCGCCAACCCTAGGGCTACGCCGTGGTGCACACCTTGGATGACGGCCTGATCTATATGACCGTCCGCATCATCAAGGCGTGCCTCGGCAGTCTCTCCCGGGCGTTCACCTTGTCATCGATCTTGTTCGCCGCAATCTTCAGGCGTTCGACCTCTGCAGAAAGCACTGAAAATATGGATCACCAATCGGATGAACAGATGAATCAGAAGAAAGGGAAGAAATGAAGTGGATTTGTTTGCACTGACCGGTGATGGCATCGCAGAACTGCTTCCGCTGGTTCTCCCACTCGAGTTGGTCGATGTCGTATTGCTTGGAAATCTTCTCCAACTCTCCTCGAGCATCATCCCTTTCGCCCCTGAAGGTAATCGCATCCACGTGGGTGTACGGGGCATCCATGGCATCCGACTCCAAATCCCAAGGGTTGGAGTGGTAGGAGCTTGAATCAGAGGAGCCGGACGATGGAGTCCCCGGCTCGGCTGCTGTCGTCGAGGGGAAAGGGATGCTGTGGCTGGAAGAGATGACCCTTATCCTGATGAGTAAGAACAAGGATTAGGGCTAGGAGGATGAACAATGAACACAAATAAGAAGGGGGCAAGGAGCAGAATCTTACCCGCACTGCCGGTTGCGCCATGCTCGGCTTCCTTCGGCTTTCCCTTCAGCAGGGCGCTTGCCGCGATTGTCACCTCCTGCCATTGTACTGTGTAGGCTAGGGTTTCCTTCTAGATTGGTTTTGAGCGAGAGAAGAAGAGGAGACGGAGATGAGAATGCTTGACTGGAACTGTTGACAGGGGAAGAAGAAAGAAAGTTTATTTATAAGCCGAGTGAGAATACCAAACGACGAGTTAGGGTTTTTCCCTTCTCGAATGGGCCGTTGCTGGACTGGACCAGGTTTAGATAAATCGAAGGTCGCTCGGTTAATTCCTGAATCAGCAAGATGGGAACAGTCAGCTATATATCTGATCGGGAAGCTAAATATGATCGGCTATATTCTAATCGGAAGAATAAAAGAGCTGATTAGATTTCCATACAAACAGAAGTGTATAGAGGTAAAGACAAAAATATCCGATTGTCTAAAAAAGAAAAAAACAAAGTATATCATAGTTAAACTATTACAGACCCATGTTTTTACTAGCTCAGAAGCTGGTTGATGGCATCTAAACCATCAGCTCTGATTCGGTTGACATTATTCAGCACCTTCTGATCTTCATTCTCAGAACTTTGAATGTTAGACAGCCTTGCCTTGAGTTGTTGATCTTCGTTGGGCACAGATGATATTTTTGATGAGGTTGCCTCTATGGAGGTTGGCAGATCTACTATCTTAGCCTTGTGAGACTGAATTCTGACATTCAGCTCGACTAATTGAGCCTCCAACTTGATCTTCTCATCCTCCATGACTTTCAGCTCAGGCTCCAAAGTTGCCAATGAATTCTTAGCAGTCTGAATTTGGGAGTGCAAGGCTTTAACTTCCTTCTTCCTCAGAAACCTGTTGTTCTGCAAGTTGTTTTGAGAAGTTATGTTTTTATTTGTCCTCTTCACAACAGTAAAATAATCATGAAGGTGGGCTACAGATTCCAAGGAAGCTTTGAGGGCAGGTGGAAGGTCTTGGTTGATGAGCTCAAGGAGATCTTTTATCTAATCTGAATCTTGAACCAGAATGCTGATGTCCTTGTTTAACAGATTGGCTATATCCTTCAACCGAGCTTGATTTTCCACTGATAGAGTCTACTGAGAGGTGGCTTCTTCACCTTTTTCATTGATGTAGTCATCAACAGTGAAAGAATAACTGGCAATCGGCTTGTTGGTCTTCTTAAGAAAAGGGGAGTGTTAGCCAACCAGATAGATGTACTAAAAGAGTAGCTTGAGGCAAAAATATTACCTGCTGTGTTGGTTGGTCATCGGGATTTGTGATGTCTTGCTCTGGTTGAAGGCTCGATTGAATACCCGAGGATGATGGACCTGGAGCTAGACCAGAAGAGTGCTCTTCTGCTAAATCGTCTAAGATTTTATCTATTTCCAATAATGCATATAATAAGAGTATAAGGACAAGGAAAAAATGTCATATGAAGGAAAAGGAGTGATTAGTCGAATAAATACCAATGAGTTGGAAAGTTTCATGAACATCTGTGCTTTCAGCTTCATGAGCTTATGTATCTTTGGTTTCATGGGTCCCTGCACCCCCAGTAGAAGCTTGGGGAGGGATTTCCAGTGTTGTTGAGACATTGCTTGAGACTGGAATATCAACATGTGGTTGCAGTGGAAATGGTTGAGATAAAAGCTGGTCAGAATTGTTGATGAATAAGATTTATTGCTAAATAAGAGGTTTGTACCTTGGGAGACCGCTTGATTGTTTTGGATCTCACCCTTCTGAACACATGGATGTTCTCAAGTGTTTTCCTTTTGCCTTCTCCTGAAGGTAAAATGGCCATAGCTGCAGGGATCTTCATGAAGCTTGCCAGATTTGGGGCAGTAAAACCCAAAGCAGGGTTAGGCACAACTATGAAATATTGGACTACTTTGGTGTAGGAGTGGGCCTAAAATCCTAAGAATGACTAAATGTTAAGGTAAGAAGTGGATTCAAGGCAGAAGGTAGTAAATACAATAAGGTTACCTCACTATCAGAAGCAAATTGGGGTTGCAAATCCTGGCATAGAGGGTGTACTGGTGTATTGAAGATGTGATTGTGTCATTCTTGCCACTAGGAAGCAAAGGAGGGGTGAGTAGCATCCACTATCCCAAATGGAGAAGGTTCATATGTTGGCAGGTCCCATCCAAGCTCAAAAACCTTCTTAGCCTCTATTTCGCTTGTGATCAACTCCCTATACTTTATGATTGTGGCGAAGAAAGGTCTTGGGGGCAACTCTCCACATCCTAGTTGCCTGGAGGCCATATTTGGATAGTATAATTCATAGGAAGATTGTACTAACCTCCCATGATGAAATTCGACTGGAAAAATGCAAGGTTTGATAAAAGAGTTGAAAATCTCTATAGCTACCTTGTCAGAACAGCCAGACTCAAAGCTGAATTTGCAAGGTAGGGTCAGATTGTCATTTTCTCTATAAGGAAGCCAAAGCACATTGCTAAAACCTTTGAAGAATAGCTTGAAAAGATGACCAATATCCATGTCAATGCTAATAGAAGAAGCGGCTTCTCCATAAGTCTGGCAGTTCTTAACCTTTGTTGCACTGCCTTCAGCATAGTTAACTGAAGGGAAACTCAAATTTTGGAGGGACACAGGCATTATCTGGTGCATATAGAGCTGCAACGACATCTGGATGAACCACCAAGGACCACTCACACAAGAAATCTCTTTACCTTGGTGCATCTGAGCAGTGACCTGATGCATCATGTGATAGACAGATCCTAGGAGGTTTTTACCCAAAGTGATTAATGTGCCTGCAGCTAGATCATCAGCCATCATCATGTGATTTAAGGTTGGTTCATTGGATTTTTCACAGAAAATGAACCTGCATAGCCACATGTTCATGAAGGCCCTGCATTCCTTGTCAGAAACAACGCCAGACGCTTCCATATAAGTCTGAATGTATCCAACCCATCCACCTCCAGATCTGACAGCCTTCTGGTTGCTTTTGCTCTTGTACTTGTAAGGGTATACTGCTTGTGATACATTCAAGCCGGTCATCATGAAGACATCAGCCAAGGTAGGGGTCATCATACCATAGCCAAAGACAAAGGCGTTGACGGCATCAGACCAGAAATGAGCAGCTGCAATCAGGAGGGGTTCATTTCTAGGCGTCTCTGACAGGGATAATTCTAGGCAATGGTTGATGTCCTGAGCATCCCAATGGCTGCTGCTTTTTTCCAGCATTCTTCTATACCAGTTCTGCCATCCAACAATTGGGGGAAACGGCCAAGTCTTGAAAGTGTTTGGCCATTGGTTTGGCGGGGTGACTCCAGACTTGAAGGGGATTCTTGAAGTTTCCTTCTCAATAATCTCGGTTGGGTCGGGATTTCCCATTGGACCGAGGAGGTAGGAATCGGGATGTGCAGCATAAGGGATCAGAATATGGTTCTTGTATTCCTTCAAAGAATAACGGAATCAGGAAAAACGAATGAATCAGGGGAATGGTAAGAGATCAATTGAGAATTGCCGAATCCGTGGAGGCGAATGAAACTTACCTCTGGGATTTCATCCTGGGTCGCCATTGGAGAGTTGGAGTAGACCCAATAACCAGTTAGGACTTAGATTTTCCGGGCGGCGGCTGCGATGTTGAACAGTGTTCACCTAGAAGAAAAAGGGGAAGCTTGTAGTCAATTTCAGGATAAAATGGCTTTTATCCCAAAATTGAGGGGGCATGTGTTAACACTGGATTTTGGTGTGCTCAGAAAGATGACAGGTGGGCCAGTGCAGAACTCAGAGGATTCGGCAAACGTCTGTGCGGTTGGCCAGTTTTCAGAGAAGTCGGCAAATGTCCGTACGGTCGGCTAATCGCCAAAGGTTCGGCTAAATGATCATGCGGTCGGTTATTCTGAGGAGCAGTTTTCTGTTGAAGAAGAGACGAAAACAGCAAGTAAAGGACCAATCGGGCAACGAAGACCGCGACAATTTATGCAATGAAGACTCCGGAGGAAATTAAAGTCAAAGATATCATGTTTTTCCTTTAATATTTTGTAACCATGTCTTTTTAGGACTCATGTCACGACCAGGGTATAAATATGAACCCTTAGCCATTGTAAAAAACGGTTCACAACCAATACAATACAACCGGCCCCGTGCCAATTTTGAGTCCTTTGTCGTGTTGTCGAGTTCTTCGAGAGGAACCATCGATCCGTCGACCTCCGTAAGTCCCGGCAACCTTGTTATCATGTCTAGTATCATGCGGTGGATTTAGATGTTGATGCAAGTAGTTTTGTTTGTCTTCAATGATCGTGCGGCGGATCCTTGCTTGACAATCAAGAAATCTTCGCTTGTGTTTTGTGTATGAGTAGATACCGTGCAGCAGGTGCTTGCTCAATATGCCTAGCAAAAGCAAGATAGTTACCGGTTCTATTAGATTCGGCAAGATCTAGTAGATTCATTAAGTTACTACATGTTGCATGTTTATATATATTTTATATATTTGTAACACTCTTTTGCCCAATCTAAATTGAGACGGTTTGGCTTCATCTTTATCATAGATTTATCTATGTTCCCTGTAATTGCTTATATCCATAAGTAGATTTTATATTCATGATAGCCGAATTAGTTTCATCTAGATTGTTACATGTTGCGGGTTCGTACATGTCAACTAAGTTTGAGCTTTTATAAAGTTAGGTGTCATGCGGCGGATACAAGCTTTAGATTAGTTCGATCGTGTTTGCTTACATGTTCCTTCATCATGGACCCTAATTCGGTTGGATAGCCGAGTTAGTTATGTTTTAATTCATAATTAATGATAATTCGTTCATACGTACTTTCTCATGCATGCATGTTCGACAATCAACTCTTTATGTACTCATTGTTTGTTAGCCGAATGATCTATAAAACTTGTTGGCAGATAGCTTCTATAGATATATGTCGTCGTAAGTGGCTTCAGGGCCGTATATATGGAACTGTCTGGTCTCAATCGGCATGTTCCAGTTTTATATCTAATGATTTTCATCCCTTGTTAGTTTCAGGTCAAACTGACTGCCACGTTTCCGGACTTCGAAACACCCGGGCACCCGATTGAAGCTACGCTTTCTGGCTTGTTCTGTGTTAGGCACAGTGCGCCACATTTTGTGTCAACAACCGTCAACACATGGCCATGGCACATTCCATGAAAAATTTGGGCACCAACGGCCACCTTTTCATATCGGCCGATACACATTAGGAGCCATCAGGCAGAACTAACAGAGCAGAGAACGAATCAGAGGCAAGAGATCTAATTTCAGGAACGACGTGGCCAAAGCCTCCAAAGTGGCATCGACCGACACCACCAAGGACCTCCAGGCCCATCAGCCAACATCTACTCAACGATAACATTATCCCTGTCTGGTTTGCCACGTCTCTTCCCTTTTTCTTTTATGTTTTTATTTGCTTAGCTCATTCCCCTTCTAAATAATATAGTAAAATAAAATAAAATAATACTTCTTCATGAAATTAATTACTTAATTTATTTCCCTTTTAATATTGAATAAAAACAAGAAGATCACATTTGAACTTAGAATTTGAAAAGTGACATGATTTATGACATTCAAAGGGTAAAAGCGTCATAAAGATGAATTCTTGTCTTCGCTTATGCTAGTGGGAAAATATCTTAATAAGGAATCATATTGACTAAGTTGTTGATCAATGTGATATAAGTTATTAGCTCATGATTCATACCCTGTCTATTTAAAGTACATGGAGATTAATTTTTAAAAATGTCATAAAACCATAATGTCATTACTCCTCTATAGTGAGAAAATTCCTACCAAAGCCACAAAATTTTATACATGTTCAAAAACCTTCCTCATATGCTTCTTGTATTTGCTTTGAGTTTGGTCAAAACTTGTTGACCCTTGTTGAGAATTTTTTCATAGTTCAAAGATCAAGATCACGCACACACCACATATATACTCTGCTTCTACACTGGAAGTACGCAAAACATGCCTTGCATTTACATGTTCCATTTTCATCTAATAAATACTCTAGAAAAATGTTATGATCTCTCTCAAAATTCTTCAAAAGAGATATGGCTATCATAGATGATGAAAAAAAATGATGAGCAAGTGAAGCTCAGTAAAAAAAGATAGCCATGTCTCAAGCAACATAAAGTTAGAGAGATCATACATGGTAAGGAGTACAATAAAATCCACTATCATATTTCCATACACATGCACATCTTGATCTAGGATTATGACACTTTTCTCCTTGGATCCTTGTTTTGACTTTACAATATAAGTAATGCAAGTATGCTACATTGTTTATCCCTACCTAAGCTCCACATAAGCCATTTAGAAGTAGGAAGATAAAAAGAAGGCAACCTCATTCTATGCCTTGGTAAGGAATCATATACCTTGTGAGTGATCTAGAGTGCTATATGAGGAGTAAATTGACTTATGTGCTTTCCTTTGAAAAACTGATCAAAAACTCCTAGTACTAAAATTATGATTTGGGAAGATGACTTTGCCTTGAGAACTATTCCAATTATCAACCTCTCAAGGATATATGCTAGAGAAAATCACATATCCCACTTGTATGGAAAAATGTCTTGAGTAAATCTTTATGCTTGCTTTATACCTTGAGAATAGCATAGTTATGTTTACTTATATCCTTTACTCAAGGACGAGCAAAGATGTAAGTATGGGGGATCTTGTTGACACTAAGAATGACATACTTTTACATACTCAAAACCGTCAACAAAATATCGTTTAGAGAGCTAACAAGCAAATGTAGAGTAACCTTTGTGCAAATAACATGGTTCCACATGTACATGTCATTATTTGCATACCGAGTATAAACCAGGCAAATTGGAGAGCTGGAGGCCCCATATGATGTCGGCCGATATACATATGGACCTAACATGCCCAGCTTCCATACCACTACGCTCTACATCTATAGACGGTCGTTAACGTCAACTTTATAAGCAATTATAAATTAAATAAATGGATCAATCAAATATAATATCTAGAAATATAGGGCTTTATCTAACAAATTCCACGAGTTTTGGTGTTTCATTATTTTCTAGGGACTATTCCAGAAAAGAGAATAAAGGAAAGCAAATCAGAGAAGATATCGAACAAATATCAAGGAGAAACACCTGCCAAAATATTCACAAAGGATGCCAAAATATTCACAAAGGATCCCGTAGACACCGGAGCGAAGCGGAGCCCCGGACCCCACCATGTGGGGCCGCCCGGCATGGGTTGGGGCTGGGCGGCACCCCCCTGGGCCCACCGGCCGCCATCTTCTAGAAGCTTCCTCCACTGCCTTTGAGGATTGGTTTGAGCCCTACGTGAAGTCGGTTTGATCCAACGGCTGTCGTGCATCCCTTCGGGCTATAAATAGAGCCTGTACCCCCCCCCAGAAGGTACCGGAAATTAGAAGAATGGATCCAGGTCAAGTTAGAACAAGAAAAGAATATATCTAGGGTTTCTAGATATTATATTAGAACTCTAGTGCTTCAAGTTATTAGCTAGGTAGCTAGCAAGATTCAAGTGGAGTTGGGCAATTCATTCGGGATTCCATATTCATCTAGAGATCGGTAATTTATCTTGTATCGCATTATTATTTTATACTTTATTATATTGCTATTTCTTGAGTGCTTAGTTTATTCTATTTGCATGTTAGATATAGATAAGATTGGTGATGATTAAATTTATAAGATCGTAAAGCGCCTAATTCAATACTCGAGTGCGTTAGGTGGTATGTATTATGTAGGCGTGGTGCCTAGATATTATATGTACCTACGGATGTCTCCTGATGTGCCGTGTCGTGTGGTAGTTCGCGTAGGTGACTTTTATAGTTGCGTTGATTCCTCTGTAGTCCATCCTTAGCACATAGGCTTGGCAGTCCAGTCGCGACGGAGGTGATGGTTCCATCTTAATAGCCTCCCTAGTTGATGCTCCTTATGATGTTTTCTCAGTCAGTTATTCTATAGATGATAGTATGTAGGTAGGGTGTGTTTAGTTCTTTTTTATTTAGGTTCCTTTGACTTTAATCGAATCTTGAGTTGCCTGACTATTTTATTAGCGAGAATATTTCTATCTCTGGAATATCATTTATCTTATACTTTTATTATCATATTTATTTATCTTGACATGACTTACCCCTGCTAAAGCATAAGAAAGGTCGGTCTAATCTTAGGTCTACACATTTATAGTCTAAACTATATGCATTTAGGTTTCCTTTTCTATCCCTATTAAATTCCTGCAATTAGGTGAAAGTTTTCCTTTTAGCATAAACAAATCAACGATACTCGGAGAATCTCACTGGGTAAAATGCTACAATTGGAGAAGTATCTGTGTGCTTGCGGATATATTCTAGAGAATTATTTTATGAATTGTCAAGTTTAGATTTTATTTCAACATTTTCTGATATCATGCTAGGGATGATAACTTAGTGTTAAGTGGTGTTAGAAGGTGACTCCTGCATTTCTGGTGTCGTGCTAAGGATGGGGATTCGTCTCTATTTTTAGTATGTCGCTAAGAAATGTCAACAAGCATTTCTGGCGCCGTTGTCGGGGAAGTGATGATCAATTTAATTAGCCAGGGTATAATTTAACAGGGAAGTTTTTCATAAAATATATTTTTATAAGCAAAGAGAAATATAGTTTAGACATAAATACCTATAGATAGACCAAAACCTTTTGCTTTAGCAGGCTTACCCTTGTTTCGACTTTGTTTACATTCTATATAGGGTAAGATCAGGCTTGGTTGTGAAGCATCAATTTATATCAATGAGATACAACCAGGAAGAAGAAGCTTAACATCAGTTGGAGAAGCCATGGCTGAGAAGACCCTACGTGGATTCTCTGCGCCAAGCATTGAGAATATTCACGTTGGACCAGAGCTCAACATTCAAGATCAAGACTATGAACTCAAGCCAAGCCTCATCAACATGGTGCAAGCTATCACATTTAAAGGAAGGAAGGATGAAGATGCAAGTGTTTATCTTCAGAATTTTCTAGAGATTTGCAGCACCATCAACATCAAGAACATTGTTGACACAAAAAGCGTCAGGATCTGCGAACACCTCGGGCTATTACCCAAATTCGATATCCAAAGGTGTGCCAGTCGTTTTGACTAGTTAATCGACAAGGATGATAACTAGAACAAGATCCAAACAATATAACGGCGATACGCCCAGATGTCAAGACTCAGACTTGATCAGGATAACTAGAGCAGAGCTAAACGAGACAACATCGATGCGCCCGGATGTCAAAGCTCAGATTACTCCCACGCGGAACTTGCAAGGGTTTGATGAAGATCAAGGAGATGCAGCCCATCGAAGCTTGAAGAACTCGTAGATAAACTAAGACTAATGCAATAAAAGGGTAAATTGCAGTAAAGGTAAATAAGAGTAATAGATTTGTTTGATGTATGATTCATTTTTTCTCATGACCCCTAGGTACATATTTGTACTCCGGCAATAGGAGTTGTAAACAGACACGACTCGTATTTTTCCTAAACAAAACTCTATTTTGACTCGCGCAGGAGTCGGACTCAAATAACAATAATATGTTCCTAAACAAACATCTCTATTTTTAAGGAAAATAAATGACTCATGCAAGAGTCGGACTCAGACTTCCATAATAATACTGGTATAAGATCACCAGTTTCCTTGTCTTTTCTTCGATGAAACTTTCCATCAGCAGACTCTTCAATCTGCAACTTCCTTCTATCGCCATCGGCAATCCCTTGCTGATGTCAACCGCCACGTTACCTTGTGCCTATCGGCATCATCACTCTATGCCCATCGGCAATACTTCCCAATCGGCAACCTTGCACTTCTGGTAACTTGTCTCCACCAATTAACCCTTATCGGCAAGAATCATCCAGCTCCCATCGGCAACAAACTTCTTGCAGCATTCACTCTCATCGATAAATCTGACCGATGACTTTCTAATGCCGATAGAAAACGGCTGCCAATCAATGCAAGTCTTAGCTCATTTGACACATGCCGAAAAATGGTGTCAACAAACATATCTCAAGACATCGTGCTACTTCGTTTGTTTCCTTTCTCATTAGAGGGAAGAGCAAAGCAGTGGTTCTACATGAGTAAAGATCAAATCAAGACATGGGAAGAATATTCAAAAGCTTTCCTAGAGAAGTTTTTCCCCGTAAGTAAGACCAATGCCTTATGAGGAAAGATTTCAGAGTTTCTTCAGCAAAAAGGTGAACCTATTTCAGAAGCTTGGGACCATTTTCAAGGATATATTTTAGATTGCCCACATCATGGAATGGAAGAGTGGTTGCTCATGCAAACATTCTACCACGGATTAATTCAAAGATCTTGTGAACAACTAGATGCCACTACTGAAGGATCATTTATGACACTCACACCTAGAAGAGCTAGAAGTTTATTGGAAAAGATGGCAGAAAACCAGAGCTGGACATGCACCAGTCAAGATTTTCATATGAATGAAGCAGTTCCAAAGGAGGTCTGTGCGCTATCAACCAAGATGGATGTATTATTGAATTGGCTCGAGCAAAGAGCCAATTACAAAAGAGATCGTCAAGCCATTCAAGATGCATTCAATGCTCAGAATCAATGTAGAGTTGAATTTGCCAATTCCCTAGAAGATATCAATACCATTGTCAAATCAACTCCGCAGAAGCAAGAAGGAAGTCAACCTCAGTCTACCATTCAAGGTAAGTACCAAGGTAATAATTCCTCTAATCAAAGACTTCCACCCTTGAGAACTTTAATATTGGGACAAACTAAAATTAATGAGTATTAATAATAAGCTTGCTTATAATGACCAAATCTTAGAAGGAATAAATTCTAAATTAGATAATTTCTCTTCTGCTATAAAAGAACAAATAATATTCAATAAAAAGATAGAATTACAAATAGCACATTTGGCTTCTACTCTGTCTACTGTCACTAACCATAAGCAGGTACAAGGAATAACTACAAGAAAGGCTAAGTCTACTCATGATCCACCTTATCCAGAAGGGGCACGTAGACCATCATAGTTAGTGCAGGTAGATAAAGAAGTAGACAACCTAGAAGAAGAAGTTCTACTACAAGATTTGCCAGAAGAATTGCGTCAGGATTACCATGACACCCCTATTTTACCATTCCCCATAGAAACAAGAAGGCCAAAGAAGATGCACAATTTGGTAAGTTTGTAGAGGTAATTCAAAAGTTATATGTCAACATTCCGTTGCTAGATGCCATGCAAGTACCTACATACGCGAAGTATATAAGGGACATCCTCAACAACAAGATACCACTACCTTCTATTGAAGTCATCAAGTTAACAGAGGAGTGTAGTGGGGCAATTCTAAATTCTTCTCCTATCAAGAAGAAGGATCCAGGGTGCCCCACTATTGATTGCTCAATCGGAAATCAAAGATTCGAGAATGCTTTATGTGATCTTGGAGCTAGCGTTAGTGTTATGCCCGAGAAGGTCTTCGACAAACTCAACTACTCTACACTCACACCCACATCAATGTGTCTACAACTAGCCGACCAATCAGTTCGCTACCCTGCAGGGATTGTAGAGAATATCCCGGTAAAGATTCGAAACTTTTCATTCCTGTAGATTTTGTGATACTTGATATGCAGGAAGAGATGAGGACACCACTCATCCTCGGGAGACCGTTTCTCAACACTGCAAACGCACACATTAATGTTGGGGCTGGAGAAATCAAATTCATCATTAATGGAGAGGAAGTACGTTTCGCATTCAAGGCAAGACTAGAGCAATGTCAGAATTTGGAGTGTCATAAGAGGCAAGAATCAAGGTCATCATCTCTAGCACAGGAGATCAAGCTTGAAGAATAATCAATTTGGAAAAGTTCGGTCGGTGGACTTAAAACCCCCGAACCTTTGCCGGGAGGTAACTCGGTAAGTTATCAAGTAATTTAATTACGTATTACTTTTCAAGCATTATTTTTAAGCATCGCATTATTAAAACAAAATAAAAATATTTATTGCATGGTAGAGTTTTAGTTCTCAGTAATTAATATTCACAGTAAGTAGTTTTTACTATAGTTTTAGAAAAGTACAAAAAGACTGTCATTAGAATTCTTATTTTCCATAGATTCATAAAAGTAATTTAGCTTTTCATTCTTATACTTTGTATACTGTATAAATACCAGAAACATGTGGGACCCACACATCACCTCACCATCACCCACACATCAACTCTCACCAACCACCATGCACTACCATACAACCTCCACTCATTCATGCACCACCAGCCAAAATACCTTTCCCACCAAAAGGAGCATCCAAGATGCATTATTTTGATCACTCCCATGCTCATGTCGACAACAGCAAAAGGAGGAGATAGGAGGCCACGAGGTGGGGTCGGCCAGCCCCACACCATGCCGGCCGGCACCCCATATACATCTCTCTCCCCTCTTCTTTCTCTCACTCACTTCACTCACATTTCCATTCATGAAGAACAAGACCTCTCTCTGTTCTTCATTCCAGAAAAGTTGACACCATAGAATCCTTCATTTAATTAAGATAAAACAAGTGTGAGAGAGATTTGGGTCAAGCTCAAGGTTCCCTTAGCAAAGCAACCTCTAACCCCCTCTAATCTCTCCACTAGTTTTTTTGTGCTTGATTATTTTTTGCAAGAAACATGAACAAGAAATTAAAGAATGCTGCAAAGAGCATCGGAAGGGCTCTCTCCTTCCGCACCACTCAGAGCCAAACATCATCAAGAGCACCATCAAGAGCCGGTTCCAAGATGGACGTAGACACTCCATCACCCTTGAAAACTTCATCCTCTTCTCACTATGGTGAGCAAGAGAGGTATGTGCTTACTAGAGATACTCATCTTAAATTAGAGTCAGAGAAGGAAAGAAACATCCACGATGCCATCAAGGACAAAGAATTCACACATACCTCGACCTTCGATGATACACTACTTGAAACATGTATGTATTCTGAATTCCAGCTCGTATTTAGAAATGTTGGTTGGGAAAATGCATGCAACATAACTGAGGAAGGTAGCAAATTACTCACCATAGAATTTTTATGCACCTTAGAGCTTAGTGATCCTGAGGTTAGTTTTAGAATGTTTAATTTATTAAACATTCTCTCTCATGGAAAAATCTTAGTATTATGCTATGCTTTGCTAGTGGTTGCTCATGTGACATAGATGATATTTTAAATGATTTTGATAGAACACGTATTTAGGAAAGTATATCTAGATTAAAAACATGTCACAAGCCAACCACTGAAGAAATCCACCATCCAACATTACCTTTTTTGCATCAATGGATAACTGTTACTTTATTTCCTAAAGAAGAATTAGGCACCATAAGAACTGAAGAAATGAAGTTACTCTATGCCATGATTAAAAAGAGGAAAGTATCCCCTGTGAAATTAATGTTACAATATTGGGTACTTATTCCTTCAATGAAGAAATGTGACTTATCATTTACTTCTTGGATTACACGCTTAGCCACAAATCTGAATTTATTAGAAAATGCAGCTCTTAATTATATTCCTACTGCTATATGAATAATTCAATATGATTTCTTTTTCCGTGCTCATTTGGTCAAGAGAAAGAATAATAAAATAATCATGATTTATAAGAACTACACAAATGAATATGCACTACCAGATAGAGCACTTGGTCTCTACGCAGTAGAGAGTTTTGTTTTTGATATGCAGAAAAGTGGACCTACAGTCGAGAGAAGCACTTCAGCGCACCTCACCAGATCACAGAGAAGAAATTATGAAGGGGCAGACCCTACACTAGCAGGACCAGCTTTTACTTACCATATTAGTTTTGATCAGGCAGGTCCATCATACCAGTTCACCCAGTCATGGGGCTATAACCCAGGATGAGAGGACCAGTCCACTTACCAAGGAACATCAGCAGGATTGGATAGCTGGAGACCGGAAAATTTTACTAATTATATACAGGATCCAGGTACCTCAACATGATTCCAGAGAGAACACATGTCTTTCTCTACCCGGACGCATACGGACTTCAGCACTGAAAGACCGTACCCGTACCATCAGCCTCCAGCAAACGACTACTATCCTCCACCAGAACACCACATGGAGCCTCCACAGCCAGGGGACGGTACTCCCAGTATTTTCACTAATGATTTTAGCCACCAGCTTGCAACTATGCAGCAGAGACAGAACATGTTTCAGTCCACTTTGGATCAAAGTATAGAGACTCAGCACCAAATGAATGATCAATTACAAGAGATACAACAGCAACAGTACAAGGAGCATCAGGACCTACGGTACCTGATCCGCAGCTTGGGTTTCAGCTACCCACCATCGCCACCAGAGCTATAGACCACGTCATCAGATAGCTTGGGGGAGAGCCCCCGCAAGGTAAGTATACTATCATATTTATATTTCTGCATTTAATTAAGGTTTTAGTTAAGTTTGTTGTTATTGCTATTTGAGAAAAGAAAATAAAAATAAGAAAAATGAAAAAAAAATATATTAGCTAGAATAATGAATAAATAACTATGTATATATATGTGCTTCTCGGATATGTATATATAGTCCGCAATTTAGTTATCCCCTTAAATTTAAAATTACCATCTCATTGTGAGAACCTGAATCTAGTGGGATAAAATACTTTGTTCCTGTCTAAGTTACTGTTAAATAAGATAGGGAATAAAAAGAATTTGCTATGATCTTGTTCTAAGAGAGATTTAATTTTTGGAGAATTTATTTAAGTGCTCAAAATTCCAAAACCTCTTAGAGATTAAAGATGAGTATTTTGCTATGTGCCAATGATCAGAATTAAATAAGAAAATAATTTTTACAAGTGTTCTAATCTTTCTCTTCAGAAGGATTGTATGGGCTATGAAAAAATATGAGAAAATAATCCATGCCAAAAGATGCATGGGAGAAATAGAGGGAATTAAAAATGGACAACAGTCCGATACACCCTCAAAAGGAATTAAAAATGGGTAAGTGTATGACGTACCTCTTATAAAAAAACCATGCTTCTCAAAAGAGGAGAAAGAAGGACATGAAAGACTGGAAAATACAAAAACAATGTTTTATAAGTTAATCATTCTGATCTAAGGGGCATAGCAGAATATTCTCTTTAATTATTTTTGCAGGACTTTATTTTTCAAAGATATCAAAAACTCCAGAAAGGAAATTGATCGAGGAATAAGAGAAAACAGTTCTAATAAAACCTATCTATTTTGCAGCTACACTTGACTAGAGTAAAGTAATAAGTTCCATAAGAGACAATGTTTTTCACTAAAGACATTTATGTTATAAGACTAAAATAAATAATTCCACTTGAGCTTTGCTTAGGGGCTAGCAAAGGGTAAGATTGGGGAGCTTGTTGACGGTCGTTAGCGTTGTTGGTATTTCTTATGACTATTGGATAAATCCGCAAGCGCACAGATTATACCATTGTAGCAATTCACCTAGGAGTATTCTAAGGTATCGTATTTCCACAGGGAACGAGAAGTGAGTTAACTAGGATTATGGATATGTCCTATGATGGATTAAGGGAGACTATGATAACTAGGTTGAGAGGTTCGTTTTAGCAAAAATATCTAACAAAGTATAGCTGGTTATACTAGCTTTATCAGCCCTTCTCTTGTAGGGGGCGATGGGATAGATCAGAAAGAGGACAAAACTCTAACCAGACCACGCCATCAAGTTGTATTGAAGCCCTACCTTTTAAGAACTTATCTGACACGCGTGGTGGAATACAAAGACTAGATAGAGTTGTCACCTTCTTCTAGCATCCACAAACAATCCGCGCGCGCGCGATAAGAGATTTACAAAGGCAAGATCTAGTCTAGACACCACGTCTACACTATTATTACTACCTTAACCCAATGTTTAAGGCTAAAGCACTCTACTTAAAGTAAAGCGATGAACAAGCACGAAAAGATGTATAACAGCTAAACTAGATTTAGAATACTAAATGTTATAAAGAACTCGGAAGAAGTCACTTACAAGAGTTGAACTTACAAGAGACTCGCATCCGCCGAGGAAGAACTCCAGACAAGACTCCCAACAAGCCTGGGGCTTTCTCCAGAAGACTTCCTTCACTCCCCTCTAGCAAGCATAGCACTACTAGAGAGCTCCGTTAAGAGACTAAGGAGCAGTGTTTCGCCAATGAGGCATGAGTGAGAGTGAGGGCCTAGGGGTACTTATAGCTAGAGCTGGAGTAGGGGCTACTCCGGTGCTATGTCAGCGATCCGTGCCACCTCCATCAACCACCGTAGGATCAAACCATCATTAGAACCGACTTAGATTGACGGTGGACATCAAGTGGATGCATGGCGGCATGCAGGAAGGCGGTGGGGAGCTTGGAGAACCTTTTGGGCACCTAGGTGTGGTCGGCCGACCACCCCATGATAGGTGGGCCCTACCAGTTCCTCCAGGAGGTGTCCCCACAGCACAGGGGGCATGTGGGTGGCCTGGTGGCCCCACACGGTGGTCGGCCGACCCCCCTATGGGGTCCCTGGCCCACCTCTGCCTCCTGTACGTTGGTCCCACTTGTCATCTTAAGTGGGTGTTTGTTCTGAGATGTTTATCCCGCTGATATCCTTGATGTGGGCCCATGGATCCTCGTGATGCGAATCTGAACCGTTGGGAGAAAACACACTTGGATCCAAGGGGTAGAAAATGCTCTGGAGGATGTTACATGGATCATGGGGGCTTGGGAGGCCTAGTAGCCCCAGAGGGTGGTCGGCCGACCCCCTAAGTGGGCCCACTAGCTCCCAAAAGTCCCTATTTGTCATTACCTGCACTCAAATAGTCATGGGACATGTGGAACTAGTTATTGGGTAAATTATGTTCATGTTATTCTTGTTTTCCTTTGAATATGAGGATGTTGACGGTATTTTGAAGGTGACAAAATACCTCGTAATTACCGTCAACAAGATCCCCCATACTTACCTCTTTGCTCGTCCTCGAGTAAAGGATAAAAGTTAACATAACCATGATATTCAAAGTATAAAGCAAGCATAAATATTTACTCAAGACATTTGTCATACTAATGGGATATGTGGTATTGTCTAACATATATCCTTGAGAGGTTGAAAAATGGAATAGTTCTCAAAGCAAAGTCATCTGCCCAAATCATAGTTTAGTACTTGGAGTTTTTGATAAGTTTTCAAAAGAAAGCACATAAGTCAACTTACTCCTCATATAGCACTCTAGATCGCTCAAGGTGTATGAATCCTTACCAAGGCTTAACATGAGGTTGCCTTCTTTCTATCTCCCTATTTCTATAAAGGCTTATGTGGAGCTTAGGTATGGATAAACAATGTAGCATACTTACCTTGCATATATTGTAAAGTCAAATTCCGGATCCAAGAAAAGAAATGTCATACTCTTAGATCAAGATGTGCAAGTGTGTGGAAACATGGCGAATGATCAAAACTCCTTTATAAGATCTCTCTTTCCTAACTTATTATTCTGAGACATAGCTATCTTTATATATATATGAGGTTTGATTTGCTCATCATTTTTTCTAAGACTTGGGACCTTCATGTGCCCCTATATTTTTTTCATATTTTTCATAATTTTGCATAGTCTATGTCTCATTTACTAGCATTATACTAGAGAGAGATTTTTCTACTAGAACATGGAGCATGAATCTATGTGGAAAATGTAAGACATGTTTCTGCGTACTTCCAGTGTAGCAGCAGCATGTATATGTGGCGTGCACATGATCTTGATCTTGGGAGCATGATAAATCTCTCAACAAGGGTCACAAAACTTGACCAAACTCAACACAAAGTAAGCAGCTTATGTAGAAAGCTTATATCATGAAAGAGCATATATGGCTTTGGTAGGAATTTTCTCACTATAGAGGAGTAGTGACATTATGGTTTTATGAGTTTTTCAAAAATTAATCTCCAAATACTTTAAATAGACAGGGTATGAATCATGAGCCAAGAACGTACATCACATAGATCAACAACTTAGTCAATATGGTTCCCTATCAAGATATTTTCACACTAGCATAAGCAAAGGCAAGAATTCATCTTTATGACGCTTTTACCCTTAGAACGTCATAGATCATGTCACTTTTCAAGTTTTAGTTTCGAATGCGATCTTCTTATTTTTATTCAATATTAAAAGAGAAATAAACTAAGCAATTGATTTCAAGATGAAATAAAATTATATTTTATTTTATTTTATTATTATTTTATTTAAAAGGGGAAATGAGTAAAACAAATAAAACATAAAGGAAAAGGGGAGAGACGTGTCAAACCAGACAGAATGGATGTTGAAGTTGAGTGGACGCTAGCTGGTGGGCCCGGGCCTTCAAGGTGTGGTCGGCCGACCGCCCTTTGGGGCCATTTGGCCACTTCGGTGTCTACATTAGACTCCCTTACCTCTGAACATTGATCTGCTCTGTCTGTCCTGCGATTTGGTCCCGATCATGCATCGGCCGATGCACAAAAGTGGCCGATGAGGTCCAATTTTTTCGCGGGATGTGTCATGACCATGTACATCATGATTCCATGGTCGATCTGGTGAAATAGTATGTTGGGGTATCGACCGATAGCCCCCTATACTTGTTTCACTACATACTGCAACACAGCAACATAGGACAGAGAGAGGTTACATGTAGGGGTTCTGCTGGGGTAAGGTACCAGTAGAACCAAGAGTTTCTTTTATCATTGATGGCTTAGGCATATGTTCTTTGATTCATGAGTGATATACTATCAAGCCTAAGTATCTTGTTGCTATGAAGGGCTAAGGTGATCCAAGGGAGAAGATGGAGAGAGAAAATCCTATGGCCTTAGCATAAGGGATGACAAGCATCTCTTCATGTTCCCTTCTATCACGGCCATGAGGTAGGTTGTACTGATGGCTCTAGAGGATGACTAAGGAGAATGAGACGCAAGGAGATCCTCTCTCTCAAAGGCTTTGGATAAGATCTTGAGCTTTGCATTAGTGATAATGTGAAGATCATTAAAGATATCTTCAAGACCGAGACGCTCCATCTCTCCTCAGAAACCCTTTCTTCTAAATTGGTAATGCTTTCTTTGGCAACAACACGTAGAAACTTTTCCATTTCACTCTTCTTCTTGGTGGAACCATGGTGAGGTCAAGGAAGGTGAGAAGGGAAGCAAGAGGAGATGGAATTTCTACTGGTGGTGAAGAAGAACAAGGTAAGATGAGGAAGGAGAGGGAGAGGTTAAGAGAGAATCCAACTTCCTTTGCCTCCATTTTAACTTGGATCGTGTTGGAAATAGGAGAGGAACATTGGTCCAACGTTCAACAGCAATGGGCATGGCTGGAGGGCCATATCCACGGTCGGCCGACTGCTTTTAGAGAGGTTTGGCTCGACCGAGCCTGGATTGGAGGTCCCACAGGTCAGGTTAGGCAGGCCGTGCAATGTCGGGCTGAGAAGCCTCAACATGCGGTCGTCCGACCGCCTTTCGGGGCCAAATGGGCCAAGATTTCATGTGGGAGGTGACAAGGCTAGGTACATGCTAATTCTTGGGTCAAACACAAAAAATGAACAAAAATTAAAACATGTAGATTTTAGTTCTAAATTGGATTAAGGACAAAATCTACCATGTCAATTTCATGCTCAGGTGATTCATGTTCATGAAAACTTTTAAGACACTAACCATTTACCTTTAAAGGTGTTGCAACTGTAATCTCGAAGCATGACGATTCCTTGTGTCACGATATTGATGATGATGAATGGTCTTTCTTCTGTGAATCATTGCATTGTACTCAAACCCTTTTTCTCCATTCATTGCTTCTCTCCCGCGAAGGATTAGTGGACAACACATACCCGAAGGGATTCACAAATAATTTGAAGCAAGGGCATTGTTGTCATGGAAATAGAGGACATCTGTTATGCTATAGAAAAGTTGGCTTTAGCATTTTAGCACATCACAAGATGTTCCCTCATTGTTCACCAATTAAAAACAAAGCAAGGTTAAGGAAAAGGTGTGCAAGATTATTTCAAAACTACCTCAAACCTTAATTTGTCTCTAATGAACGATCTCTTGACTAACCCACCAAAATTTGGAAGTTACCTTACATGGGTTAGTCCAAAAGTAAAACCAAATTCCATACAAGTATACATTAGGTTCATTAATCAAACTTGACACCATGTCTTATTTTATTAAGGAAGACTATTTAACCTAAGCACCATGCTTAATTTAAAAATCCTTTGGAAACACGATCGCTATTCCAAACCAAAGCATAGTCATAACAGAATCAGGAATCATGAAAGAACAAAGAGATTCATTTAAGAAGAGATAAGAGCCTGGTTGATGAACTAGATGAGCATTTGCATTTTTTTTGTTTTTATTATTTATATGCCTTGACAAGATGAGCAAGGTATACAGAGAAAGCAAGGTAGAGACAACCAAACAAAATTAAACAATGAATCAAGACATGAATATCTTAGAGAATTCCACTCCCCCATACTTGGATTTTGCAACATTTAATAATGAGTAAATCCAAGTCTAGGATGTGGAACGCTCTTTTGAATGTGCTTCATTATTAAGAGATGTTTTGTTGGACTTACCTTGTGTTTTGTTCCATCATTCTTTTCGTTCAAACCTAAAATGGTTAGTGACAAAAATACCCGAAGGAACACTTTCACAAATATTCCCTTAATTTCATTTGACAAAGTCATTTTATTCCTTTTAGAATTTTGGAAGCTAAAAATATTTTTATTTTGTTTTATATATTTTTTTATGATTATTATTAATTTTAATTAAAAATATATTTTTTTCATATAAGCAAGCTTTAATAGAAAAGAAAAAGGCTCGGGTTATCTCCCGAAAGTGCTTATTTTTAAGACACAAG
The DNA here is from genome assembly GCA_022036555.1 of Microstegium vimineum. Classification (NCBI taxonomy): domain Eukaryota; kingdom Viridiplantae; phylum Streptophyta; class Magnoliopsida; order Poales; family Poaceae; genus Microstegium; species Microstegium vimineum. Next base: position 30,277,075 of record CM039132.1, read on the forward strand.
CTTGTCTTTGGGAAACCTTCAAGAGTATCTCATGTTGGTGAAGCGGCTTCCCCTTCAACTCTAACATTTTCAAACCTATCCTCAAGACCAAAACCACTACAATATTTGCAAAATTTATGGTAGACAAACACATCTACAACCAACCTTGCAAAGATTTGAGAAGTAAGAAGCATGAAGGGGTTGTAGATCATGTGTGTGGGGATGGTAGAGGGAAGGATTGATTTAGGAGATTTCTCATTTGAGCATGGATTTGATTGGAAGATCGGGGAATAACTTCCATGCTCATGGACATCACTCTCCCTTTCAAGGAGTGGGTGATTACTTTCTTTCTCGTGACATTTCAAGTCATCCTCAAGGCTTGAATGGGTCATGGCTGTTAGCGAGATTGACATAAGCTCACCCCTTGGATCAAGAACAAGTTTGGATTCTAACCCTTTGATGAGAGGTCGGGAAGACCAAACGGGTAGATAATCTTCACCTATTCTATGACCAAGCTTCTCATTTCCTAAAGTGTTCTCCAAAATTCTCATGATTGGCCTTTCGATAAAGGTGAGATGAAAGGAAAGTCTAGGAAGGTCAAAGATATGGAAATCTAGGAAGATCTTGAGATCATCAACAACCACAAGAACATCATGAAGGACTCCTAAACAATCAAGGATTTGACCATTGAGGAGTCTAAGGTGTTTTTGTGATTGGGATAGATGATCCTTTGATGATGTTGGAACATGGAAATGAGGAATGATATTGATCCCGAGGCTAGGGTCATAGCAAATTTCACTATCAATGCCCAACACTTGACAGGATATTCTCTTCACATGTGTGGGCATTTTAGTGACTTCTTTTGAGGATTTGGCATCATCCAACCATTCTTGACTTACAACGATAGATAGAGGCTCTAACTATTGACTATGCTCCTCTTGGTCAGATTTATGGCCCTCGTGGCTTCCATGCCTCGGGTGTCTTAATGAATTCCCAAAGTCATTAAGTGGGTCATCATAAGACTCGAATGAAGGAACACATGGGGGATCATCAGGAACAAGGATGGGTTCGTAAGATAAGTCAAATGTGAGCATAGAGGAGAGGATAGATTTGGCTTCTAAGCATCTTGGCTTTTCTTCTATAAGCTCACTCGACATTTCTTCATCAAATGTCCCAAGCTTTTCCTGATGTGCCATGTGGGAAGTCGAGGCGCAGGATGATATTGATTTGGGAGGCTTTTGGAAAGATCCCTTCATGAGAGGTTTAGAAAGGTGAGGTCTCTTTTGGAAAGGATACTTCTAGGCATTCTCAAAACAAGCAAGATCAGATTGGAGGTTGGCCTCGAACTCGAAGGAATGGTTTAGATGTTGAATTTCTTCTTCCTTCGAGATTTGTGGTATTTGTGGTTCAGGATCGATGGCAGAATCTTTGGATAGGAGTGGTGGTGATTCGACTATCGAGATTTCTTTTCTAGGGACTGGTTTTTCTCCTTCTATGGGTCCTTCATTATAAACGTTAGTGTAGGAGGTGTTTTCAAGAATCTTCATGAGAAGACTCTTCCCTTCACTAACAGGTAAACACAGGAAGGCTCCCCTAGAAGCCATGTCAAGAATTTGTGCAGAATCTTTGCTAAGACCGCCATAAAAGTGTTGTAACAATGTTGGCTCGGTTATAGCAAGATCAGGGCCAGAAGATATTAGATCTAAGAGACGGGCCCATGCCGCACCAAGAGGTTCTTTCTCCTTTTGTGAGAAGTTGATGACCTCTTTTCGAAGACAAACAACTTGAGAGGTGGGGAAGAAAGCTAGGCAGAAATTGGTTTGTAACTTTTCCCATTCTCCGTTTGCATCATCTACGTGGCGAAGGTACCATCGTTTGACTATTCCCGTAAAAGAAAACAGAAATAGCTTCCACTTAAGGGTACCTCGCCTCATCCCATGGATGTGGACACATGAACACAATTGTTCAAAGTCACGTAGATGAGTGTAGGGATTTTTGTCTTCGTCCCCAGAAAAAGGTTTGTTCGGAACCATCGCTATGAGACTTGGGCGAAGCTCATAAGGAACGGCCAATACGGCCTGAGAACTAGGTGGATCCAACCTAGCGCCCGTTGGAGCACCATACTCAAAGAGAGGTGTTTGATTCATAGGTGTATATGTGGAAGGAAAGGTTTAAATCAAACAAGGATAATAGGACCAAAGGGTTCTAGTTAAAACAACTACCGTTCCCTGGCAACGACGCTAGAAATGCTTGTTGGTACTTCTTATGACTATTGGATAAATCCGCAAGCGCACAGATTATACCGTTGTAGCACTTCGCCTAGGAGTATTCTAAGGTATCGTATTTCCACAGGGAACGAGAAGTGAGTTAACTAGGATTATGGATATGTCCTATGATGGATCAAGGGAGACTATGATAACTGGGTTGAGAGGTTTGTTTTAGCAAAGATATCTAACAAGGTATAGCTGGTTATACTGACTTTATCAACCCTTCTCTTGCAGGGGGCAATGAGATAGATCAGAAAGAGGACAAAACTCTAACCGGACTGCACCATCAAGTTGTATTGAGGCTCTACCTTTTAAGAACTTATCTGACACGCGTGGTGGAATACAAAGACTAGATAGAGTTGTCACCTTCTACTAGCATCCATAAACAATCCGCGTGATAAGCGGTTTACAAAGGCAAAATCTAGTCTAGACACCACGTCTACACTATTCTTACTACCTTAACCCAATGTTTAAGGCTAAAGCACTCTACTTAAAGTAAAGCGATGAACAAGCACGAAAAGATGTATAACAGCTAAACCAGATTTAGAATACTAAATGCTATAAAGAACTTGGAAGAAGTCACTTACAAGAGCTGAACTTACAAGAGACTCGCATTCGCTGAGGAAGAACTCCGGAGAAGACTCGCGACAAGCCCGGGGCTTTCTCCAAAAGACTTCCTTCACTCCCCTCCAGCAAGCATAGCACTACTAGAGAGCTCCGCTAAGAGACTAAGGAGTAGTGTTTCTCCAATGAGGCATGAGTGAGAGTGAGGGCCTAGCGGGGTATTTATAGCTAGAGGTGGATTAGGGACTACTCCGGTGCCACATCAGCGATCTATTCCACCTCCATCAGCCACCGTAGGATCAAACCGTCATTAGAAACCGACTTAGATCAATGGTGGAGATCAAGTGGATGCATGGCGGCATGCAGGAAGGCGGTGGGGAGCTTGGAGCACCTTTTGGGCACCTGGGTGTTGACGGACGACCACCCCATGACAACTGGGCCCTGCCACTTCCTCCAGGAGGTGTCCCCACAGCACAGGGGGCATGTGGGTGGCCTGGTGGCCCCACACAGTGGTCGGCCGACCCCCCTATGGGGTCCCTGGCCCACCTCTGCCTCCTGTATGCTGGTCCCACTTGTCATCTTCAGTGGGTGTTTGTTTTGAGATGTTTATCCCACTGATATCCTTGATGTGGGCCCATGGATCCTCGTGATGCGAATCTAAACCGTTGGGAGAAAACACACTTGGATCCAAGGGGTAGAAAGTGCTTTGGAGGGTGTTACATGGATCATGGGGCTTGGGAGGCCTGGTGGCCCCACAGGGTGGTCGGCCGACCCCCTAAGTGGGCCCACTAGCTCCCAAAAGTCCCTATTTGTCATTACCTGCACTCAAATAGTCATGGGACATGTGGAACTAGTTATTGGGTAAATTATGTTCATGTTATTCTTGTTTTCCTTTGAATATGAGGATGTTGACGGTATTTTGATGGTGACAAAATACCTCGTAATTACCGTCAACAAGCGTCAACTTTTCAAGGAATTATAAATTAAATAAATGGATCAATCAAATATAATATCTAGAAATATAAGGCTTTATCTAACAAATTCTATGAGTTTTGTTGTTTCATTATTTTCCAGGAACTATTCTAGAAAAGAGAACAAAGGAAAGCAAATCAGAGAAGATATCAAACAAATCCCGCGGAGAAACACCTGCCAAAATATTCACAAAGGTTGCCGTAGACACCAGAGCGAAGCGGAGCCCCGGACCCCACCATGTGGGGCCAACCAGCATGGGGTGGGGCTAGGCGGCACCTCCCTGAGCCCACTAGCCGTTGTCTTCTGGAAGCTTCGTCCACCGCCTTTGAGGATTGATCTGAGCCCTACGTGAAGTCGGTTTGATCCAACGGCTGTTGTGCATCCCTCCAGTCTATAAATAGAGCCCTGTACCCCCAGGAGATACCAGAGATCAGAAGATAGATCCAGATCAAGTCAGAGCAAGAATAGAATAGATCTAGGGTTTCCAGAGATTAGATTAGAACTCTAGTTCTTCAAGTTATTAGCTAGGTAGCTAGCAAGATTCAAGTGGAGTTGGACAATACATTCGGGATTCCAGATTCATCTGGAGATCGATAATTTATCTTGTATCTCATTATGATTTTATACTTTATTATATTACTATTTGTTGAGTGCTTAGTTTATTCTATTTCCATATTATATATAGATAAGATTGGTGATGATTATAGTTATAAGATCGTAAAGCGCATAATTAAATACTCGAGTGGGTTAGGTGGTATGTATTATGTAGGCGTGGTGCCTAGATATTATATGTACCTACGGATGTCTCCTGATGTGTTGTGTCGTGTGGTAGTTCGCGTAGGTGACTTTTATAGTTGCGTTGATTCCTCTATAGTCCATCCTTGGCACATAGGCTTGGCAGAGCGCGATCGCAACGAAGGTGACGGTTCCATCTTAATAGCCTCCCTAGTTGATGCTCCTTATAATGTTTTCTGAGTCAGATATGCTATAGATGATAGTATGTAGGTAGGGTGTGTTTAGTTCCTTTTTATTTAGGTTTCTTTGACTTTAACCAAATCTTGAGTTGCCTAACTATTTTATTAGTGAGACTATTTTTATCTCTGGAATACCATTTATCTTATACTTTTATTATCATATTTATTTATCTTGACATGACTTACCCCCGCTAAGGCATAAGAAAGGTCGGTCTAATCTTAGGTCTGCACATTTATAGTCTAAACTATATGCATTTAGGTTTCCTTTTCTATCCCTATTTAATTTCTGCAATTAGTTGAAAGTTTTCCTTTTGGCATAAACAAATCAACAATACTCGGAGAATCTCACTGGCTGAAATGCTACAATAGGAGAAGTATTTGTGCGCTTGCGGATATATTCTAGAGAATTATTTTATGAATTGTCAAGTGTAGATTTTATTTCAACATTTTCTGATGTCATGCTAGGGATGACAACTTAGTGTTAAGTGATGTTAGAAGGTGACTCCTGCATTTCTGGTGTCGTGCTAAGGATGGAGATTCGTCTCTATTTTTAGTATGTCGCTAAGGAATATCAACAACATCTCTCCAGGAGCTCCCACAAGAAAGCCTGGCTCCAAAGGAGCCAAACTACGGTCGCCCGATCGTGGTTTGGACCATTCTGGCCAGCCAAGCCAGTATGATCCATGCCAAAGCTATTCCAACCCTTGGATGCAACTTGTGCTTTCATTCAACGCTTCAGATCAAGTGCACAAGGATCCATGGGCCCACATCAAGAGAACCAGCATGACAAACACCTCAAAAGAGTCAACCAAGCTCTATGACTGGTGGTGCCACCTTTTGGAAGGTGGCAGTGGGTCCAACACCCCATAGGGGGGTCGACCGATACCCCTAAGGGGCCCACAGCCCCCAGCTCTTCCCTGAGCTGTGGGACATCCTTCTAGAAGCCTGGGCAGGGCCCACCTGTCATAGCGGGGTCGACCAATACTCCTAAGGTCCCCTGAAGTTGTTGGTGACTCCCCCTCGCATTTAACACATGATGGAAATCAAAGCCATCCATTCTGAGGCGGTTCTAAGGCAGTTTGATCCAAAAGCCAAGGATGGAGCTCCCCTGGATCGCTGACGTGGCACTGGAGTAGCCCCTACTCCACCTCTACCTATAAATACCCCTCTAGAGCTCCCCTCTCATGCATGACTCATTGGAGAAAAACTACTTAGCTTAGCGAAGCTCTGCTGTAGTGCTATGCTAGATGGAAGAGAGTGAGGGAAGTCTTCTGAAAAAAGCCTCGGGTCTTATGGGAATCTTCTCCGGAGCTACACCTCAGCAGATGTTATCCCCTTGTAAATTCAACACTTGTAAGTGATAGATCCGAGTTGTTTATAGTAATTGATATTTTAAATCTGGTTTAGCTGCTATACAACTTTTCGTGCTTGTTCATCACTTTACTTTAAGTAGAGTGCTTTAATCTTAGGCCAAGGTTAAAGTAGTGAGATTAGTGCAGAAGTGGTGTCTAAACTTAATCTTGCCTTTGTAAACTGCTTATTGCATGGATTGTTTGTGGTAGCTAGTAGGTGGTGACAGCCCTATCTAGTCTTTGTATTCCACCACGTGTGTAAGATAAGTTCTTAAAAGGTAGGGCCTCAATACAACATGATGGCACGGTCCGGTCGGAGTTTTGCCTCTTACTAATCTATCCCATCGCCTCCTGCAAGAGAAGGGCTGATAAAGCTAGTATAACCAGGTTTGCCTTGTTAGATATCTTTGCTATAGTGAACCTCTCAACCCAAATATCATAGTCTCCCTTGTCTCATCATAGGACATAACCTTATCACTAGTTAATTCACTTCTCGTTCCGTGAGGAAAATACGATACCTGGAATACTCCCGGTGAAAGCTACACTTGATAGTCGTACGCTTGCGGTTTTTATCCGTTTGCCACCTTTGGTGCCAACAATCCCATCTAGATTCTCCTCCAATATAAAGCGTATAATAAATGTGCCAGAGAAGAAATTCCTAAACTTAAAGTCTCATGACTGCCATGTGCTTATGACGCAATTGCTTTCGGTTGGGTTAAGAGGAATACTACCTCCACATATACATCTAGCCACTGTGAAGCTATGTGCATTCCTCAATGCAATTTCTTAGAAGGCAATCGATCTAATGGAACTAGCTACTCTACAGAATGATGTGGTTCAGTGCCTTGTCAGCTTTGAGTTGGTTTTCCCTCCATCCTTATTTAATATCATGGAACACCTCCTAGTTCACCTGGTCAAGGTGATTAGTATTCTCGGTCCTGTGTTCCTGCACAACATGTTCCCCTTTGAAAGGTTCATAGGAGTCCTGAAGAAATATGTTCACCAGCGTGCTCGCCCAAAATGAAGCATTGCCAAGGGCTACGGGACAGAGGAGGTAATTGAGTTCTGTGTTGACTTCATTCCCAACCTTAACCCGATTGGTATTCCTAAATCAAGACACGAGGGGAGACTTAGTGGAAAAGGAACGCTTGGGAAGAAAACATTTATCGGTATGGGGGATGATTATTTCAATAAAGCGCACTACACAGTTCTTCAAAACTCCCCTGTGGTGGAGCCATATGTCAAGGTACACAAGGAGTTCCTACGATCCCAGTTTTTAGGGAAGAATGAAGCTTGGATTATGCGTGAACACATGAAAATTTTCAGCGGTTGGTTGCAAAAAGAATGTCAGGGTGATGACAATATTGATGAGCAACTATATTTGTTGGCTAGACAACCATCATGGCACATCCTCACGTACAAAGGGTATGAGATAAATGGAAAAACATTTTACACTGTAGCCCAAGATAAAAGGAGCACCAACCAAAACAGTGGTGTCCGCATAGATGCCACTGACCCAAATGGGAATAGGCAAACATATTATGGCCGCATAGAGGAGATTTGGGAACTAGACTATGCACCTAATTTTAATGTCCCTTTGTTTTGGTGCCAATGGGTGAAGATGACCGGAGCCGAGGTAACAATTGACAAGGATTACGGGATGACAATAGTGGACCTCAACAATATTGGGTACAAAGACGAACCATTCGTCCTTGCTACTGATGTGAATCAGGTGTTCTATGTAAAAGACATGTCTACAAAGATGAACCATTCGCCCTTTTACTCTAAGTGCCTAAACCCTAACCCCTAAACCCTTTTACTCTAGTTGCATAAATGAACGACCTAAATGGCAACATGGACGATGCCATGTTTGACATGATCAACAACGGCGCGAATGAAGTAGATGATGGCACCAATCAAGTAGATGACGACACTAATCAAGTAGATGACAGTACTTTGCCGATTATGTTGAGCAAGAAAATATTGCGCAAGACAATGTTGGCGAGGTCTATATCTACAATCTCTTGTGTATACATGAAAATCAAAATAATTATATTTGTATAATTATATTTATATTTTGTGTGTTTCTACATACATAGCCCTCTGCATCAACCACAACTACAGGGAAGAGTAGAAATGTACGAGGCCCGAAGAAGTCGTTGGAGGGTCGATACATTATCTCGGATTTCAAGGAGGAAACATGGAGAGTACTTGGACCACATGCACCTAAATTTGTTAGCCACTGTGGTTACCTTGTAAGGGATAGGCTTCCGATCAATGCTCGTGAATGGCGGCAAAGGAAAGATGCTCCTCATGTTGGTTTTGTCCCTGATCGTGACAAGGCACTAATTTGGCAAGATATCCTTCAACATTTCTCGCTTGATACATAAGATGAAGCTTTGAAGGGGAGAGTTAGGGACTGGGCTATGAAGAAGATGGCAACACAATTCCAGGGCTGGAAGAAGTATTTGTACAACTTATTTATCAAGAAGAACCTTACTCCAGATTTGAACACTAAGGCCTACGTCAAGTTGAGGTGGCTACATGACTTTGTAGCTTTCAAAACATCTGAATAGTGCGAAGCACGAGCGAGAAAGAACCAACAGAATGCCCAAGAAAAGCAATAACACCATCACTTGGGATCAGGTTGCTACATGAGTGCCATTCCTAAGTGGGAAAAAATAGAACAAGAGTTTGTAGCTAGGGCAATCAAACTAGAATCAATTACCTGGTCTGAGCGTGGTAATTAAGTGGTGGTTTTTTGGTCACGGGGGAAGTCTTGACTTGGAGACTGGGAAATTAACGTATGACGCATGACTCCAAGAAGCAACATAGATACTGCTTCACGCTCAATCTTTGAGGGAAAAAGGATTATGGTCGCCTGATAGATATAGGGATGAGCTGACATATGCCCTAAATAGTGCCGAACATGGTGGGCGAATGAGAGGTTATGGCGTGGTGTCATGAAAGCATGTCTTCCATAAAGACAAAGCTACATATAAAAGCCGCTAGAGAAAGAAGAAAGAGGAGAAATTTTTTGCGCGTAGCATGGAGAAAATGGTTAAAGAGTCAAGCGAAGTAGCTCGTGAAGCAAGAGAGCGAGAAAAAAACTTGAAGCGAGAATGAGCGAGGAAATCCAAAGGCAAGTGCAGCAAGCAATAAGTTCCATCTGAATGCAAACTGCATCAATACCGGAAGTCAACATCAGCCCCTCTAGTCAGTTGAAAAGCAGTTGTGCTTCCACGGAAGTGCCTCAGTCTACTCATGACGCAAAGCTACGTTTCCTCGTGGATGACATCATAGAACCTCTCACAACATGTGAGCTGCACATTCCACAGGGGGCTGCCTCAATCATGGTGGCTATCAGTGTAGTATCTCCTATAGACCCTACGAAGACACCAAGATGCCATGGGGCAATAATACCACCTAGATATGCTCGCGTCTCAGTGGATAGAGTTCTGAAAGATCATATAAATGTTCAGCTTGACATTGAAGGAGGTGATGGGGAGAAGACTTTAGGAGAAGCGGAGAAGACATTTATTTGCTGGAATAAGCTCTATATCACTATTCGTGGGGCGTCACCTCATATTCTACCGCCTCCTCCTCCTCCTCATCCTAGGTGCGAATGGAAGTGAACGATACCTAGCTCTTTTTCACTAACTTTGTATTGGCTTAAATAGCAATACCTTATTCACTTGTTGTTTTCACTGCAGGACCTCACCCAACGAAAGTCCAATTGTCCATTCATCACCAATTGGTCATAGTGCTACGGGGGATGATGATGGTGGAATGCAAGACACGGCTTCCTCCCTAGAACTTCCAAGATGGTCTCCATCTCCAAAACCGGCCCCATCGCCTCCACGACAGTCTCCAATGCCGAAACCGGCCCCATCACCTCCACGACGTTCTCCAAAGCTAAAACCGGTCCCATCGCCTCCATGACGGTCCCCAACACCGACACCGGCCACCCCATCACCAAAGAAGAGGCCCGCCACAAAAGCAAAGGTGTCGGCCCCACCGCAAGCAAAGAGGATAGCTACAGGGAAAAAACAAGCACCTAAGATTCCTCAAAAACTTCCCTATGAGAAGACTGACGCAGAACTAGACGCTTCAATAAAGTAGGATATGGAAAAACAATTCAAGAAAATGAAGGACGACGAAAAAGCAAAGAAAGAAGCTAGAAAGCCGTTCTTCTTAGGTCGTTCAGCTCTAAGGCAAGAGGTGGATGCTCGGCAAAAAAAGCTACGTGATGCTCGTAAGGGTTCTCCACTATCGGACTATGACCGCACTCTCACCAAGTCAATTGATGAGGCGAAGAATAAAGGGAAAAGAGCACGAAAGGGTGTCCCACGGCTTGGGGAACAATCAAAGCAATCAGTGGCCCCACTAGTTGTTGGGAATGAATATGGCTCAAACATGAGCATGCTAGAAGGGATATAAGTGGAGACATGAATTATGATGATCTTGAAGCGTGATTGGTAGCAACTGGTCTAACCACGACCCAAATGCTCGAGAAAGCAACCATTAAAAGTGCAGATGTAGTTGATGAGTGGAAGGCTAAATATGTACGTGGCAGGAGTCTATACAACATAGCAGCCCTCAGGGAACTTGGTACGCATATGCACTTGTTAAACCAGTGGTACATGGAGGCATGTCGCAAAAGCCCAGATGACTAGATTTGCGTAAAAAATAGAAATGAACATTATATTACTTCTGGGGCGAGGACACTATATTTATTCAGTTTAATGAATTGCACCAACTATGCCATATGAACGCTCCAGACAAATCTCTCATCAGCTTCTATTGTCTGTAAGTGATCCTTTCTTTTAGTAATCTCATTCTAGCATATGTATATGTATAGTAACTATCCTCGCACTAGGTAGCATGTCTATACATATGAAGATTCATGATGTCATACCTCAAATGTAAAAACGACACGGAGATTGGTTTCATTCATCCATCAATCATATTCTCGAACCCAAACACTCCCCGCGATCAACTAAAAGACCAAAAGATATATACTCTGCCCCTACAACTTTGGGTGAGTGTTGTTATCGTTTGCACAATTTATCTTACTTACTCAATTCAGCATAAAGATATATATGTTGACTCTATAAACAAATGCAGTTTTCACTGGATACTCATTGTCTTCGATCTATCCAGAAGACAATTGGTAATCTATGACTCATTGAGAAAACCATAGGGAGATTACCAAGATATGATAGACATTATAAAGGGGTAACTTTGATCCTTAAATATGGATTCCTGCTCTTTAACTATACTACAATAGTTAATTAATTAATGATTCATATACTTGAGCAGTGTTTGGGCTTGGTTCGTTGAGAAACACCGTCCGGATCTGCAAGTGCAACTTCCTGATCCTATCCGACTGAGTGTAAGTTCTACTAGCTCCCATAATCTTTACCTTATTAGCATGCTTTAGCATATGCGTAGGATGACGAGAGTAAACTTTTTTTGTATCTTGCAGTGGGTTCTAAAGCAGCCACCAGACAACAATCTGTGTGGATACCACGTTTGCGAGTTCATCACGGTGTATGCAAGAAGAACTCATGTGGAGACACTTAAAGTATGTAATATGTATATATAATAAATCCATTTTATTTATTTGTTGCTATTAAATAAATCTTATGTATATTAATACTTGTTTCTTTATAATGCAAATTCAAGGATATATGGTTGAAGAAACAAGTGTTGGATAAAGTCCGCCTCAAAGGAATTCAAGAGACACTTGTAGGATTTCTTCTTGATAAAGTGCTCAAGGCCGACGGCGAGTTCTATTTCAATCCGGTCGAACAATTAAAGACAAATCAAGACGGACATCTGTATAACATTTAAGTGGCAAGCGGTTGTGTCCTAAGACAAAGATGAATGAATAATGATGTAAATTTTATGTGCATATATATTATACTTATGTATATATAGCTCCATAATATATTTATATAGAGTTTCATAGTTTATTTGTGTGTTTAATGCTTGAAATTGAATTATAAGTGCGTGAATACATATATTAGTAGTGAATAATACATCTGAATACCTAATCTAATTGGAAAACCAAAATCAGCAATACCAAAATAGGTAAAAAAAAATGACCTTTAGTTCCGGTTTACCAACCGGGACTAAAGGGTGGAGCGTCGTGACTCCTCTGGCGCCCCCCCTAGCGCACCCTTTGGTCCCTGTTGTTATTACCAACCGGGACTAAAGGTCTGGCTTTAATCCCGGACCTGCGAACCGGTACTAAAGGAGGGACATTTAGTCCTGAATCCTTAGTCCCGGTTCAGACACCAGGGCTAAAGACCGTTTTCCACCCGAGTTAAAAGCCCTTCGTGTAGCAATGTGAAATGACCAAAATGCTCGTATCATATTAAAAATTTTCTAGATATCTTAAGGAAAAATAGAAATATTTCGGTCGCCTCTTTATAACCCCGAGCACCGTAAATAGTCCCCCCTATGAATAAAGCAGACACAGCATTCCATGTGCAACGACCAGTCCACTGTTTCACTATCACGTTACTCTTCGGCCACCACCAGTCCCAAGGCTCCGCTCCGGTCAAGGAAACCCCTATCTTAGCAAAGCATGGGACAGTAGTTTTCGCGTGGCATTGTAACTATACTATTCTTTCATTGACAAATACAAGCAGTGCTAGCTGAGAGCACACCAGTTACTGTGTGGAGAAGTTCTAATTAAGATGCAAAATGAAGTGATATATATACAGGTTGTGTGATGATAAGGTGTGGCTTGGGGTGGAAAGTAGGTTGAGTGGCAAGCACAGATAGTGAGACAGGAAATAGAAGCACTATAGTCCACTAATTGTACATGACAGAGAAAACATGAGGAAGAACAGGAGATGTGAAAGTTCCGGTCGTTGTTGGAAAATCAGGTGACATATAAGATCCAATATGCAAAACGAACTTTGTAACCGAATTTATAGGGTGCATCTTTTGAAGTTTCTAGATCAGAGTGCGACTACTTTTAGTTTCTAGATGGAAATGGACATTTTTCAATCATCAAGGTGCCATGATTGGGTATTATAGTGGTTTGCAAGCAATTCGCTCATATAGTTTTCACTTTCGATAGATTGCTACATTTGATCCATAGCAATTTTATTTTCCAACTCAATAGACTAGTTCCTCCATATACCAATTTAGTTACCACCTTCCATTTTTTTTTACCCCAGCTACAACAAGTAACTACAACAATATGCACATCGTGTAGTACATGATTTTGTAGTTCTGTGTCAAAGCCATGCATCGAGATTGGGATCCAACGTGTCAGTTGGAAATATTCTGCATGTGGTCCATCACGCATCAGTTGCTGTAAAAAAACAAGTCGTCAGGACGCAACACGTACTAGTAAAGTCAGTTTTTCTTCACTACAGCACATTGGTTCCTGCAGACTAACCAACCATATATAAGGTTAATTGACCTACGACGTGCGGCAAGTCCACTTCCCAACCCTAAAAAAGCTAAGGTTTAGACAATTACAAAAAAAAAAAAGCCAATACAGCCAAGAAAATCTGGGGATGAGAACACGGTTCATCCGAGGATCTGGGGATGTATATAGTTCCCTAATAAAGTTATAATAAATGGATTGCATATACATTCAACAATTTACAATATGGCTATCATTTACTTAGATTGTTTTGGGAGGGCCTTAAGGTTCTGGCTTTCAGCTACAATAGCCAGTAAAGAAAAGAAAATCTTTGTGGCATCCTAGTTTATTTGGAGAGGATAAAAGAAAGGGACTTGTACATATGGTACCGTGAAAATTGACAGAGCTAGAGGACGAGCTGAAGCTACAGACTGTGACTGTGAGCCCTATCAAAAACTGAGCCTTACACTGATTTGACCAAAATGACATGTTATTCCTACTTATTATCTCATTTGAATTCCTTCTTACTTAGAGTGTGTCCAATAGTATAAGCTAGTACTAGCTCTTAAGCTATCTATGGTGGAGAGAGATTATCTCGAATATCATACTGTGAGGGGAGAGTGATATGAGACTACCTTTTTGAGTTCACGATAGTCTCTTGTCTCTTGTATTATTTATTAGTGATTAAAAAATTTATGAACTAGCAAAAACTACCATTGGAGACGCCCTTAGAGGTCTCTTTACTCGATCCTCCATGTAGTAGACCACGTCTCCAAGAGACCCGGGGATGGGGGGAGGGGGATTAAGGCATATATCAGATCGTGAAACAAGATATAATGTCATCATCAAAAACTTTGCATCTACCTCGATATGTTAGTGTGTAGAATTGCAGTGTGTGGTCCAAAGGACTCAACGGTAAGCACACATGTGACCTATGGATAGCTCCGTTTCTCCACAGAACCACTGGCAAAATTTGGTGTTTCCTATGAGCAGCATCTCGTTAACATGCTCCACATCTTCCCCTGGATTTTTGGCTTTGCCTTTGCTATCTACTGTCAAACCAATATGTGGTTGATAACCCTCCAACCTACGTAGAGATTCTATATATGCATAGTCTCTCTTATCGTCTCTACTCTATATATCTTCATGTGCAAGGGAATGTACAACTAAGAGGGATATTTCAATTTTCACAGCATGGCGTGAGATGGTACTACAACGATGAGCGAGGTAGCCTATCTAACAAGTATCAAAGATGCGATGGAGGTGTGAAGTACACTACTACAGAAAGAGCTTTTAGACCCGGTCCGTAAGGGTCTTTAGTCCCGGTTTTTCCAACTGAGACGTGCCCGCGTAAAAGAAAAAAATAAAACTCCCATACCAACTACGCCCCGTAAGTTTCGAACCTAAGACCTCTCATGCACAGCCTCGCGTGTAGCTTACCACCCCGCCTACATAGTATATCTGATGATAAATAGAATCCTTAAGTTTTGAACTATGCATCGAGGGACGTTTAGTCCCGGTTGGGAATAACAACCGGGATTAAAGGGACCTTTAGTCCCGGTTCGTAACACCAACCAGGATTAAAGGGTCTCGACTAAATGTTTTGGACCTTTAGTCTCGGTTGGTAACACCAACCGGGACTAAAGGAGACGTTTTAGCCCCGGTTGGTGTTATATATTAGTCCCGAACGCAAAAAAATTCGGGACTAAAGCTCATTTTGGCCATCGACGAAAGGTCTGTTTTCTATCAGTGGTAGGATCGACTAACAAAAATTTACTAAACGCTAAGGCCTGGAGTGCAGGTCTGGTGCAATATATATTACTGGCAAGAGAAGAAAATGGAAAGTTAAAACAAATAATGGGGGAGCTACCCTAGAGCAAGTATAATAACAAGCAGTAAGTTGGCTAAATGATGAGGTCGAGAAGAGAGGAAAGAAGAGAGGATAAGATATTATAGTCGGCTTAGGCATATAAACCAAAGAAAAAAAACTTTGTAAAAAAGACAATTGAGCCATGTATTAATAGTGAAGATCTAACTACTATATCGTTGGGCTAAGAGATAATTGCAAGAAACTTTATAGCCAGCGGTTAGTTATGTTACTAGCCTTGCACTATTGAAAATGACATATGAGAGAAATAAGACGGGTGAAGAAAGAGACATGTGGAGATAGGCCATGTGGAATAAAATCCCGTGACATAGAAAACCATGGAGACAAACACGACTTGTCAACCAATATTTTCGAGTGAGGCTCGTCGTTTCAAGTTTATAGCAAAGTTGATTGGAGGGGACAATGTTGTATTACGTGAAGTTGACATTCTACTGTGTTTGGTAGTATATCAAACAGTCTTTGGTCGAAAAAAATTAAAACAGTGTCATCAATCTGATCTAGAAATTCACATAGTACACATTATTTGGCTTCGGAAGCGCGCCAATTTCAACAAATTATCTAGCAATTCCAATTGGCCCGAATTAACGCAACTCCAAGAGCTGAGCTAGTCGCATGTATAGACTAATTAGATCTTGTGTCCCCATCGTCATCAGCAACTAATAACTTGGGGATGGACACGTTCACACCGTCCGCACCGCATGACACCCTTGCAATCCACAGCACACAGTTCCGTGTCAAGGTACGGCACATCGAGATTGCGATGGCGATGCGGTTGGCTGCTATATTCTGCACGTGCTCCATGATGCATCATGGAACCAACGCGGAAACTCAGTTTTCTATTCCGGGCAGCGTCAAACATTGATGGAGCCTCTCGTTGTGGCTGCAGGCTCGATGCATCGATCACCCGGGCCTCTTGCTCAGCTAGCTCTCTGCTCATGTTTCCGGCCACAACGTGCGTGTGTGCGTGTGCCTTCCGGTTCCTGCAACGGCGACGGTTAACTTTCGTCGTGGGCGGGCACCTCCATCCTTCAACTAATTAACCCCCTTAATAATTATATATGCCCCCATAACTATATTATTATTCTTAGCAAACAGGCCCGTCAACTTTCCACAACTCACATCACGCACGCTACTAGTCCATCTCAAGCTTGCATCGCAAAAAGAAATCTGCAATTGCGCGCACATGGCGAAAACATGCATGCATTCAGCAAAAGGCCAGTTTGTCCCCCCAAAACCTTTTTTATATATATATAACTAGCCAGTAGGTGAAACACATCTCTCAAGGCCGATGCCAACGTTTTCAGGCACGTTTGGATTAGTTTGGTTTGATGACCCATGCTTAGTAATTTGTAAGAATTTGATGCCAGTTCGCGTAGTAAGCAGTAGTCTAGCTAGGTCGTAAACTTTGTAGGGGTAGAAACAAGAGATATAAAAGGATATAGTAAAGACTTAATACAAGTCGGTCGTTTTATTTACTTTTCACATGCACACGCTCGCCTATCTCATCTCTCTCCTGCAATAGAGACCGGCGACCTCCACCGCCTCCCTGCGCCCTAGCTTGCCCTAATACTGCCCACGCGTGTGGCCATGGCAGATGCGGCAGCGCCATCGACAATAGTGGTGCCGGATCCACGCTAGGTAGATCTCCTCCTCCTCCTAGATCATTCAGCTAGGTTTCTGATGAGGTCCCCCTATCATTTCTTCCAACACCGGTGGGCTCTAGAATGGTCGGGCTAGGGGAGGCAGGTAGGTCAGACGACCGAATTATTCTCAATGGGCGGTTTAGCGGAGCTAGTGGCGGTAGGGATGGTTGGACCAAGTTGGGGCACGCATTATTAGAGCTCTGGCCATGGCCTCGGGGTGAAGGGAGAAAGTGGTGTCCTAGAAAATCTAGGATTTCACCGGACCTCTATAGTTGGGGAGCTTTGGTGAAACCCTAGCCTGCCAGAAGCGGTGAGGGCAAGAGCACTAGAGCTGAGGACGAAGACCTGATGTGTATTTTTTCAATTAAAATGTGTGCAGGGTCACCGCGCCTAAGTTAGCCGCGTCCAATAAATAAATAAATATAATAAAAATAAAATAAATAAATAAATCATGTTTGTCATAGCAGAGCGCGCGAGCCAAAATACTCCATATTATTCAGCATGGTTGCCATGAACCATGATCAGCAAACTTGTTACGGCTTCTAGCTAGCTCGAAGTTGATCTTACACCCACAATGCATGATATGATCCATCCAATTCATGATGTGGACAATATATATTTGTATATATTGATGGATAGATAGATACAAATGATCGAGTGTTTGTGAACAGAAATAATAATAGCTTATTATTATATAATATGTGCGTATCTTTGCTGGATAGCTGCAAATATGTATGCTTGCTGTGCATCTCTTTCATATGATCATGATCGATATGGTACAAAAGTGTACACTGCTGTCTGTAATGATCAGCAAAAAACAGTACGTGGCGTCGTCCTCATGAATTTCAAATCTAATATCAAAGGAGTACTGGAGTAGTATATTGTAGTAGGAACTAAATAATCCTGATTTCAATTTTTTTTTTGAGAATTACACAGTTACAATCCTGATTTCAATTTGTCTTACTTACATGAGGAGGTAGGGGTTAAATATATTAAATACTGGGTATCGGAGATGGATGGATCCAGACAGTGGACTCGCTCCTCAATTCTTCCCAGCTGCAGCGGCGGCAATGGTGGGTTCCCCTCTTCTCCTCACCGTCACGTTGAGCCCACCGGCCATGTGCGCCGTCATCAGGGGCAGGAACACCGGCACGCGGCCCTCGTCGACGGGGACGAGCTCGAACCGCCGCAGCACGGTGCTGGCCACGAACTTCATCTGCACGAACGCCATCTCCTTGCCCAGGCACGTCCGTGGCCCGGCCTGGAACACCGGGTACTTGAACGGCGACACGCCGGCGACCGCGCTGTCCTCCGGCAGCGACAGCCACCGCTGCAGGCTGAACTCGGCGGCGTCGGCGCCCCAGATGGACTCCATCCGCCCCATCCCGTACTGGAAGTAGGTGACGCGGTCGCCGCGCTCCACGCGGGTGCCGTCGGGCAGGACGTCCCCGGCCGCCGCGTGCTTGGAGTCCCACGCCACGGGCGGGTACAGCCGCATGGTCTCGCACAACGCCGCGTGGAGCACGCGCATCTTGCCCTGCCCGCCCGCGGCTTGGCTGTTGGCGCCAGCACCGCCGCCCGTGATCTCCCGCAGGACCTCCCGCTCCACGTCGCGGTGGCGGGTGAGCAGCCAGAAGAACCACGTCAGCGCCGACGACGTGGTGTCGCGGCCGGCCATGATGAAGCTGATCACCATGTCGCGGATGGCCTCGTCCGCGTACCCGCATTCGATCATCCGCGACAGCAGGTCGCTCCTCCGGCCGTCGTCCCCGCCGTTGGCCACCAGCAGCTGCTGCAGGCCGCGCTCCTTCTTGCGGATGTGGATGAGGTCCATGACGGCCTCGTGGATGACCCTGATCTCCTCGCGCAGCCGCCGCTCCGACCCCAAGCACAGAGCGCGCTTGGCCTTCCACACGGCGGCCACGGGCGCGGCGCCGCGCCTGGCGATGATCCCGGCGGCCGCGTCGAACGCCGCGGCCAGCCTGGGCGCCGCCGGCAATGCCGGGTCCAGGCAGCCGGGGTCAACGCCCAGCGACACGCGGCAGATGACGTCGAAGGAGAAGCGGCGGAGCAGGTCCTGCATGTCCACCACGGCGTCGTCGCCCGCGGACAGGGCCAGCGCGGGGACGAGCCGGTCGCGCGCCTCGTCCTCGAGCACGGCGAACTCCAGGTCCCGGAGCGCGCGCGCCGAGAACTCGTGGCTCACCAGCTTCCGCTGCGCGTACCACAGCTCGCCGTCCACGTTGAAGATGCCGGTGCCGAGCAGGTCGCCGAGGATGTCGGTGAAGGGCTTCCCCTTGGGGTAGTTACCGAAGTTGCTCCTGAGGATGTGCTCCACGTTCGCCGGGTTCGCGGTGACCACGGTCCGCCGCGCGCCCAGCCGGTCCACCACGATCGTCTGCGTCAGCGACGCGGCCAGCAGCTCAGTGTACCAGTCCAGAAGCCGCCGCCGGTTCTGGTAGAAGGCGACCAGGCACCCAATCACCGGGTAGCTCCGGGGCCCGTTGCCATGGCTGCAGCCGGACCTGAATCGGACGCTGTACAGGAGGAGGAGGCAGCATGCCGCTAACCACACCGTGTAAAAACAGATCATGGTGTGTGTAGTATGTACTTGCAACCAGAGTATCTGCTTCTGCTGAGAGAGCGAGCACCTACGACTTGAGAGAAATTAAAGCACGGGAGAGACCGTGCACACTATTCGGAGTTATATATATGTATATATATATATATATATATGCGTGGGATATAGTATGAGGGGGAGGGGCCGGTGCGAGGCCGGCAGGGTCGCCATTGGAGTTGGAGGTCCATGCCTCCTGCTTCTGCTTGGGGCGGGGGGGGGGGGGTGGGGTCCTTGTTAATGCCCACGTTTTAGTAGAGGCCAGGGGAGCCGGGGAGGAGGAGAGAGGTGAGACCACCGGCGGGGGCGGGCGGGGAGGAAGCCAGGTCTCCACTTGTTTGCGTTTGGCGTCGCCGTGTCGACCGCCTGTTTGCTCTTTTAGAAAGCGGTTTCACAAAATAATTGCTCATATCGCCATATACAATAAAATCCGTCTTAATGTCATAAATGCATATATAGTTGATATCGACTTGTATTTATGTTGTGCCCGGGCAGGGCTGCTTGGATCCGATTCGATGCAAGAGAGCCATATTCTTATTATTTGTATTGCAAGGATTATATTTGGGGGCGTAAATTTAAATGTTCTTACCACTCCAGAATTCCGTGGATCGGATGACTAAAACTTGTTATACAGTACTATGTGTGCCTAGAATTGTCTTCATCCATTGTTTCTTTCCTTCTGCCTCTCTCTTTCTCTCTCTTCCCTAGCTTCTTCCATTTTGTTGAGTTGAATTATACGACAGTTGGTCCTGAATTTTCATGGACGCCGGGCACAAATTCTTTAGATTTTCTCTTCTAGAAAATTAAAGTGATGATGACCTGGCGGGCTACCGCTACCTTTAGTTAATTTCATTAGGCTGCTGGGAACCAATTAATGCAGGTATGCACCACCGACGGTCTATGGTTTACCTAGCTAGCAAGGACTATGTTGGATTTTGAGCAGAAATGATATTGGACTCAGTTCCAAATTTGCTAAGTTTTCCAAGCTAAGATGCTCATCAATTAACTGGTTGGAAATCCAATGTGTAGGATTCAACCGGAAGACCTCAAGTGACCTAGTTAACCTAAGCTAGCCAAGGCGCTAACAAGTTACTTCCTCCGTACTCGTATTAGATATCATTTTAGACAGTGACACGGTCTCCAAAGTGTAACTTTAACTGCTTATTTTTTTGAAAAATATTTATTAAAATGTAATATATGTATATTTTTATGAAAATATTTTTCAAGACAAATCTATTGATATGATTTTTATTTTTCTAAACTCAATAAAAGTTATTCATGATTTATATTCCCAATGTTTGACTTAAATCTTGTCCAAAACAACATCTAATATGAGTACGGTGGGAGCACTCTTTTGTCCATGAAAGAATAGATTTCTGGAGTTGTCTCATGTCAAATTTTTTGAACTTTGACCAAATTTTTAGAAAAAAACATCAAAAATTATTAGATCAAATTGTTATAATTAGATTTACCATAGAATATATTTTCACATGAAGTTCATTTTGTCATATATGTTGTTATTTTTCTCTATAAAGTTAGTCAAAGTTAAAATAAATTGACTGGCATGGATTCTAAGAATTGATTTATTCAGGGATAGAGGGAGTACGTAATATCACAACTAATGGACCTAGGTAAGTGAAGAGAGTTTTTTCTAGGTTACACAGCGCATTGCCAAACCAATAAATCTAGACCAAATAGCATGTGTTAATACAGATTGATCTTTGTGCACAATCATGTTACCCTTTGATTAATATAGATTAATCTTGGTGCACAAATCTTCATATATATCAAATTCAAACACATTTGCAAATGCATTCAGAATAGATACATCCCAATCCAAATCGGGGGTAGATGTCAAGAAAAGAACGGAATATGCTAGGAATATGTAGTAGTTGTAAGGGTATAATCATCCCACAAAAGCCTACATGTGTGTACAAATACCTATCTGAGTGGATTGTAGGAAAGGAGGAAAGAAACCTGATTCCACCGATCGCTTATAGATAAATTTTGTTTCTCCTAGTTTCTTTCGTTTGTCCGTTGTTTTGCTTTTAGCTATTTGAGAGACAACCCCGTGTTCGAAAGCCAAGGCCGAGGACATCATGGGCACCCACCATGATTGCTCCTCAAGCATATCGTGGCTGGAACGAAAGGAGCAAAAACAGGCAACAACAACGTGGAAACGTCGAAGACAGCTGCCGCAACCATGATGGCGAAGTTAGCAGCGAAACCTGCAAAAGCAGTCGCGGATGCAGCGAACAGGAGCCTAGCCATCCAAGAGCCAAACATACCCCAAGTGCCACCCAACGGATAGGATAAAATGTCAGAAAGACATGTCGAAGGTTTAATAGAATATCAGAAAAAACAAAGAAGAAGATGATGAAGTCACCAACCAAGCAAGAGAGTTAAGAAAGCTAGATGGACATGTAAGAGATTCAATGGTTGTTGCTTGAAAAGGAGAAGATAACACACCATGGTACAACATGGAACAAAGCAGACCGAACACAGTAGGCCGTTAGGGAGGCAGAACGACAAAGAGATGAACTTGTAAGAGAAATCTAGCATATGTAGGGACTAGGGCGATGAAGGTGCCAATCAGTGGTGCGATAGCACCATCATTCTAGATCATGAATCATTTGACAAACACATAAACATATGACCCAACTTAACCACTCTCGAAATAGCTACAGTACCATCCTTGGCCTCAAAATTACAAGCCCTGCTGAAAGCCCAAGTTTGGTTTGGGATAATTGATGAAACCTATGGACTAACCCTATTGCTAAGTGATTGATCAAGATAGGGTAATCGACCTTGACATGTGAATCTAGATGGATGATCATGGTGCATTGATCAAGTGCTTCATGGACAAGGAAAAGAAGAAAGAGAAAAACAAAAATGGGCTCAAGGCAAAGGTATATCATAGGGCCATTTTTTGGTTTAGTGATCAAGACACTATAGAGAGTGTGATCACATTTAGGATAGATAGTCGTACTATCAAGAAGGGAAAACTCGTGTCGATTGCGGTTATCTTGTACCACTAGGTTTTGCATTGCATATCTAAAATAAACCTAAGTGACAAAGAATTGACATAAATCCAAGATAATTCAAAGTAAAAGCTAACACACGTGCACAAGTGTTATAACACTTAGTGTTAGCTCACATGAACCTTGAGAAGAAGAGCCAGCTCGGTTTGGCCCAAGAAAGAGGTCCGGACGCTGGTCCGGACGCTAGGGATGCTGTGTCCGGACAAACATGCACGCGTTCGGAGGCATACCCTAGCCTCTGCTGACGGTGAGCAGAAGACCCAGACGGTATTCTTGGTCCGGACGATGACTCCAGACAAGCGTTCGAAGTGATGGAGCTCTCTGGACTTCTTTGTTGAATCGTCCGGACGCTAAGTGTTGTCTGGACCATGGACTCCGGACATGCGTCCAGTCTCTGGAAGCTCTCTGGACTCCTTCTGTGGAGGGTCCGGACGCAGGCGACGATGGTTTGGAGCCTCACTGTGGCGAGTGTCCGGAGCCTACTTGGCAGCACTAGAAGAAGGCGCCAACGGCTGGATTCAAAACACAGAGGGTCCGAACGCATAGCCAATGGTCTGGACCCCCTATTCTCGGCGCGTCCGGAGTCACGCTGATAGTGGTGATCAAGGGACAAAACGGCTAGTCTTTGATGGATGGCTATATATGTGTTTTGGCCGGCTCCTAGGGCTCTCTCTTGCACCTCCCATTCATTCTTACTCATTGTGCTTGCTTGAGATATCCCGCAACTCATCTCTTTTTGATTGTGTTGCATATTTGTGAGAGTTTGAGTGATCCAAGTGCTTCGATCATTGCATTGAATCTTAGTGGCACTTGGTCATCGTCATCGCCATGGGATTTCCTGATATTCTTGGTGTTTGCTAACACCTAGATGGCTTGGGCGATTGAGGAAGCTTCAGCGCGATTGGTGATTGTTCGTGGCTGGCTTCGACGATTGTGAGAGGGCTTGTACCCACCTCGGCGGAACGCCAAAGGGTAACTATAGTGGATTGCTCATGTCATTGAGTTACTCTCATTTGGGTGGATTCTCGTGGCGCCCTAGTAGTGGGCTAGGCTTACCTTGTGTAGTTAGCTCTCTTCGTAGTTAGCTTGTCTTGTTAGTTGTCCTCAATAGCGTGTGATTGAGTGTCTTAGGTTCTTGCTATTGTTTGTTAGACACTCAATCAACTATAATTGTTTGGATAGGTTGCTTTGCAACCCTAGTAGAACTAGAGCAAAAAGCTTTTCCTTAAGTGTTTCTCTAACCTTTGCTCTAGTGTTTTGTAGAACTTTTAATAGGCTATTCACCCCCCTCTAGCCATATAGGACCTTTCAAGTGGTATCAGAGCCGTGGTCACCTCTAGTATCAAGGCTTAACAACTTTTGGTGTTAGTGATGGCTCAAATATCATTCAACCATGTGGGGAGCAAACCACCAATGTTTT
Source organism: Microstegium vimineum (assembly GCA_022036555.1). NCBI lineage: Eukaryota > Viridiplantae > Streptophyta > Magnoliopsida > Poales > Poaceae > Microstegium > Microstegium vimineum. The sequence goes on from CM039132.1 coordinate 30,301,182, forward strand.
ATGGCACCTCATTTGATTATTGGAAGAGAAAGATGAAGATGCCTCTAGGCTCAATTAATGAGAAGGTGCGGAGTGTGACCGAAAAGGACTTTGTCATTCTTGATGAATCTAGTCCCACACCTAGAGAGAAAGAGAACAAGCAATGCAACACTATGGCTCTCAATGTCATATACAATGGCATTGACTCAAAAGTGTTTAAGCAAATCAAGGATCTTGAGAAGGCAAGTGAAGTATGGAAGAGACTAGAAAATACATATGAAGGCACGACAATGGTAAAGAGTGTCAAGCTATACACGCTCAAGGACAAGCTATCTCATTTCAAGATGAAGGATGATGAGTCTATCCCGGAGATGTTTCATAGGCTCCAAGTGATCATCAATGATCTCAAGAGCTTGGGTGAGAAGGTGAAGGGTGAGGACTTCTCCAACCGGTTTCTTGGTTGCTTGCCTAAGAGATTCAAGACCTTGAGGTAAATCATTAGAAGAGATGGATTGACCAACATCACCCCCAATGAAGTGCTTAGTGAGATCATGACCGAAGAACAATACAATGATTAAAGTGAAGAAGAAGAGGTCAAGGAAGAAGAGAAGAAGAAGAAGAGCTTAGCATTCAAAGCTTCATCATCCAAGAACAAGAGCAAAGAAAGAAAGCAAGACTCAAGTGATGATGAAGATGCAAGTGACATTGATGATGAGATGATGGCCCTCTTTGTGCGCAAGTTTGGCAAATTCATGAAGAAGAAGGTCTATGGTGCAATAAAGAGAAGAGACAACTTCAAGACCAAGGAGTATGTGAGAAGATTCTACAAGTGCAAGAGCACCGATCACATGATTGCGGATTGCTCCAATCATAGTGATGATGATGAGAAGAAGAAAGGGAAGCATGACAAGAAGGAGAAGAAGAAGCTATCATTCACCAAGAAGAAGAAGGGTGAATCATACACGGTGACTTGGGATAGTGATGATTCTTCCTCCGATGATGAATCTAGTGATGATGAGAGGAAGAAGTCCAAGAAGAAGGCTATGGAAAGCATTGCTATCAACAACAAGCTATCCATCTTTGACACTCCATCATGCTTCATGGCTAAGCCAACTAAGGTAAAATCTTATGATGAGAGTGATGATGATAGTAGTGATGATGATGAGGAGTACTCCAAGGAGGAACTCATGGATATGATGAAGCAAACTTATGCTTGCTTTGAGACAAAGAGGAAGGAGTGCAAAGAATTGAACAAGAAGCTTAAGGCTCTTGAATAATCCTTTGATGAGCTCAATGGCTCTCATGAGAGGCTAATGGAAGCCCATTAGAAGCTTGAGAGGTCTCACAAGAAGCTTGAAAAGGATCACTCCTCTCCCCTTGATCAAAACAAGGATAAGGTTGTTGCATCATGTGATATTGGAGTTACTTGTGATATTCTAGATGAATCATTTTTCACTCCTATCATTGTTGCGCCAACCGGCACTAGCACTTCACATGCACATCCACTAGTGATTGCTCAAAGGTTGATGCTACACTAGTGAGTGAAAATGAAAAATTGAAAAATGATGTTAATGAACTCACTCATGCTTTGGGTAAGACATATGGTGGAGATGCCCGCTTACTAAAGTGCTTGGGTAGCCAAAGATTCTCCCTTTGCAAAGAGGTATTGGGCTATACTCCTAAGAAAGGCAAGACCATATTTGTGACTCCAAAGCCTAGCTTTGTGAAGAGCAATGGCCGGTATTGCAATAGTTGCAAGCAAGCGGGACATGTTGACCAATATTGCAAACTTAACATGAGCCAAACAAAAGTTTGCTAAAGCTACTTCTATGCACTTTGATTCTTGTTATATGCTTACCAAAAGTGCTCAAGGTATCATGGCTAAGTATGTTGGTACACCCTTTGTTGGCCCAAAGAAGAAGACAATTTGGGTGCCAAAATCCTTGGTCACTAACTTTGGAGGACCCAAACAAGTGTGGGTACCTAAGAATAACTAATTTGTTTTGTAGGTCAATTACAAAGATGGAGGAAGGCATTGGGTTCTTGATAGTGGGTGCACTCAACACTGACCGGGGATTCTAGAATGTTCAAATCAATCAACTCCAACACTAATGATGGCATTGATAGTATTACTTTTGGTAACAATGGCAAGGGAAAGTTCAATGGACTTGGTAAGATTGCAATATCCAATGACTTGAGCATATCAAATATCTTGCTAGTTGAGAGCTTGAACTTGAACTTGCTATCCGTGACTCAATTGTGCGATCTTGGATTCAAGTGCATTTTTGGAGTAGATGATGTTGGGATCATTAGTGGAGTTGGTTCAAACTTGATCTTCAAAGGCTTTAGATATGAGAACCTCTACCTTGTTGATTTCAATGCTAGTGAGTCTCAATTGTCAACTTGCTTTCTCACTAAATCAAGTATGGGTTGGTTATGGCATAGAAGGCTTGGTCATGTTGGAATGAAGCAATTGAATAGATTGATTAAGCATGACTTAGTAAGAGGCTTGAAAGATGTTGTGTTTGAGAAGGACAAACTTTGTAGCTCTTGTCAAATTGGCAAACAAGTTGGTAACACCCATCCCAAGAAAAGCATGATGAGCACTAGTAGAGCATTTGAGTTATTGCACATGGACCTATTTGGACCAACAACATACATTAGCATAGGTGGGAACAAGTATGGACTTGTGATAGTTGATGATCTTACAAGATACACTTGGGTATTCTTTCTCAATGACAAGAGTGATACATTTGCCACATTCAAATCTTTTGTCGAGAGATGTCAAAATGAGTTTGAGACCACCATCAAGAAAGTAAGAAGTGACAATGGTAGTGAATTCAAGAATACAAGAGTTGATGAGCTATGTGATGAATTGGGAATCAAGCATCAATTCTCGGCCAAGTACACTCCACAATCAAATGGCCTTGTTGAGAGGAAGAATAGAACATTGATTGATATGTCAAGGTCTATGCTTAGTGAATACAATGTGAGTCACTCCTTTTGGGCCGAAGCTATCAACACCGCTTGCTACTCTAGCAATCGGTTATATTGTCACCCAATAATGGAGAAGACACCATATGAGCTATTGAATGGAAGAAAGCCCAACATTGCATACTTTAGAGTGTTTGGTTGCAAATGCTATATCTTGAAGAAAGACACAAGACTTGGAAAGTTTGACAAGAAGTGTGATGAAGGGTTCTTACTTGGTTACTCAAGCACAAGAAAAGCCTATAGAGTATGGAATTCGGCTAGTGGTGTGCTTGAGAGAGGTTCATGATGTTGAATTTGATTAAACCAATGGATCTCAAGTTGAAAATGAGAATCTAGATGATGTGAGTGGATCTCAATTGTCAAATGCTATGAAGAATATGGATATTGGTGATATTAGGCCAAGGCAAGTGATTGACATTGAAGATGACAAAGATCAAGTGCTCAACTCACCAAATGTGCAAGCTAGTAGTTCTCAAGTGCAAGATCAACAAGTAGCTAGTTCATCTCAACCAAGCTCAAGCAATCAAGTTCCTATCCTTCAACCAACCAACATTGCAAGAGATCACCCCATTGATAAAATTATTGGTGATATTACAAGTGGTGTGCAAAAAAGATCAAGATTGACATCCTTTTGTGAACACTATTCATTTGCATCATACATAGAGCCATCTAAGATTGAATATGTTGTACAAGATGTTGATTTGGTAAATGCAATGCATGAAGAGTTCAACAATTTCACAAGAAATCAAGTGTGGGAGCTAGTTGAAAGACCAAAGAATTACAATGTGATTGTCACAAGATGGGTATTTAGAAACAAGCAAGATCAAGATGGTATAGTTGTGAGAAACAAAGCAAGATTGGTAGCTCAAGGGTACACACAAGTTGAAGGTCTTGACTTTTGAGAAACTTATGCACCAGTTGCAAGATTAGATGCAATTAGAATTCTATTAGCCTATGCATGTGCACACAACATGAAGCTATACCAAATGGATGTGAAGAGTGCATTTCTTAATGGATATATCAATGAACTAGTATATGTTGAGCAACCTCCCGGTTTTGAAGATGACAAGAAGCCCAACCATGTGTACAAGTTAAGAAAGGCTTTATATGGCTTGAAGCAAGCACCTAGAGCATGGTATGAAATATTGAGGGATTTTCTTCTCTCCAAAGGGTTCATTATGGGAAAGGTTGATACTACTCTTTTCACCAAGAAGCTCGGCAAGGGTCTCTTTGTGCTACAAATCTATGTTGATGACATCATATTTGGTTCAACCAATCAAGAGTTTTGCAAGGAATTTGGAAACATGATGGCAAATGAGTCTGAAATGTCAATGATTGGTGAACTTAGTTACTTCCTTGGACTTCAAATCAAGCAATTGAAGAATGGCACCTTTGTGAGTCAATACAAGTACATCAAGGATATGATGAAGAAGTTTGGCCTAGAAGATTCAAAAGGCATTAGCACTCCAATGGACACTAATGGACACTTGGATGATGATGCTAGTGGCAACATGGTGGATCAAAAGTTGTATCGGTCTATGATTGGAAGCTTACTCTATGTGACCGGTTCAAGGCTGGATTCCATGTTTAGTGTATGCATGTGTGCAAAATTCCAAGACTCTCCAAAAGAAAGTCACCTGAAGGCTACAAAGAGAATATTGAGGTACTTGAAGCATACACAAGATGTTGGACTATGGTATCCCAAGGGTCAAACTTTGAGCTAGTTGGATATTCGGACTCCGACTATGCGGGATGCAAGGTGATAGAAAAGAGGACATCGGCCACATGTCAATTGCTAGTCACTTGTATCTTGGTCATAAAAGAAGCAAAATAGTGTTGCACCTCTCTACCGCCGAAGCCGAATACATAAGTGTGGGTAGTTGTTGTGCTCAATTGCTTTGGATGAAGGCAACCTTGAATGACTTTGGAATCAAATTCAAGCAAGTGCCATTGCCATGTGACAATGAAAGTGCGGTGAAGTTAACCAACAATCCGGTTCAACATTCAAGAACCAAGCACATTGACATAAGGCACCACTTCATAAGGGACCATCAACAAAAGGGTGATATCACAATCACAAGTGTTGGCACCGATGATCAACTTGCCAATATATTCACCAAGCCACTTGATGAGAAAAGACTTTGCAAGCTTAGAAATGAATTGAACATTCTTGATTACTCAAACATGTGTTGATGCACCCCCATATATATGACATGCCTCTCCTTCAAGCAATGCAAGGTAAAAGTTGATTGACATGTCATACATCCAATATTTAGGACTTGCTAGTGCATCTAGACATCAACTCATTAGGTTCATTCATGAAAATCAAATGAATTTGATGCTTCTATGGTATCACTATTACTTCTTTGTCTCTATGATCTAGTGGTAGCATATTACATGTTTGTGGGCTTGCAATCCTAGTGTTTGATCTAGAATATGAACTTCAAGTGTTTAGCTCAACATGGGCAAGATAACCATTTTAGATGTGTGAACAAGCTTGTCCATGGTTTAAACCGAGTTAAATATTTTAGGGCAAGTAATCTAGATTGAACCACATCTAATCTTCTCTCCAATAATCAACACCTTTTGTGATAATAGATGACAAAGGGGGAGAAGTAAGTAGACAAAACAAAATATTGAAAATTTTGAAAAATATAAGCACAGAAGTAGGGGGAGCAAGCCTATGAACTTAAGTGTTGCATTTCTATGTGCATTCATAAGTACTTGCCTGCATATGTATTTATATTCATGACATGCTTGTGTGATGATTGCTAGAAACTTAAATGATATGGTGCTTGAAGAACTAGCATGCTTAGGTTTGTACATTTTGTGATTCTTTCAAGTAGTATCTAGTTCTCTCAAGTTGTTCTCATGTGGTTTCTAGGTATTCATGGTGCTAAGGATGGTATAAATGTGCACTCCGATTGGTATCACACTTCAAAGGTCCATTCTTTATACCTTAGCATCATTTGGTAGCATTTACTCTCCCACAATTCCAATCCATGCATGTGTGATCAAATTGAACCAAACTTATAAATCAAATATGTAGGGGGAGTTAATACTACCAAAGTTGAAATTTTAATTCAATATATTCATTTGTGAAAGGTTGTCATCAATTACCAAAAAGGGGGACATTGAAAGCCCAAGTTTGGTCGGCTAGCCCAAGTTGAAATCAGTTACTAGTCCTTCTACATGGCATGTGGATTGGTCGGCTAGCACAATGCAAGCAGAAGTAGATGACATGGGTGGAAAGAACGAGTTTTCATAGAAATCCTTAGACAATATGCTCACACTCGATCCTAAATCACACACGGCATTGTTAAAGATTTTACCATAAATTGAGCATTTAATTAGGGGACTCCCCGGATCACCTTTCTTAACAGTCATTTCTTGATCTTCATAATAGTTAAAATATTTAATTTCAACCATATTTGCACTTTTCATGTTAGGTTTTCTAGGAATTTTACCAGGTTCAAAAGATGGTATGGCAGCAGCAAGTTGAGCTAATTGGGTTTCTAACATCTTATTAAAACTAAGTTGATTTTTCAAAGTAGATGGAAAATCTTCCAATTTAGCATTTATATTCTCAAGCAATTTATCATTTAACATTAACTTTTTATTCAAGAATTCAGTTGTTCTACCTTGGGTATAAACAAGATTCTTCAAAAATGAAAAGTTATCATTTACTTGGAAATTAGAACTCGTGAATGAATTGTTACCTTGAGAATTGGATTGCTGATTCCACCATTGATTTGGTTGACGGAAACCGTTGTTGTTGTTGATGATGATGATGATGAAATTCAAGTCTTCAAGAAGTTCGGGGCAATGGTTCCCAGAATGTCTAGTTTCTCCACTGACTTCACAAGTCATGTAGGATTCTAGAGATTGTACACTCTCGTGTTGGTTCATCTTTTCACAGCTATCTAGCTTCTTTGCTAGTAAGTCCATCTTGTCAATGATCATGTCAGCCTCCTTTAGGGAATGCATACCTCTCTTGTGGGCTGTAGCCTCTCGTTGTTCCATCCTTGGTTCGACACCCTCTTCTCTATGAGTGCCTTGGCATCTGCAACATTAAGAGAAAAGAATGCTCCGGTAGCGGCAACATCCAAGTGGCTCCTAGAGAGTGGAGTTAAACATGGTAGAAGTTCTGGATAAAGAGCCAGTCTTCCATTCCATGGTGCGGACAAGCAGCGACGTACTCTTGCATTCTCTCCCAAGCCTTGGGAATAGATTCCTTGGCTTATTGCGTAAAGCTGAAGATTTTGCTGCGATGGCCTTCCCCGGCAATGGCGCCAGAAATGCTTTTTGGTAGTTCTTAGCTTCACTAAAGATAGAGCGAGTATACTATCCCCGACAGCAGTGTAGAAATGCTTGTTGGCACTTCCAAGCACTACTACCAAAGATATGAAGCTAAAGCAGCTATCTACTAATGCCAATCGTTGTCAGTCCCGACACTAGTAGGAGGTAACTAGAGAGATTGCAATCTGCCACGAGGAGATTCTGCAAGCGCACAGAACTATCAATTGTAGCACTTCGCCTAGGAGTACCAGGTGTCAATTTATTTGATCCCAAGGGAAGGCTAGGGTGGTGTATGGATCGAGTCAAGGAAGGGATGAGAATCCAAGAATAGAATATGGAAGATGAGAAGGATGAGAGGCTAGAAAGAATGGATGATGGAATTGGCTAAGGATGAATGGATACTAAGGAGGACGATAAAAAGACAGATGATAGAGTAACTAAAGATAACTAACCTAACTACTAACTACTACTACTACTCCTAGATAACTAAGTTGCAAGAATCGGCAAATGACAATAAAGTAAACTAAGTTAAGCAAGGCACTACCCTTATTTAATCAAGCACCGAGGCGTACTCGCCTTTACGAGTCTATCGGTTGAACGCGGGCACAACGAGCCTTACTGTTAAACTAGACCGAACGTGGTGGAATTCAAGGCTCCCATGGCTGTCACCACCTGTTTGCTACCGCAGCTATCCGGGGGCCTAGCCATATCTGAAGGTAAGTCTATAACTAAGCACCACGCCTAATTATATTCAAACTATCTCTACCCTAGCTTTGAATAGAGACACCCTTGCGGACGACAAGGCAGTTACTTGATCTGATAAGCATAACACTAAACTAACTAAGCAACCTATTGCCAAAGATCAAACACTAAGATCACTAGAGATTAACTACTATGGCTAAGTGTATTGAAATGTAGGATAGCTAGAAACAACCAAGTACTTGATAAAGTAATTACTTAAAGAAATACTCGAAAGTAGACTAAAGTAATACTTGAATTGAAATAGAATAAAGTACTTGGGGTACAAGGAGCAATACTAGACCAGAGATGTCAGAAGACTCTTACGACCTCCGATGCTGATCACTCGCAAAGCTTCTACTCTTCCGGCTAGCTCCAAGCTTTAGTACTACTAGAGCAGGGCTAAGCTAAGGTAAGAGCAACGCTTCAGTGAGGGCACTAGAGCAAGGGTGCTTGCTCTCTTGCTATTCTACTTGCCTAAACTTTCTTCTCTTGCTTATACCTTGCTTTTCCTTACTTGGTTTCTTCCTTGCTTCCTTGCTTGAAGTGAAGTGACGCCTCCAGGGGGGTATTTATAGCCTTAGGAGCACCAAGGGGTACTTATAGGCAGCTGGGGATGCCAACCGCCATAGGATGGACGGTGGCCGCCACCCCTACTCCACCAACAGTGATCCAACGGCCCTCCTAAGTCGGTTGTAGGGTAGGTTTAGGGTTTGTCACATGTCAAATGTACGAAATGGGCACAATCCAAGTGACACACCCTCCTAGCCCTTGGATGTAACTGACTTAGTGAGCTACGGTCTGGATTTGGGCTTGAGCTTGAGCACACGGATCAGTGACGTGGCAGGGGAGTGAGCAGGCCAGTGGGCCCTGGCGGCCGCCAGCTAGGGGTGGCGGCCGCCAGCTAGGGGTGGCGGCCGCCACTCCACCTTTCCCCAAATGGGCACTGGTGGGTGGGGCCATCCTCTGGTGGGTCCACTTGTCATATTTTGCCTATTTCCTGCATTCAAATAAAATTCTATGTACATGTGGAATTTGATTAGTTTGAAACCTTATTTATACCATTTCATGTGTTTTCATTATGATTATGGTAAAATGTTGATGGTAAAAATAGGTGTTAAGGACCATCACCTTCTCCAAACTCTTCCCTCGCTCTCCATCTCTATATTATCTAGAAGATAAGATCCTACGAAGAACTAATCTCTTGAGAGGTTGTCCATTCATGGGACACCTTTGACCTAATCTTGACTAGAGAATATGATTATGATGATGGGATGCCTCTGGGGGGTCTGCCACTTTATTTATAGTCCTATGAGATGAAGAAGCCTCCTGAATAATTGATGTGATACTAATGCGTTGCACCTACTCCTTCAGGTTGGATGAACCGTAGCCCTTGGATCAAACCGACTTAAGCAACGACTTAGATTGGATCTAAAGGTCGGTTGGCAAGCGACGTAGCAAAGTAGGATTGTAACTCTCCAGTAGCAGGCCGGCTGGCCTAGGAGTGGGGTCGGCCAGCCCCCTCTAGCCCACTTTGGCCTCCGCTTCTTTCCAGTGCCCTCTGGTGTCTTCTAGAGTCTTCTAGTGCGAGTTTTCGATCAGTGTCCGCAGGGAGTCATGTTGGAGTAGGATTCTTCTCCGTATTAATTCCTGTTTAGTCCCTGGAAACTACAGATTCACCAAAGTTGTGGAATTCTGTCTAGTATAACCCTTAAACATATGGTGGGTGATGGTTCTGGTATGTTCTAGAGTTCCCAAGTTGAATTCCATTGCGGTCTTGATATCTTTCTCATCGGGACTCCAAATATGGCAAGTGATAGGTCTATTTCGATCATCTCGACGAGCTCTACACAATGATGCACTCTAATTCATCACTTGAGATACTTTTATATAGTAAAACCTGAATATCTTGTAAAACAAGTGAGAACAACAAAACTCGTGGAACATGTTAGAATCAGACCCTACAATTATGCTTTATGATCTATCTCTTATCATTTCATGCAATAGTTAATGGTTATATTTGAAGTTTAGTAGCCATCAACAACTCCCCCCAAGCTTAACCTTTGCTTGTACCTAAGCAAAGCTAAACTCAACAATGGATCAGGAGTTGCTTCAATGCTTTCATGCCTCAAAAGTACACATGTGTTCAAACGAAAATTCTCCTCTAGATTAGAAGTAAACTATTCTGACTTTCAAACTTACCCATATTACCTTAAACCATGGGGCTTGTAACCTTCACTTGGGTCTTGAGTAATTGAAAGATAAAATAGTCAAGTCAAGCACTATGTCTCGAGCTCTTTGATCAACCTTTATTCGGGAGTTTTGTAGATTTTCAAAATAAAACTCAGAGATTCCTTTGTATGACCCTCTTAAGTCTCTCAATATGTGGTATTTATGGATCCTTACCAAGGAAATCATGGTGTTTTGCCTTCTCTCTTAAAGTATGTAGTATTTTTGGAACAAGCAAAGTAACACTATGCCTTCTCTCTCTCAACCTATAACTAATAGTCTTATATGGAGCTCATAGGTGGGGAGAAATAGCACATACATACTTGCAAAGAATATATTATAAAGTCAAACAATGTATCTAGAGAAACAAGTCATACAATCGAATCAAGATATGCATGCGTGTGGAATATATATGTGGAATGGGTGAAAACATGGTGGAAACCTAATTCTACTTTACTCCATGAAAATATATCTCTCTTTTTTTTTGGAATTTAGAATTTTGAGAGAGCTTGGGCTAGATATCTCTTTTTTTCAAGAGATGCGGGCATCTAAGTACTCATTGTTTTGGTAGGATACTTGTCCATGTTTTACTCTCTTTATTTTCTCTCTTTGTCTCTCTTTTACCTAGCCCCAACCCTCTTTCTACAATAAACTTTTGAGAGATAATGACAAGAAAATAATTGGAGCATTTATAGCTGGGGTTATGAAATGTATAGGTAGGTGGGATATTTTTGATTGCTTACTCCTGGAGTAGGAGTTGAACATTTTTTTGGTGAATTTGGATGGAGTGGCATGTTGTTACGCACTTTAGAGTGGAAGGAGCATATTTGGGTGAAGTGTGTGTGATCTTGATTTTAAAAGCATGACAAGTTTCTAAGGGTCAACGAAGCTTGACAAAACTCAATGCAAAGCAAGCAGCATAAGTGAGTGTGAAAGCTTTCCTTATCTAAATAGCATGTATGGTTGTGGTAGAAATTCAAGATCTATCATACAAGGAACTGATCATGTAGTATTTTAAGTTTTCAAAAGATAAATCTCCAGAACTCTAGTGTCACTAGGAACAAGATAAATAGTTGCTCAAACTTTCCCATGTCATACCTATCAATTACCTAGACTTAGATCATGCATTTGTAACCCACGAGTTTTAGGTTCAAAGCAAATCTTCATGTCAAAACAACTATATCCAAAACTTGAGAGAATTTAAGGTTGAAAACTAAATACTTGATAGGAATTACGGTAGAGCAACTATTTATCATTTCCATGTATAGAGATTATCCTAAGTGCTCTTTATTTTATTTAACTCTTTCAATCTGATTCAAGTAAACTAAACACACTCTTATATTATTATAAAAGAACATGTACTTGACTGGATAAAGTAGACAATGAAAATTCCATAGATAAAAAGTGTCTAAGTTGTAATTTTATTATAATTATAATTATATAAGTGTGAACCTTCATGTGCTCATATTTTTTTTGAATTAATATAATTATATAGGTGTGAACCTTCATGGGCTCACATTTTTTTGAATTAATTTATATAACTAATATATAAAAATTAAATCTAAGAGGATAAGGATACTTACTTGGATACACTTAGGTGCTCCCCCAAGCTAGATGTTGATGTAGTCATTCTTGATTTTGCAATATAGTAGACAGGCAGTGGAGATGTACTTCCTTTATCGGAGCATTGATTGATTTTGATGATTTGAGATAGTGCTCCAACAGTGGATAGAACATCCTCTTGCTTGTCAGCTCTTCTTGGTAATTCAAATTTATGGAACTCAAATAGACAACAAAACATGTGGAGTATATAAAGTATTAGTGGTTGGCCACTCAAGCCTCAGTTGTCCAAAGTTGTGAAGTTATTTCTTGGTTCTTCTTCGAAGTAGAGTTTATGTATGACCTCTTTAGTATTTTTTGTATTTTTATGTTTTCTATGGTGCTATGAAAGTCTAATAGGATGCATGCATATTTATTTATTTTTATGTCACCATAGTAAATATTCCTATAGGTTTTTACACACCACAAAATTATTTGCATGGGGCTTAAGATTTATGATGTCATTCAGCAAACAAATATATTTTTTATTTTCTTCTCTAATGCAATGCTAATGTAGAAAAGTAATGGTAAGGGAAGAATGATTATGCAAATGTGGAAAGGTAATTATGCATAAAAGATAAATATGGATAACTACCGATTTTACCTCCTGGCGAGGGTTCAGTGTTTTAAGTCCTTTGAACAGGAATTGTCACCATGTTCATTCCTGAGGTGCATCATTTGTTCCCAACTTGGATATTTGATAACTCCGCCTGTTGATATGATATTACCCATGTTCTTCATTTGTGTAACAACCCGGATTTTTCTAACAACCAAAAATACGAACTTTCAAAAACTTTTTCATGCAATGTGTGAAGCATGTAATTGATAGGTCATAGCAAGCTAACCCTAGGGGAGTTTATCGTTATATCGTTGCATACATATAGACTTGGTTGTAAATGTGTGCCTCGGTTCTTGAGTTAGCTTTGAGTTCGGGTTTTGTTGGTGTTGGAGTGCTTATATCCATAGCCTTCCTCTCCTTGAATTCCATGACAAATCTCTTTCAAATCCCTTGCAAATTCCTTGAGCAAAAGTTCCTACCAATTCCCTTCCAAATACCTATCTACTCTTGCAATTCCATAAGTAAACATTCTGTGTTGAATCAATCCTAGATTCCGAACGACTCGATCCTTTTTCCTTATATCCAAATTCTCTTGGATCTCTTTGCGAATTCCTCCCAAATCCTATGTGAACTACACTTGGATTCCTTGAGTTGAATTTGTAATCTGAAAAATAATGTTCTTTTCTTTAGGGCCCGACCGGCCACCTCCCCTTCCTTCCCACTGGCCTACTCACCCCCGCAATCCCTGTGGAAGCACCAGCCCGCTCCCTCCCCTCTCGCCATGGCCCAGCACCAAGCGAGCGGGTCTGCTTCCCTTGGCCTAGCTGCCCCTGCCCCTCCTCTCTCCCGCAGGCCTACGCGCGCGTGGCCCAGTGGCCCAGAAGGTCGCAAGGGAGCCGCCTGCCCAAACCCTAGGGCCCTTGCGCCCCAGCCGCCGCCGCCGCCAGGACCGCGCGGTGCGCTCCTCCCGCTCGGTGGCAGAACCGCCCATGTGCACTCGTGCCTTGGCGTCCGCACCCCGCCGCGGGATGCGCGCCACGTGTCTCCGCCCCCTCACGGACGCCGAGGATGCCTGGAGCGCCCCCTAGAACCCTATCTCGTGGGTGTAAAGGTCGTAGCCATCGTCTCTGCTCCGGATTTCCTCCCCAGCCGCCACACACCTCTCATCCCTCCTTGCTCACGGCGCCTCTAGCGGGACGCTGTTGCCGCCGACCACGACGCCGAGCACCTCGATCTGCTCTCCACCGCCACGCCGTCCATGCCGAGCAGACGAGACCCAGTCGCCTCGACCACCGCGACCTTCACCCTCGCCAAGACGACGGTTCCGAGCTCTTCGTGCTCTACATCGGCATGGCGGTCGTGCACGTCGCATTGACCCGGCGGCCGGACTCGCTCTGCCGTGACACCAACCTCTTCCTCGTCCACGTCATGGCGCAGGAGCTCATCGTCTCTCCCCTGCCTTTCTCCACCGAACCGCCCGCGGTCCTGTCGTCCATGGCCAGTGGCCACCGCCTGCTGGAGCCCCTGCAATGGCCGGCCGAACCGCGTCCACGACGTCACGATGTGGGAGCTCCACCTCGCCCTCACCCTCGCCGTGCCCGTCTCCACGCGAGAGCTGCACCCGCTGGCGCCTCTCCACGTCGGTGCTACGACGACGTCTCAGACCGACCCCAAAACCGCGGCCTCGCAGTGCTCGCGTCCACGCCGACCAGCACCGCCAGAGCCAGCTGCACCGTCGCCGACCTCCTCTGCACTACGCCCTGCCCGACCTCGCCACATCGTCGTTCTGCCCCGATGCCATCGTCGTGCTGCGACGTCGCGGCCGCATCACAACAACTACTGGCCGAGCCACCCTGCCAACGTTCCCTGTTGAACCGCCTTGCGCTGTAGGTGAGCCATCATGGAGAAAATCCCCTGCCTTCCTTCCCTTGGCATTCATTTCTAATATCGGCCTTCGTGCCGATGATCGTCACTATCGCAGGAGAGCTGCTACTCCTTCGCCGAGCGGCGGCACTAACCTCGTCGAGCCAGCGCCGACGTCCCAGTTTCTCCCATGTCGCCCTCACCTCTGCAAGTCTCCACCGGTCCCTTCCTCCTCGTTGTGGCCGTCATGTCAAGGTTGAGTCCTTGGAACCCGCTGACGCCATTCTTGACGTCGGCAAAAGCTCCTATTTTTATGTCATACTCTTACATATACCTGTCATCTATACTTGATGTTCATCTATGCCTATGTCATGCCTTTGTGCCAGTCTATCTATCTATTTCTCTTGTGGTATGGAAATGCGCTACTCCATTTTGGTGCGTTCTTGTGTGTTATGATTTGTTTGTCACTGTGGACCGAGCCTTCGAGCCGGTTGAGAAGCAACGTGTTTGGTCGTTTCGGTCGTGGGTTCGTCCCACTGTGGCCGTAATGACAAGCACGTCCCCTTCTCTCGTGTCTTGTTGGCCCCGTAGAACTATGGTCGTTAGTGACCCTATTCGGCCCTAGGGCATGGCTATTATGGACTCGATAACGGTGCGCTTCCTACCCACACATGGTGAGTCTCACGTGACCTAGTCCACTAGAACTGAACTAGGGGATGACTATCATGGAAGCTTCGGAAGCCAACTTGTGTAGGTAGAGTTCATGGTCGTGAGTCGTCTCGCAATGACCACTACTACATAAATTGTTTTCCGAAGCGGTCAAGTTTTATTTTGCACAGCGGGCAACTACATCCGCCATGACGACAACGTCACGGTAAATGGGCAATTTACCGAGGCGGTCGTCAAATGCCCGCCGTGGTTAACCGACGAAAATATTTTTTTAAAAAAAGAAAAAAGCCCACACCGGGCCTGGATATGTGCCGCCGCCGGATCCATCTGCGCTGTGAACCCACACCGCTGGTCGGCGCCGCCGATGGTGGAGAGGAGGAGCGCCAGCAGGCTGGTGCCACCGTGCCTCGTTCGAGCTTGACCCGCCGCCAGATTCTCGCGTCTCCGTCCGAGCTTGACCCTCGCGCGCCCCCACGGCCAGGGGAGGGAGCTCGACCCATCGCCGGATCCGCCGTGGCTTGAGCCTCGCGCCACCACGGCCAGGGGAGGGGAGCTCGACCCGCTGCCAGATCTGCTGTGGAGCTCGATCCGCCCGTGCCATGGAGCTCGATCCGCCGCCGGGTCCGCCGTGGAGTGACGTCGTGGATCCACCTGTTGCTGCTGCTCCATAGCCAGGCATCCAAGCAAGAAGCAACTTGAAGCAAATAAATTAAACGTGTGCACAGCAAGATCAAACAAAGGCCATGAGCCTACTAGGACTAGTTACCTGCCGTGAGTGCTCCACGTCCAAGCAAATAAAATAAACAGGTGAGCGGCAGCCAAGGTGTTCGATGTCCCGCGGGTGTGTACATGCCGCAGCACTTTCGTGCTGGGCCCTACCACTGCGGCCGTCCCGAGCTGAGGGACATGGAGCGCTACAAGCTCGCCGCCGCCAAGCGCGCCGAGAAGCTCTTTGCTGGCGGGCCGCCGTTAGGTGGGGATGGAGTGCCGCTGCGAGCTCGGTGAGAAAGAGGTTGTGGCTGCGAGCTACACTAAGTGCCGAATATATATGCGAAGCAGTTATTGGGCCTTGCTGGGTCTTAGCTATTTACCGAAGCGAGCCTTATAGGATGCCCGCCACGGTAAATTGATTTATGACAGCGGGCAATAATGCCCGTCACGGTAAATAAAAATTGTCTGCCGCGGTAAATCGTGCGATTTACTGTGACGGGCAAAAAAAGACGTTCGCCACAGAGGGCAAAAGTGCAACGCTGTGGTAAATCGTTTTTGTAGTAGTGGACCATGGGGCTCTATCTCCTTTGATTCTCTTTTTCCTACCCACCTCGTATGCTTGTACCACCTAGACAATAGCATCTCTTCGGTTCTTGCAGTGACAACCGCACTGCTAAGAACCCGAGGGATTGCCTTGTGCCGCTTTATTTGCACGGAGGTCGTGGTGCCCTACGAGTTGGTGTAGTTCGAAGAACCGCGAGCTAGTGTCCCTATTCCTTCGACCTCGTCTTTTCCCATGGGGTGTTGGTCGAGAGAATGCAGAGATTGTTCCTCTTTTATCAATCCCCATCAATCCAGTAAGACGTGGGTTGAGCCCTCTTGTTCCAACTTCTTTGGTTCATGTCCATTGCCATGACGTGATGATCGAAGTGTCGAGAAACCAATCCCTTTTCGCTTGCTTGTTTCCCTTTGGTGTTTATTTACCGCTCTCTTTTATTCTTTTCCTTTGATTGCCGCCGGATGCTATGGCGATTGGATCAAAGGAAGATGGATCCTTTCCTCTCTCATTCTGTCTTTTGGCTCTTTCATGCTCAAGCCCCTTGTATGCTTGTACCTATTTTAGACCGTGGCGCTTCTTAGGTCCTTGCGGTGACAACCGCACCGCTAAGGCCCTATGGGTGTCTAGGTGCCATTTAGTGCACGTAGGTCATGGTACCCTACAATTGGAATTGAGTGTTGTGTGTTCTCTTGTGTGTTGCTCCTTTTCAATGCCTCGCCTTTTGCCATGGCGTGTGGATTGGGAGAAGTAGACCATTGCCCCTTTTTCTTTATTTCCCCATTCCAACCTCTCTTCTGGTCAGCGAAGCTATGGTCTATTTCATGTTCTTGGAACCATGCGAGTTGACTCGATCGACCGTTAGAAAACCAGCTTTACTGAGAACATGATATGGACAGCCTAGCCAACCCTTTGTCTATTTCTCTTGTCCCATTCTCTTTTGCTTGTTCCAATTTCCATGGCGTGCAAGTCGAAGCCTATGGGGCCAAGTCACAACTCTTGCATCTTGCGTTGTTGTTCGTTCCGTCTTGTTCGTGCTTAGTTGTGACTTGTGGGGTATAAGGCTACAAGGGCTGACCCCTGTTGTGCTTGTCTTCTCTCCGCTTGTAATCTTTTCGGTTCTTGTCAATTTCCAAGACACCCGGATCGAAGGACCGCAAGCCGTGGTGTGTCTCTAAGTTAAGCTAGAGTCTAAGCCCCTTTCCCTTGAAGCCATACAGGTTGACACCACCAACCCAGGAAGTGTGGCTATTTTGGGGTCGTGACTCGAGCTTATGCTTAATAGACAACCACTCGTGTTTTATTTTGAGCCAGAGGAAAGCGGACAACCACCACGAGGGCTAAGTCTTTTGGTGTCTTTTGTTGTTATCTTCTCTTTTTATATCACTGCCTTTTGATTTGGATCTTGGATAAGGATTGATTGCTTTCTTCCTTGTTTGTCGCTCTATCGAGGTAGTTACATTGAGGGCGATGTTGATCGGACCGGTCATCCGTTGGAGGCAGGAGATATGGGCATCAACAGGATGTGGATGAATATATGGATCTATAACAAACAGGTGCCACGTCCCACCCAACCTCATAGAATCCTATTAGACATGCATATACATAGATGCTAGTGCTTTACTTTTTGTAATTAAACTAATAGGTTGCATGGTAGATTGCTTGGAAAGCCTTTACCTTGTCGCAACCTTACCCCTACACACCCGCTGTTAGGATAGACACCCGCTTTACTTACTTGCTCGCCACTTACTTCTACTTTGCATTATGTCATTGATGCGATGCTGAGTGGAGGATTGTTTGTGAGTGGCTAGGCACTGTGTCCCGTTATAATGATTAATAACTTGGGGAGATCTTGGCGTGTGTCTTGGGTGTGTGGTGAGGGTTCAGTTGACCAGCCAGGATTCACGACGAGTCTGTGGGACAAGTCTTGCCAGGCTATGCGACCTGGGCATCCCTGCGAGAGGTACCTGTGGCGGGTACATGTGGTTTGAGGAGATCCCGGGGTGAGCCTCGGGAGGAAGGTGCCGCTGAGGCACGGGGTGTTGGACCCGTTGAGAGGAGATGTCATGTCTGGTCATACCTAGGAACTGGATATCGAGAGGACCGGAACCATGGGACTTTTTCGTACACACCACTCGTCCCTGAATGGGCGGGGGACGAATGTTCGACCAATCCGAACGATGCCATTATTGCTTGGTTGTGAGGTGATAGGGTGGGTGGTGCTGGTGTTGGGGATCCTGCACCATCCTAGATGCACATTACCACCATGGCCAGGTACTGCATTTCCCAGTCTCAGTTTGCCAGTGCGCTGGGGAGCCCTAGGGCTGAGTGGCAGGATGGTATCATTCCGGGTTGGAAGACAACATGGTATCAGCCTAGGAAGTGCACATGCCGATGATGGTGATCTTGTGGGTACAGGTGTGTACACACTTTGCAGAGATGATCAATCTATACGTATAGCCGTGTCCTCGGATATGGACATTCCCTTGACCTACGCTTCTCTTGAGTAGTGAGATCAGTCCTTTCTTCTCTCCCCCTGGGTTTTGCAGGATCCAGCTGCTAGCCGCTGAGACAAGGACGAGACGGAGTTGTCCTTGTTGCCTAGAGAGTGAGAGTGTGGTCAGATGTGTGTGGATGGGGTGGATGAATGGAAATGGGTTAAAACTTGATGAACTATTACTACAATTATATACTTAATATTGATTATTATATGCATAGGCAAACTACAACCATAAATAGGTCTTTTGCTATATCCTTTCATTCCACTTACCAGAAAGCGAACGCAAAAGCATAGGGTTGGAAACAGTGGCCAGTACAAATTGTACTAAAAGTTATTTATCAGGTTTGGATGCCAACTTCAATGACAACAGCAAGGATCTAGAGGTTTAGGTGGTCTTGTCCTACGCTCAAGGTTGCCTATGAAGGAGGAGTCTTCACCCGCTGGCGTGTTGCGTTTACTTTGATATCGTTTCGCGTGCGTCTTCTCCTAGTATCATGTTGTAGTAGGGTGTGAGTCTCTAAGTTGTAATACTTGTAAACTTATAATTTACTATGTATGACTATGGCATCAACTATATAATAATGTGATAGCTTGGTACTCCTAGGACTATCACATTATGTTATAATCTGTGGATTTCCCTTCGAGGAAATTGAGGATCGCTACAATTTTTCTAGCTAGATAGAAGCTAGCAACATCATGCTCTATGTGCATGTTGTAGATCTAGGACTTTCACTTGTAGGATTTGGGGAATGGACTCCTCCATATTTTCTCCAAGTGTGTCCTGCTCATAGAAATAAGGTAGAGATCAAGTGCATGGGCTCTGTTGGTGGAAAACACCAACAAAACCAAAAGTTTAATCATTCTTCTCTAATCTAAGCACATTGAATAAAATTGAGTTGATGTTTTTGTATTTTATTCAACCATGCCATGGGTGATAGGATTAGAAGATGAGCATGAATATAGCATTTCAAAAACACTTGATAGATCATATTGTTTTAACATAGGGAAGGATTGTCTGTTGCGGATATTACCTCGGCATATCCCTAGGGACCTTATGGGCCTGCCGACCAGGAGACGGCCCAGCCCGCGAGTCCTTGCGGCACGCGACCAGCCCGCCGTGCTCGCCAAGGACTCCCAAGAAGTCTTGCTCGCCAAGGAAGATCCTAGTAGATAGACTCGGATCCCTTGTCATAGGGAACCGATCGTAATCTGTTAGGATATGGAAATTGTTACCCTGCTCCCCGGCTGTATAAGGTGAGCAGGGACCCCCCTCGAAAACTCTCTCACAACCTCTCTCTGATCATCTACAGATCTTGTAACCTAATACGCAAGATCAATCCAGCCACCAAAACACAGGACGTAGGGTATTATGACGACTTGCCGGCCTGAACCTGTATAAATCATCGTGTCTACGCTCTCTGTGTTACGCTTGATCGCCGTCGCCACACCTCCGCCTACAATCTACTACCGTAGGGTACCCCCTAGGTAGACTGCGACACATATTTCGTTGACAGTTGTTGCGCCAGGTAGGGGGTCTGTGCATCGACTCCATGGCTCGTCAAGCAGTCACCTTCCCGGATTCGATGGTCCTTCCGGCGCCCGGCACCGTGCTCCAGATCGGATCTATGTTCTGGACCATCGGATCCGCGCCATGCGGGGCAAATGCGTCGCCATATCCATGTTGTCTCGCCATGCCAAAGTACCGCCCGCGCAAGGACATCGGCATCGATGACCTGGTCGACGCCGTCGATCGCACCGACGCCAGCATCATCGACTGCATCGATCTCGTCCAGAAGGCGCGACGCTGACTGCCCGGTCACCACGGTCGCCGACGACGCCGTCATCGGGCCCCAGCGAAAGCGATGACCGCGACCGGGCATCGCGGATATGGCAACCTGGTGTTCCAGCCCATATCCGATCAGATCCCTGCGGCACCAGTCGTGAACACCGTCATCATCTCCCCGATCTCCAGTGACTCCGACTAGGCAGTGTCCCTCGGCAGCACGGTCTCTTCAGGCTCGGTCGCCACTACGAGGCTCGAAACACCTGATTCCTCCGGATCGACCAACGAATTCCCAGAGTTCCCCCAGGCTTTGGGGGGGCGATTTTTCAAGTCTCCACCGATAGCGCCCCCGCGACAACGAGACGGAGGCCAATCGTGTCGCGAGAGAGCAACGCAACACCGAGCACGCACAACGGCGCGAACGGGAGTGCATCAAGCAAGAGAAACGAGATGAGGAGAGCTGCGAACGCGCACATGAACAGCGCGAGCGGGACCAGAGAAACAGAGGTCGCATGCCAGGACACAATCTCCAGCATGAGTTTGACCAAATAGGCGACGTTCCAGTATACCCAACCCCAAGCGCCAACCTGGCCATAGCAACCTACGAGTTGTCCAAACTCCCAACTACGCTAGAGGTCGAGAAGATAGGAGCCCATCTCATGGCAGCAGTGATCTAGGTAAATAGAGCGGCTCGCCCGACAGAATTCTCTGACCAGTCTCACAGCAGAAACCACTCCAGAAGCCCTCCGCGTGGGTACAGGCGAAGATCTCCACCGCACGATGGTGAAGCCCGTGACAACCCTCGGCGCGAGCGAACACCGAAGCAGCCACGCCAAAGTCCTCCGCGGGAGTACAGGCGAAGACCCCCCACGAGACGGCGGGGAACGCGGCAACCCGCGGCGTGAACGAACACCAGAGCCGACGCGACGAAGCCCTCCGAGGGAGTGCCACCGCAGATCTCCGCGGCATGATGATAATCGTCGACGCGATCTAACACCACCACCTGTTGGGAACTTGCGCCCTCTCTCCCCTCGCCTGCGTGCTGTACGGTGGCCCCTGAATTTCAGAGTAATGTCCATGGACAAGTACGATGGCAAGGTAAACCCAGAGCAATGGGCGTCCACCTACGAGATCGCCGTATACGCTTCGGGAGGAAACCAAGACATCATGGCCAACTACCTACCGGTGATGTTGTCGACCTCAACCAATAGTTGGCTCCAGAAGATCCCCGAAGGCACAATCGATAGCTGGGAACAACTCAAGGAAATCTTCATCAAGACGTACAAAGCCACGTGTGTCCAACCGGGGACACGTTATGACTTGGAAAACGTCCGCCAGAGGAGTAACGAGAGTCTCGGTGAGTACATCAAGTGCTTCTCCGATAAACGCTTAAGCATCACAGAGATCTCTGACCCGGAGGCCATCACCATCTTCTCCAACGGTCCGCGGGCCGACAAGCTCAGAAACAAATTGGCACGGAAGAACGTGACAACCATAGAAGAACTCATGACGATTGTGAATCCTTATGCCAACCAAGATGACGTAGCACGAAGCAGGGAGAACAGGCAACACTACTCCCGCTCCCCGGAGCGCGAAAGGGATAGGGACCGCCAATCAGACTACCGTAGCGATGAAAGGGCCGGTGACTACCGGGACTACCGATCGGGCAACTCCGAGCGTTACCTGCAGAGGTACGATCACAGGCGAGACAACCGCTACGTCGCCAACACAAACACACGACCAAAGAAGAACTACGACGCTAGCTACGAGAAGATCCTCGACGGCCCCTGCCCCATACACAAGAACTCCAAGCACTCCATGCGTGACTACGATCTCCTTGAGTCGGCGGTAAAGGGAAGAAGCGATAAGAGAGCAAGAAAGGATGACCCCGACAAGGGAAGAGACCAAGAACCACCAGCACCGGAGTTTCGCCCACCATCAATGATGTACTCCATCTTCGGAGGCGTTGTGGTTGTTGAAGCAGAAAGGAGACGCCGTCAGGTACGCAAGGATGTCTACTCGGTAGCAGCAACAGGTGAAGGTTCGAACAACACCCGCCACTTAGACTGGTCAGAACAACCCATCAGCTTCTTCGGAGAAGACGAGTGGACAGATTACAGATACCCTGGCCGTTTCCCACTCATCGTTGATCCAACCATCGCCACGTGCCGCTTCAGGAAGGTGTTGGTCGACGGTGGTAGTGCCCTCAACATTATATTCGCTGATGCCTTCCGGCAACTCGAATACTCCAAGAAGGACCTCATGCCCGCGAACTTCTCCTTCTGGGGCATCATCCTGAATAAGGCGTCAACACTGGTAGGCCGGATCACCCTCCCTGTACAGTTCGGCAACCAAGACCACTTCAGGGTGGAACACATCACCTTCATCATCGCCGACTTCGAAACGGCCTACCACGCGATACTTGCTCGACTAGCACTCGCCAAGATTATGGCGGTCCCACACTACACCTACATGGTGCTCAAGATCCCGACGCAGCAAGGCATCCTCAGCTATAACAGAACCACCCAAATTACAAAAACTTAAGTCCAAAACCCAATCCACGATGCGATAAATTTTCGTCCTTAGGCTTTCATAACCCCGGTAGTCCGTGAAACCACGACGGATTTCCTT
This sequence comes from Microstegium vimineum, assembly GCA_022036555.1. Classification (NCBI taxonomy): domain Eukaryota; kingdom Viridiplantae; phylum Streptophyta; class Magnoliopsida; order Poales; family Poaceae; genus Microstegium; species Microstegium vimineum. The sequence goes on from CM039132.1 coordinate 30,324,292, forward strand.
CCATGCTCATTCTTAGCTGAGAATCGCTTTAGTTCAACAGACCATCCATATGTTACATAAAGTTCAAATACGAATACATCAGAGTACGAAGTTTTATGAGTTATTACCGAGCCAAATCTCTTACAGCGGAAACAGTTTTGAAACCAACTCACGCACACTTAGTTCATTACAGTGCCAGTAATAAGGCGTTTCTCACAAAAGCATAGATGAGACTTCAGAAGTGACCATCGCCCATGGTCCTAGTTGTCGCCCATAGCTGGGTAGAGACAGTTGATGTAGTACCCGTAGTACATCTGTCCATCTGCAACAACATTGGGAACAGAGCCCTGAGTACTCGAGTGTACTCAGCTAGACTTACCCATCTTAAACTAAAATAAAGACACCAAGGATAATGCAGGCTTTTATGGTGGTACAAGGTCGAACTCTCTTTTGCAGAAAAGCATCTACTGATGAGTACTTAATAATGAAGCCACATAATTAGCACCTGTACTAAACAATACACTTGACTAAACAGAGAATGACCGGTTTGCCCTTCTGGTCTGACCATATCATTCCATCGGAACCATTCAAGTAATTAATTGTTCCCACGCCAGTGTAGCAATTGTCAGGTTCTCACTAACAGGGAGAGACCGCGATTCGAATCGAATTTCTATCCAGCTGGAGGGTTTATTCCTCACCCAAACCTCGCAGCCCTTGAACGGGGGCGCGGCAGTCGCCTATTCTACCATTCAAACCAAGGTCAATTCAGAATCCTACGCAACAAGCCCGAGGACTGTCCGGCACCCAGTAAATCCTCCGACTAGGGATCAGCTAGCCGACCCGGCCTTACTCTCCGCGTCCTCGCCAACCCGCACCTCCTTGCGATTTGCTTCGTCCTTGGTTCGGCCAGTAGGTAGGTTTCGCGGCTCGAACGAGTAATCTTGCCAGCTAAGGGTTGAGGCATGCGTTCAACATGACAAGAGGGACACCACCCGATCGGCCCGCCAAAAGGCAGACACATACGCAAGGTACCAGCCTAGGACTCGCAGCTCAGCTAGATGTTGCTGGTATCAGACGTACGGACGATTTATCAACCTTCCCGGTTGCTTTTCCATTCCATGATATCTTTCATACCCCGGCTTCGCCATGTAGAGCAGGGCTAAGCTTCAATCAGACGTACCGAGGGAGTCATGTTTAATTAGCAGGGCTAAGCATCTATCTTTACTATGCTACCAGGTTAACAAGGATATACGGATATCAAAAGCAAGGAGGGCAATATGCAACTGTTGACACCGTTTTTTGGCACGTGTCAATATAATCTAAGGATGGTGCCGATCGGCAAGAGGCTGGTTGTTGTTCCTTATCGACATCGGCATGTTATTGGTCAGACTGCCGATAGGGGCGAGAATGTTGCTGATAAAGGCAGACTTGTTGCCACTAGAGGCGGAAAAGTTTGATGAAAGCAAAGGTCAGCTTGCCGATAAGAAGCCAGTGCCGATGGAAGATGGGGGTTTCGGATGTTGCCGATGCCGACGGCCGATAAGGTTGATTGGTGGTCAAGTCACCTGGGCGGTAAAGTTGCTTTTGCCGATTACCGATAAGGAGGTGTGCCGATTGCCGATGAGGAGACATTGCCGATAGAGAGCTATTGCCAATTGCCGATAAGTTGGTGAAGACAGTTATCGGTACAAATTGCCGATCGGGGAGTATTGCCGATGCAGATGCCGATGAGTACAGGTTGACTTAGCGCTTGATGTTAGCAGAAGATTGCCGATGGCCAAAGAAGGAAATCGCGGATTGAAGGAATCTACCGATGGAAAGTTTCCATCGAAGGAAAGATGTAAGGAAACTGGTGATTTTATGCCAGTATTATTTTAGTAGTTTGAGTCTGACTCTTGCATGAGTCATTTTATTCCCTTAATAATAGTAGAATCTATTTAGGAAAAGATTGTTTGTGTTTGGGTCCGACTCCTGCGCGAGTTAATTATTTCCTTAAAGTTAGGAATGTTTGTTTAGGGAAGGTACGAGTCGTATCTATCTACAACTCCCTCTGCCGGAGTATAAATAGGTACCCATGGTGTACGTGAAAAACATATCCAAGCATATCAATCAAATCAATTACTTTTTATCTTATTTACCTTTCCAGCAATTTATCCTTTACTGCATTAGCTGTAGTTATCAACGAGTTCTTCAAGCTTTCGACGGGCTGCATCACCTTGATCTCCGTCAAAATCCTTTCTAGTTCCGCGTGGGAGTACCTCTAGGCTTTGGCAATCCGGGCGCATCACTGTTTTCCTCGTCTAGCTCTGCTCTAGTTACCCCTGATCAATCTGAGCCTTGATGTCCGGGCGCATCGCTGTCGTCTCGTTCGGTTTGTTCTAGTTATCATCTTTGTCGATTGATTGGTCAAATCGACTGGCACGCCCTCGACATCGAGCTTTGGGTAATAGCTCGAGGTGTTCACAGATCTGACGCTTTTTGTGTCAACACCTCTTTTGGCACGCCCAGTGGGACCCGATTATACAAATCTACGCATTCGGCATGGGTGATCACGTCGATGTCAACCAGAGGAATGTCATTGAAGTTTCTGAAGCCAATCTGAGAGATGATCAGAAGCAGGCTATGGAGCAGGCTATGGAGGAGTACAAGCGGTTATATCTCAAATCCTTCAGCCTAAACAGAATCGGCGAAGCAGTCCAGAAGCAAGATCCGCCGTCACCGCGGCAGATCACTTTCGACGCCGATCCTGGTAAAATACAAGAGATGGTTAATTCTGCATTTAATAATGTGTTAATTAGCCAATCCAATGTGCTGTCCGATGCTGTATGCAATGCTGTCAAGCAAACTTTCAAGGGACAGACACCATATTATGTTGGTCCGGAGCGTCGTCAACTCGGATCGACATCTGTTACAATCCCATCGGCGGTTCCAAGGGTGTCTTCACCAATTATGAACCGATCTGCCGATGAGATTATGCCACCAAGGTCGAGCCCAACAAGCTTCACTCAGGCAAATACAAATCTGGTGGCCTCAGTGACGTCTGGACCTGTGATCCAGAATCAGCCGACTTCTGCCAACTGGTGGGGATATGGCATGTCTCCAAGTTCATCTGCTGATTCCAGATTAGTCCAAGGTCACCATGCGGGGTGGACGATTCCTATGGCATCGGCAACACCTGTACAACCGATGGTTCCAGTGATGCATTATGCTACATATTCTCTGACGGGGAATCTTCAAATGGCAATACCCAGAGTGCCTTACGCTCAACCATCGGCGAACCACTTGCCGATGCAACAAGGCTCAGCAGTTGCATGTCAACCCATGGTGGCAATGGATTACCTGGCGCCACAAGGACGACAGGCATCAGATGGTTATCAGCCATCGGCAAATTCTTGGCCGATGCAACAAGGCATGCCGATTGTCAATCAACCTGTATCGGCAACGACTGATCAACCTATGGTACCTACAAATCAAGGCTATCATCCAAGGGTACAAGGGCTACAAGAGTCAGGTGGTTATCAGCCATCGGCAAGTCATATGCCGATGAAATCCGATGCAAGTTGGATCAGTCAATCACCAATTCAGCAGCAAGTTGTGCAACCTAGGCGCCAAGTGGCAAAAGCTCCGCAGTGTCATCCGGCGAGTCTTCAGAATGAAATATCGGTACATCAGCCGATAAGTACTACACCGCAATACTCGCAAATGAATGCGCACAATGGGACATCGGTACAAAAACCGATGAATATAATGCCACAACACAAGCCAGTGAGTGTGCAAAATTGCCCATCGGCAACTCAACCGATGCATAGTACTCAGATGACTGATACTGCGCATGAGCCAATCACTACAAGTACTTCAACGTCAGGACTTGAAGTACATCAATCTACTCAACCGGTGGATGTTCAAAGTCGCCCATCGGCCGATCAGCCGATGCATGATATTCAACAGACTGGTGCCGCAAATGTGCCAATTGCCCCGACCTGTTTACCGCAAAGCTATGAAGACGTGCATCGATCTGCTCAACCAGTCAATGTTCAGCCAGTACGTGTGCAGAATCGGGATGCATATTTAGCCGATAAGATTGCCGAAATAGCGAAGGAGCAATTTGGTATCAAGCCTAAAGTTGATACATGTTCTTATCGGGCTCCATATCCTCCAGCTTATGACTTAATCCCTTTCCCGAATCAGTACAAAGTGCCAGATTTCACCAAGTTTTCTGGTCAAGGTGACATGTCTACAATGGAGCATATTAACCGATTCGTTATCCAATGTGGGGAAGTAGCCAACAGGGATGAGTTGAGGGTAAAATTGTTCTCGTCGTCATTGTCTGGATCGGCATTCACGTGGTTTATTTTATTGCCTCCGAACTCTATAATCACATGGGCCGATCTGGAGGAACAATTTCATAAGTACTTCTTTGCTGGTACACAGGAAAAGAAGCTTACCGATTTAGTCAAGCTAAAGCAACGCAATGATGAATCGGTAGAAAGCTTTGTCCAAAGGCTTCGGGATGTGAAGAACAAGTGCTATAGCTTGGTACTTGATGATCGGCAATTGGCAGATTTGGCTCTCCAGGGATTACTGCCGCACCTCAGGGACAAATATGCATCTCAAGAATTCGAAAGCTTGAGCCATCTTGTGCAAAGGGTTGCCGATCAAGACACCGAAGTGTTTGAGCCCGGAGAAAATTGGGATGAAGAGGTGTCTTCAACTGAGACAGATTCATATGAAGAGGCAAGTATCGGTTTAGTTGAATCGGTAGAGAACAAAAAGCCGATATCTTGTCTGTTCAATCAGAAAGAAGCTAAGAGATGCACTTTCGACATCACCAAGGCTGATGGGATGCTTGATCTATTGCTCCAAGAAGGGAAAATCAAGCTGGCGCCTAACCAGGTAATTCCATCGGCCAAAGAGCTCAAGAAGATCAGGTATTGTAAGTGGCATAATGCAACTTCGCACAATACCAATGACTGCAAAGTCTTTAGGCAGCAGTTGCAGTCAGGAATCGAATCTGGGTGGATTAAGTTTGAAAATTCCAAAGCCCAGAAGCCGATGAAGAGCAATCAGCACCCGTTTCCCAACAATATGGTGGAAACCAGTGGAAAAATTAAAGTGCTAACATCGGAAGCTGCCAGAAAGAATGCATCGGTGGATCTTGACCATCAAATAGCCGAACGTGATGTGAAGAGCTTTGCCGATGATAGAAAGGACAGGAGGGTTGCCGATGAAAGCGATAGCAAGAAACATCATCGGCACACACCATATGACGTTGTAATCACGCATGGGCGACTAAGGCAAGAGTATCGGCAGTCACGAGGGGAGCAATATTGGTTGCAGGAAGATGAAAGACGCCAAGAGTTGCATCGGCATCAAGATCATTGGAGGTGCCCCTTCTTTATTCACTGTTGGGAAGGAGGCATCAAACTACCCACTGCCGATGATTGTCCTGAATGCAATGGGTACTACCTTGCCGATCGATCAGAGAAAAAACCTCGTTTTAACGACCGGACATCAGGTTGTCGCGCGCCGATCAAAGAGAAGGGATTAGCACATGATCGGCTGGGGGGCAAGTTCAGTGTACATGACAGGCTTGGCAGGCATATTTGTCAGGAAGAGCCTGAGGGGACAGTAGATGCCGAAGTGCCCGAAGAAGAAAGTTTTTCCAGGGATCCAGATACAAGAGCTGGTGCAGATACAAGCAGTGAAAAGCAGTACCAGCCTGTCTGGAAGACTAGACTACCCCGATGGTGCCCTAAGGGTCTGACGAAGACTCAAAAGAGGAGGATTCAGCGCGAACGCCGAGAAGATTTGTATCACGATGATAATCGTTCACGAGGGAAATCTTCAAGCAGGCGATGAAGGCCAAAACGCAAAGGTGGGAATCCATCGGTAAATATCAATATGTTGCCGATGGCATAACTAAAGTCGATGGTCTTGGGCATTTTGATCTGGGAGCGGTACTTGGTGAGCCCTGGTGTCTCAACCGTTACGCTTGGGGGGCATCGGCAGATGTCTTGGATGAAGAGATAGCAGCAGAAGGAATTTCGGCGCATAAGGCCTCTTATACTCCGAAGCTAGGGGGCATGTGTTGACACTGTTTTTTGGCACGTGTGAATATAATCTAAGGATGGTGCCGATCGGCAAGAGGCTGGTTGTTGTTCCTTATCGACATCGGCATGTTATCGGTCAGACTGCCGATAGGGGCGAGAATGTTGCTGATAAAGGCAGACTTGTTGCCAATAGAGGCGGAAAAGTTTGACGAAAGCAAAGGTCAGCTTGCCGATGAGAAGCCAGTGCCGATGGAAGATGGGGGTTTCGGATGTTGCCGATGCCGACGGCCGATAAGGTTGATTGGTGGTCAAGTCACCTGGACGGTAAAGTTGCTTTTGCCGATTACCGATGAGGAGGTGTGCCGATTGCCGATGAGGAGACATTGCCGATAGAGAGCTGTTGCCAATTGCCGATAAGTTGGTGAAGACAGTTATCGGTACAAATTGCCGATCGGGAGTATTGCCGATGCAGATGCCGATGAGTACAGGTTGACTTAGCGCTTGATGTTAGCAGAAGATTGCCGATGGCCAAAGAAGGAAATCGCGGATTGAAGGAATCTGCCGATGGAAAGTTTCCATCGAAGGAAAGATGTAAGGAAACTGGTGATTTTATGCCAGTATTATTTTAGTAGTTTGAGTCTGACTCTTGCATGAGTCATTTTATTCCCTTAATAATAGTAGAATCTGTTTAGGAAAAGATTGTTTCTGTTTGGGTCCGACTCCTGTGCGAGTTAATTATTTCCTTAAAGTTAGGAATGTTTGTTTAGGGAAGGTACGAGTCGTATCTATCTACAACTCCCTCTGCCGGAGTATAAATAGGTACCCAGGGTGTACGTGAAAAACATATCCAAGCATATCAATCAAATCAATTACTTTTTATCTTATTTACCTTTCCAACAATTTATCCTTTACTGCATTAGCTGTAGTTATCAACGAGTTCTTCAAGCTTTCGACGGGCTGCATCACCTTGATCTCCGTCAAAATCCTTTCTAGTTCCGCGTGGGAGTACCTCTAGGCTTTGGCAATCCGGGCGCATCGCTATTTGCCTCGTCTAGCTCTGCTCTAGTTACCCCTGATCAATCTGAGCCTTGACGTCCGGGCGCATCGCTGTCGTCTCGTTCGGTTTGTTCTAGTTATCATCTTTGTCGATTGATTGGTCAAATCGACTGGCACGCCCTCGACATCGAGCTTTGGGTAATAGCCCGAGGTGTTCACAGATCTGACGCTTTTTGTGTCAATAGCAACAATTAGGTTCACCCAACTCCTATACTTAATGCAACAACATAGTGTAACATAGTAAATTAATATCATAAGATTTGGGGTGAATACCAAAGTTGTTCCAAAAATTCTGAATTAAATTTTTGCTTGAAAGGTCCCAGTCAAATTTTCTATAGTTTTTGAATTAGAATTTAAAATCAAAAGCGAAGCCTTTCTTTTAATAAAAGATAATGAGTTCAAAATGGCTTTTAAATTTTGTTTCTCGTAATAAACCTAGGGTTTTAAAAGCAAGATTAATCAAGTGCATTGTTTTTAAGACTTGATTCAAACACCATCAAATCTATGAATCCATCTTAATTCATTATTCTAAGCAAAGTTAACTTAACTTGATTTTTAAAGTGAAATGTCATGATGCTTGATGATGATGCTTATGCAATGAATGATTTGCAATGATCATGTGGATTATGCAATGCTTAACACCAGGGTGTTACATCAACCTCCGCACCAACCTCAAGATCGCATACGAATGCGAACAACAGACGATAAGTGCTGTCGAGAAGCCCTGTGTCCCGGACACGTACAACTCCGAAGACGGTGACAGCCCGGCCGCGAAAAAACAGAAGGAAGCAGAACAAGCAGCGACTACTTCCAACCCCGCCAGCGAACAATCATAGAGGCCGCCAGCTCCGAGTAGTGCAAGAGGATGTCCTAATGTAAGCATAGTTCAACAAAGTTTGTACTATTTCTTCCCCAAACAATGAATAAAGGTGCTTTGTTTCTCTCATCTCGTCTAACCGAACCTACTACGTGAACAAAACGCTCACGGCGTATGACGATCTCCGCAAAACGCTGACGGCATACGACGATCTTCGCAACACGCTCACGGCATAGAGCGACCGCTCCAAAGACACCCACCACATATCACCATCATCATAAAAACACCAATAACATTCGGTGACCACGATAGTGTGGCTACCAACGATCGACGACCTCTCCAAAACACTCCCATAGTGTTCGACAACCTCGCCAAAATGCAACAGGGCGTTTCTCCAAATAGCCTGGCTATAACTAGAAAGCTCCCGAAGCTGGTCTGTCAATGGGTCATAGCGAATAGATGTAGCTACCCTAAGCACTACGACCACATTGACAGACCTCCCAAATGATATTTCCCCAGCAACCGGGTAGTATCATTTGGGTCGGGAACCATGAGGCTATGCGCCTAGAATCTGTACACGACCACGGTACCGTCGACGACTCTACAAGTAGCGTGGCTTTTCTCCCAGCGTCTGCAGGAACGGTCTCCACAGACCCTAGTCACGCCACGATCGGTCCTCTCGGAAAAAGGACCTGTCTCTGGTATCATCCTATGCGTGCATGAGCTGTTCGCCCTCTGCACTGCGGATTGCCAGCAGCGTGCCTCCTTGGGAGTCCTTATGTATCCTACGCGTGAAGTGGTGCTAGCCCTACGATCTGGACCACTTGAGACCCAAAGCCGAACGATTCATCGCTGCGGCTCACAACTTAGCAGGCACGACAGGACATACAAGTGAAACAAAAGCTCACCGTCCCAGATATATTATAGCTTTGTAGTTTTTCACTTATACGTCCGAATACTTGTATCCGAGATACAAATTGTCGCTGTCCCGCAGTAAAATAGAACATAAAGATAAAGTAGAGACTCCGAGGCAGAAGAGACCACACCTAAAGACAAGTCATTCCAACAATCACAACTTCATCCTACTAATGCGATAAGCGACCACCTCACTAATGTTCCTAGTCCAGAGATCAAACTCATGCCGAATTTGACATCGCAGGCTACTGTACATGATGACCCAGGGCATATTCTCACCAAAACGATGGCACTCGTTCCACACGCACAGATGAGGACCGACGACGATGACCAAATTCGGCACATCCTCCGAGGCACGAATCCCCACCGCCGCCAGATCCTGTGCATATCGTCATGAGAACGCTCTCGAAGACGACGCAAGCTTCGATCACAAAACCGACCACTCGGAAGAGCACCTCCACTGAGGCAACCAAGGATAGCAAGCGTCTTCGGATTCGCCGAATCAGCATAGTACAACATCATGGCCCTGAAGTACATCGCAACATCATCTCTAGCAGCCACCGCCCTACCAATAAGCTCTTGCCCAACAGGATCCTGCCCCTGCAACATCAACCGCTCCAAACCGCGAAAGAACAAGGCCTCCCGGTAGTCAACATTGAGGAAGCGCTGCTCGAAGGCAGTCTCCAGGAATGGATAGTAAGGCCGGCAAAAGTCCTGAAGACGCTGAAGAGACACGAGCCGAATCGTCGAAGCGTCGTCGCAAAAATGGCGGAAGAGACGGCAGATTGGGCGAATCCTAGCATACTCACGCACATTGTCGCCGCCGTCGATCACATGAAGAAGAATCCGAAAGACCAAGTCCTCTGGCAAAGCCAGCAAGGCGGCGAAACCCACCGCAAGGCGCATGCTGTCTCCCTCCATCTTCATCGGCAAAACCCTAGCACCGACGAACTCTCCTACTCTTCGCCTAAACCTTGCTGGCGGCAAGCATGGAGATTGTTGAACAAGACAGATTGGAATCCTCTCGGATCACCAAGAATATATGGAACCAAATCGCCGGCTATTCGAATCCTAATCGCTCTAAGGCAAAGAAACGCGATCCTTCCCGTTCCGTCAACCATCGGGATAGCCTTTTATACCAAGCGGCGCGACGCTTCGACTTCAAGGGTTTTTGGGAAACCGCAACGATCAAATATGGAACCGCCATGCCGCCTGCCTATTGCACCCCGAAAATGGGCCGATAATCACGCAGATAAAACACGCCCCATTTACTTCCTCTTCCTTATACATTCACTTATAGTCATTACATGATTTATAGCTAATAATTTTTCTTTGCAATTTCACAAACGCTACAGTCCCGAGGACTGGACGCGCATCTTTGTTATTTTTGCGAAACAAAACAGATGGCTACAGTAATCTGGTAGACAGAATTCACAGAGTGGACGGCACAAACACGCTCGGGTACTCCGTCGACAGCAACTACGACCCGAGTGCTGATCGTATTCCTGACCAGGCTCGGGGGCTTTGTCGAACTACACACCGACCCAACCTCGGGGACTGCGGCTAAGGCATCGAAGGACAACACCCGAGGACTGACGCCCGGGGACTGCGAATAAAAACCAAATGGCCCCGATGCAAGAACCTCTTCAAGCTCCTTCCATCAGGCTCGGAGACTACGGGTATTCGTAGTCGTTTCTTACTAAACCAGTATTTCAATTCTTTATTCTCTACATACATGATCCTGATACAAGAAGCTCCTAGTTTCTTACATCAGGCTCGGGGACTACGGGTATTTGCAGTCGTTTTTTGCAAACTTATGCTTCAATCTTCATTTACATACCTTATGCACTATTTTATAAAGCATGGCACCACATGCATACTTCACCTACTACCTTGCTCGGGGACTAAGTGGGTACACTTCACCTTGCGGTGAATGTACTAATTTTCTTCTCGACAAAGCTCTGCTGTTTTTTGTGTGTTGTTTTTGCAGAGCCTAAGTGGGTACACTTCACCAGGGAAGGACTTTCCAAATGTTTTTTCTTCTTCAGCACGTCACATTCTTCCAACAAACAGCCGCAGCATCCGGCAAGGCGACCAGCTCGCTCATAAAGCTACGACGTTCTCGACCAGCTCAACCTGGTCGGGAGACTTCTCCGAACAGCACCTCGACCAGCCACCCTGGTCGAGACTCTACGACGACCACTCCACATGATGGCGACCAGCTGAACGCCTTCGAGGATGAAGCTGCGGGTTCGCCAGAAGAATGCAACGTGCTCGGGGACTTGTTGGGGATATTACCTCGGCATATCCCCAGGGACCTTATGGGCCTGCCGACCAGGAGACGGCCCAGCCCGCGAGGCCTTGCGGCACGCGACCAACCCGCCGTGCTCGCCAAGGACTCCCAAGAAGTCTTGCTCGCCAAGGAAGATCCTAGTAGATAGACTCGGATCCCTTGCCATAGGGAACCGATCGTAATATATTAGGATATGGAAATTGTAACCCTACTCCCCGGCTATATAAGGTGAGCAGGGACCCCCCCTCGAAAACTCTCTCACAACCTCTCTCAGATCATCTAGAGATCTTGTAACCTAATACGCAAGATCAATCCAGCCACCAAAACACAGGACGTAGGGTATTACGACGACTTGCCGGCCTAAACCTGTATAAATCGCCGTGTCTACGCTCTCTGTGTTACGCTTGATTTCCATCGCCACACCTCCGCCTACAATCTACTACCGTAGGGTACCCCCTAGGTAGACTGCGACACATATTTCATTGACATTGTCTATGAATAATATATCAATTTTTTTGTATGATTGAGATTATCATCTTCCAAAGGTTGGATGTGCAATAATTTAGCCCATATGGTTAAGACTATGAGATCAAGAAAGTGGTACTAGAGACAAATTTTAAAGAACTAACATGTTGAGTTAATTTGGTTGGATCAAGTAAATTTGTAGCTCAAACATGTTGAGATCTTTATTTATGTAAATACCATGATCAAAGAGATGATTACTTACATTTACCCTTGTCATTGAAGAATGATAGCATCATAACACCTCATGGAAGCTTCCCTTGATCGATTGGTTATGCATTAACAACTTGTGTCCTTTGTTCAGCTCCTTTCTCATCTTTGTTCTTCTAATCTTGATGGTCTTGTCTTGAAGAAGCATGATGAAGTTTTGTTCACCCTCTTCCATGGATTGAGTAGATTGATTGTAGATACTTGTCTTCTCCTTGCTCCATGGAATTCATTTATCCATGATGAATTAGCTACGTCTCGCTTCTAAAAGTTGTTGAAGTTCATTTGTCTCTCTTTATCTTGAGTGTGAGTTCATCTCAATACTTACCCAATTTGATATTAAAAGTTTTCCTGCAGGGGTTAGTCCAACTAGATATCCAACATCTAATATAGCATACTATTAGTTCAAAAATCAACCTAGACACCACGTCTAATTTTATTTAAAAAGACATTTTAACCTAAGCACCACGCTTAATTTAAAAGTCTTTAGAAGTAATATCACAATACCTTTGATTTAAACTAAGAACCATGCATAATTTAAAAGGTGTATGAAAATACTTCAAAACCTAAATATCCACTATAGCAGACAAAGGTAGTATGAACATACTATGGAGATTTACTCAAATGAAGATGGAAGAGCATGATGATTTTTTATTTAGTAGTTTGAGTTTGCCTTAAAGGTAGGGACAACGAAGATAATATAGCAACATGGTAAAATATGGTTTTATGGTGGTTTTTCCCCCAAGCTTGAATTTTGCAAAAATCAAGGTTGGATGAATGTAATTCTATGTTGCATGATGATTAGCTGGACATACCTTATGCTTGTTGTTCCTTCCTTCTTTCTGCTCCAAACCTGGAAAGGTTAGTGACAAGAATACCCTAAGGAATACAATCATATATCTTTATGCTCATTTCACAAGGGCAGTGTAGCAAAAAGGTGAATACTCATGTTAGGATCTTGAGAGGTGCTTGTTTTAGGACACTAAGCTTGTCCTTGGGAAACCTTTTAAGATATTATTTAGTAAAGTAGTTTCCTCTTTACCACCTATCTCAATATTCAACACAACAAGATCTGCAATATTTATGATAAACATATGCATCAACAACAACCCTTTTGAAGTTTTTATAGACAAAAAGTGTGAGGGTGTTGAAGATGTCATGTGTGATAATGATTGAGAGACCAATTGGTACAGGAGATGTCTCATATGAGCATGGATTTAATGAGATGGTTATGGAATAGATTCCATGCTCATTGATGTCATCTTCCTCTCCAATCTCTATGGTTGATTCTTCATGGATGTTCAAAGTTTCACTTGGATTGGTAACTCTTGAATTGGTCTCATCTAGGGACTCCTTTATACTTGGATGAGTCATATTTTTTAGGGTACTATTGACGGTGGTTAACGTCAACATTTAATATAATTATTAACATGATAAATGGATCAATCATATGGAAAATATAGAAGTATAGGGCTTTATCTAACAAATTCTATGAGTTTTGGTATTCTATTATTTTCCATGGACTATTCCAGAAAAGAGTAATAAAGGGAATCAAATTAGAATAAATATTAGAATAAATCTGCGATGAGATATTTTTCAAAATACTCAAGAAGGATCCAGAAGACATCGGAGAGAAGTGGGGCCTGAGCCCCTGAGATGTGGTGCCGGCCGGCCCCACAGCTGGCTAACTGGCTACCCCTTGGTCCGCCTTCTACGACCTTCTGGAGTGTTCCTCCACCGCCTTTGAGGAGTCATCTCGACCCTACATACATTAAGTCGATTTAATCCAACGGCTAGTGTTCATCCCACCGGGCTGTAAATAGATCCTTGTACCCCCTGTAGGCAAGCCAGATATGAAGCTCAAGAGCATGAAGCCCTAATTCCTATCTAGTAGATCCAGGCCAACAATCGAGAGAGATTAGTTCTATCTAGAAATAGTTTTGTTTAGAGATTAGAGATATAGAGTTGGAGAGTATAGTTCTGGAGGAGTTTCGGCCTGTTGGTGCTTATTCATCGTTGTATTCTTCGGGATCAAATCCTCTCGCCCGGGATTTGCATTTTGGGATATCCTGGTAATCGACTTCTGGTTCAAGTAAGAAACATTGTCCTTATTGTTCTTTATTGTTTGCAAGTCTTCTTGAGTGCTTTAATCTTGATCATTACTTGATTGAAGTAGTAATTTATAGTGTAGACGTGGTGCCTATGCTAGGTTTACTTGTTAATGTCCCCTAATTTTCTGGATAATGGTAGCTCGTGAAGGTGACTTTATAGCTTCGTTGATTCCTCCATAGTCCGTTTCTAGTAATAGGTTTGACATGCATATAGGTGCTTGGTAGGAGAGAAATGTGTTTTCTGCTCCTATTTTAGTCATCGCCCTTTAAAGATCATAAAAGACATAGATTACCCAGTGACCACAATTAGATAGTCCTTGGTTCTTTCTCCTCGTATCATTAGTCTCTATACTTGGTTGTGCAACGGGTTAAGTTTATAGACTTATTCCTTTGGGTTCGATAATTAAAACTGGGTTACTCGCGGTGAAGTGCTACATTGGTATTTATGTGTGCGCTTGCGTATAATTAACTTACCCGTGTGCATCTAATTTATACCAACAGGTACCGAACCCACGGTTGGATTCTATTAAGTCTTCTTCATTATCCATCCATTCTATGCATTCCAGCCACTATTGTAGCATCTCCTGGTCCTCCTTGGGGTTCTTCATGACTCCTACACTTTGGTTGTCTTAGTAGATAATGAGACTTGGAAGGTAGAATATAAGAGCTATCTTTGAAGTCAAGGATGGGTTCACAAATGGGTTGATTTATGTTGTCTTTGAATAGCATTGGGCGACAAAGACGGGTTTTCGTATGGCTTAGCTCTCCTTCTATGGCATCACTTGACATGCCATCTTCAAATTCTTCCCAGGGGAATAAGGATGTGTTTTAAGAGAACCCTTCTTGGAAAGATTTTAATTATATCTACTTGAAGTGCTCTTATCAAACTAGAAGTCTAAACCATCAGCATTTGAAAGATTAGGGCATCCCAAAGGTGGAATTTCTTCTTCCTTAGGAGGGTTTTGGGTTATAGATGGTTTAGGATTGATGGTTAAATCTTGGGATTGGAGTGGCTGTGATTTAGCTATCAAAACTTCTTGTCTAGGAATTGATTCCTTCTCTTTCTCACGGAGTGGATTTCGAATGTTAGGGCAAGGGGTCTTTCCACTCATTATATCAAGATTACGCCTTGCTTCACTAGCAGACAAACAAAGGAAAACTCCTCTAGAGGTTATATCAAGGGATTTCCTCCACTCCTCACTAAGACCCATGTAAAATGTAGAAGACGTATGGGGTTTGGAATACCAAGATTTGGGCCAACGAGGGTAAGGTCAATGAAATGATCCCATGATTCATGAAGAGATTCTTCTTCTAGTTGCCTAAAAGTTAAAACCTCTTTCCGAAGGTCAATCACCTTTAATATTGGAAAGTATGTTATCAGAAATTTAGTCTTTAACATCTTCCAATCTCCTTGCACACTAACTATATTAAGTTTATACCATTGTTTAGCTTTTCCTGTTAAGGAGAACGGAAAGAGCTTCCATTTTATGGTTTCATCGGGCATTCCTCATATGCGAAGGAGGTCACAGATCTGAGCAAACTCTTGTAGGTGTGGGTAAGGGTTTTCATCGTCTTCTCTCTCGAGAGAGGTTCTTTTTGAACCAATTTTATAAAATCTGGGCATATCTCAAAACTAGATGTTGTGATAGGCTTTGAATAGTTTGGTGGTCTAAAGTCTACGCCCGAAGGTTTAGCATATTGATAGATAGGATTGTTATTATCCATGCTAAACAAGAGATGAAAGTTTAGATATGAATAAAGAAAAGAACAAATGAGGTAAAGGATATAAGAGAAAAGGTTAAGATAGGTTTGTAGTTAACTCAACAACCATTTCCCAAGCAATTGCGCCAGAAAGCTTGTTGGTATATTTAAGACACACACAGATAAATCCACAAGCAGGCGGATACCGTTATAGCATTCACCCGGAGGGTTTTAAATATTATATCCACAGGGAAACATGTGAGATTAACTACGTTGTAACTTAACCAAAAGGGGTAGATAGAAACTAGGATATAAGGTAATGACTAAATTAAAGATAACTTGTTTGGAAGTGGCAATCAAGGATGCAGTCAATAATAGGAGTATAGAGAGGCTAACTCAGGTTCTCTAGTTCTGACTTGGGTAAGATATATGTCTTCTACTGTTCAACTAGGGGAATTACATAGAAGGGCCACAAATAGAGTATGACACAACTAAGTAACTACCTAGCCTATGAGGTCCTATAAATGGGTGGTGGACTACGGAGGACTCAACGCACCTATCAGATACGCGATCAACCACAGATCTGGAATATAGTGCACATTCATGTTTACCTAAGTCTAAGTACCACACTTACAGTTATGATAAAACTCTAATCCAAGCATGCGATAAAGATTAAAGAACTCAAAAGAGCCATGAACCAGAAGAATAATTTAAACATAATCTTACTTGAATTAGAAGTTGAATACCGAAGACGTCTCAGGAACAAGCTCAGGGGGAACTTGATCCCGCCGAAGTACAAGCCAAAGAAGAAGCACCAATAGGCCAGCACCTCCTCCAAACTCTTCCCTTACTCTCCATCTCTATACTATCTAGAAGATAAGATCCTATGAAGAAATAATCTCTAGAGAGGTTGTCCATTCATGGGACACCTCTGACCTAATCTTGACTGGAGAATATGATTATAATGATGTGACGCCTCTGGGGGGTGTACCCCTTTATTTATAGCCCTGTGGGATGAAGAAGCCTCCTGAATAATAGATGTGGCACTAATGCGTTGCACCTACTCCTTCTGGTGGGATGAACCGCAACCCTTGGATCAAACGGACTAAAGCAACGACTTAGATTGGATCTAAGGTCGGTTGGGAGGTGGTTGTAACACCCTAGTGCTAAGCTTTCATTCTTGCATATCATTTCATGAGCATGAGCATTCTCATCCATCCACTCATGCATACACTAAGGTCATGAAATGCTAAGTTAAAAAGAAAAGCCTTCTCTTTCATGTGCTATGTTGCCAAAACCTATGTATGTGTGTGTGCTCCATGCTTGTTGAACCAAGGTGCTTGGTGATTGATCACTAAGAATCACTTAGAAATACTTAGGGATGCAAATGGAACAAGTCTTGTGTTAATGACTTTGTCTAATTAAGCTATCTAGTGTTAGGGTACTTGTGTTGACCCTAGAAACCCTTTTGTTTGACTAAACAAATTCACTTTGTTAAAGACTATGCATGGCAGTGAAACCTAAGTTGTAGAGAATTTTATAAGCAACAAACTTTGTTTAACAACCTAAGCTTGATTTGGACTCTAACATGCTTGAATTTGGCTTCTAATGCAAATTGGAGGCTGATTTTGAATGTACCATTGTAGTTTCAATGTACCATTGTTTGGGGCTTTGTAGTTCGAAATATAGACCAAATCAATGCATGATCAGTGTAGCAAAGTTGTAGATCTCACATAGCTCTATCCACTGATGTGCTTGGTTGATCATGAGACACAGTTATTACAGAGTAATTAGCACTCAAAATCTCTCTGTTAATCGACTAAGGTTCAAGCTAGGGGCAGTGGCCGACCGGCGTAGAGCGCGCGTGACACAATACGTCCATACGCTTGCACAAGCCCCACCCGCATAGCCAGTGCACCCCACACACGCCATTGACCGACCGCTCGCACTCGCACTCGCTCTCTCCCTCTCTGCTGCTCTCTCTCTCACCCGTAGCAACGCCATTGCCAAGCACGGAGTTCGCCTGTGCCGCATTGCTCACCAAAGCTTGCGCACAGCACCGCCTCACTCCACTCTACACGCTACACCGCTTGGTTGTACCAGCCAAGCTTCGGGTAAGCCGAAACACGCGATCTTGCGGCCGCCATGGACACCGAGCTTCGTCGACCTCGAGCCCACCGTGGCCAGAGCGATCTAGCGCTCCTTCCTCTCTCTTAGCTCCTGTGCTAGGCTCCAAAGGTCTTGAAGAAGCTCACCACAGAGCCGGTTGTAGCGATTAGGGTTCTGTTTCGACGGAACGGAGATCTCGCCACGGACATACCGCCGCGGCCACGAACTCCAGTGAGAGTTACGGTGAGGTACTCTGAGTCGTTTTTGCTCCTCGGAGTAGAGTTAGGGTTAGCCTAGGTTCATGGGCACACAGTGCTAGACTTGGTTGAAGCAATGTTAGCTCACCGGCGCCAGAACACAAGCGCTGCTCCGCCGCGAACTCGCCACCGTGCCGTTGTGCATGTGGCTGAGCTCACCGGCGGCAGTTCAGGGCTCAATCCTGTGCTAGCTAGCTCAGCTGTAGATCCTGAAAGCTTATAGCACCACCCAAGGAGACGGTGGAAGCCTGAGATGGCTGGCATCTAGCTCGAAGCGCCGTCGTGCCGCCATTGCCACCGCCAAGCTTGCTCCGGTGCGCTAGGGTTTCTACCAGTAGGTTGACTCGATGCGGGTGGTCAAGGGGAACACGTCTGTCAGATCAGTTTCGCCGGAGACCTGACCGGTTGAACACCTCCCGTGCACGCTGTATTGTTGACGAGCGGGTCCCGCTGACGCATGGGTCCGGTTGACAATGACTGCTGTGTCCTTTTCTTTTTCTATGTTTTGCAGAATTATTTGTCAACTTTCAAATTCATAATTAATTCTCGGAGTGTCCAAATAATGTGAAACCAATTTTTTTGAGTTTTTTATGAAATCCTATATCTGATAAAAATATGAAATTGGCTGTTTGAACTGTTTTCATAGGTTGTTAAAATGAAAATGTACAGCATGCTTCTATATGTCCAATTAGCTTTTTAATTTCATAACTGGAGTTTGAAAACTGATAAAATTGTGATTCAACTAGTGGTACTCTTGTTTCAACATGTCTTAACTGTGAAAAATGATAAACTATCAGTGAACTCAGTTTGAATTGATTTCCATGTTTAATTTGATTAAATGCTAAATATCTTGAATATGATCTTGTATCTTTTATCATTTAAAAAATAGGTATGTTCTGTATTTGGTAGATTTTATACAAGTTCTATGTGCTTGGTGGGAACTAAGAAAATATGAAATCTGTTGTTTGACATATTTCAAAGTGCAAAAGGAATTTATGTCTAACTTATGCTCATTCCCTAGTCAAATTCCTAGTGAGTATTTCTACGACTTGAAGAATGCCTTTTCTGGAAATTTGTTGAATACCAAAGTGGTAGAGAACTATGTAATCTTGCTTGTCCTAATTTTCCATGATTTTAGGAAAGTTGGTTTGAACACTGTGACTGTTCTAAATAACTGCTCAGAAATGTTAACTAGCAGGAACAAGTTTTATTGCTTGCTTAGTTTGACCTACTTGTGTTTTGTTTCAACAGTGGCAATGAATAGCAAAGCGATAGATAACTTGTTGATCTATCTTGTGTTATATTCTCACAGCCATTTCTTGGGTTGTTTAAGTTTTATGTATTTTATAACATGCATGTCAAATCTGTTTATTTCCTGTTTTCAATAAACAGTTTTGATAAAAGTGCTTGTTTGACTAAGCTAAGTTTGGATTTAGCTTGAGATGCTTGTAAATGGTTTATATATAATTTCATAAGCTTTCCAGAAAGTCCAAGTTCACTTATGCTGGTCTTTTGTAGACTAAGTTATGGTCTTTTCTTTCAGCTGTTGTTTGAGTGTTTCTTAGGAATGTTTTTGAGTAGCTTTTAATTAGTGAAAACTTGACAAGTAGTTAAGCAAATAGCCAAATGATAAAATGGTTAGTAGCAGGTAGTAGGAAGCTCACCGAGGAAGAAGAGTTCTACTTAAGACTTGTGAAAAGGGTAAGTGTTATATTCTCTTCTGGAGAAGAGATTTGCACCTACTCGGTCAACGAATGAAAACATACATAGAACATACATCATAAAGCATAAATGCATATGCACTTGAGCATGTCTCATTATTCTTATATGCTTCTGTCATATGTCTTGGAACATCATACATATGTACATGCACATAGGATCGCTAGAGGGGGTCACTCTCTTGGAGTTCGGGGAAATCGAAGGCGGGATTCCTCAGGAGATTCAGGCTCCAAAAGCATCAGAAGGAGGGGAGCAGGCCTTCGAATTGCCTGAGTGCCCCGATCACCAGCCCTCCACCTTCCTGAAAGGCAAGCACCGGAGCATTATACACATTTCTTACCTCTCTTTCAAAGTATTTACTTACAAGTTATAATCTTGCTTGTGCATTAAGTTAGTAGGAGTTGAATGAAACCCTTTATTGCATTACCGTCCTTGTCCAAAAAAAGAACCCTGTAGGCCCAGGATCAAAACATATGCTTAGCCAAGCTTACACCGGTAGTAGTGGGTGGTCTCTCATCACCCACAAGATAGGTTGATACTAGTCATGGTTGCGCTATCTTGGAAAATAACCATGTGGAAGTAATAAATCGAGATCGGGTGGACACGGTGTGTGTGTGAGCCACTCGACATGTCTTGTGAGCGGGTTCTCTCCGCCTTTGTCGTTAGGCACTAGACCGTGGTTGGACATCTGTCGAGATTGAATGCAGGCCTTACTCATAGCTGGCCAGAAAAGTACTTCTGACCGCGAAGCCTAACTTTGTAGTTTGGGTTGGGAAGACACTATCTGTTGGGTCATGAATACTGTGAGCGGCATACTAGCCGTGGGCAAGTGTGACCTGAGCTACCTGCCAACGTACCATGGGCACGATCGGCTTGGGCGACCTGGCTATCTGTGAGTCACTACTTATGCCTCTAAAAGGGTACCCGCGACCGAATTATACTGAAGGTAACACATCAAAGTCACCCCAATGGGGAAGGCTTGGGTGTGTTTGAGGAATAAACCTCCAGCTAGATAGGAATTCAATTCAAATCGCGATCTCTCCCCATCAGTGAGAAACTTGAAAGATCTACCGACCATTGTAGAAACTTGAACCCTAGTAAGTAACCAAAAGATGGTTATATGGTTTACATGCCAAACGGGATATGGTTACTATTGTGATGCTTTAATCAAGTGATTGCTCTAGATCAGGTGTAAATATAGACATGGTAATCTCTACTAATCCTGATGCTAAACTATGAGTAAAACTTTGGAAAACAAGAAGTAAGTTAGTAATGCTCTTTTATGCAAGATAGATGCTTCTACCTTACTGGGGATGAGGAGTGAAGACCATGGGTGATAGTTGCTTCTAATTGTCTCCCCAGTTACTTTTGATAGGACTGTACTAAGCATGGCACTGTATTTGTTCTAAATAGTTTGCAAAAAAGGGTGGTTTCAAAACAATGTCTTCCGCTACTGTTAACACAATATTTTGGTATGGCTAGATACGCGTTGATGGGCCCCTAGCAGGCCTTCGGAGAGGCATCCAAGATGGACCCGAAAGATCGACTAAGGAAATAAGGAATCATGGATAGATCTTTCGGTCGATTTCAACAACACGTACGCGGCGATCTCGGCGATGGAGTGAATTGAGGCCCAAGTCAGGGTTTGTTTCCTTATTATTAGGACCTGCATGATGGTCGGTTAGGGTATATGCTACAGTCTATAAATAGCAAGGCCTAGGGAATGAGAAAGACATCCAATCAATCAAATACACAACTAGTTCTTAGTTTCCGGCCTTCGGCCACCCCTAGGAGTAGGAGTAGAGTAGATTTTGGTGAACCTTCGACGGATTGGGCTGGATCGACTAGATCGACCTCCGGTTTGCTTCTAAGTTTAGCCTCGGTTCATGTCTCGTTTGTACGGCTGTATTGTGTAACTCGTGCAAGCTTGGTATGAGCTAGTTATTGGTTTGAATCTATTGTTCATGGGGCTGCATTGCTTCAATCTCACATGAATTATGGCTTCAAGCTAGTTATCGGCTGTATTAGATTGGCAATCTAATAGATTTGTCTGTTATGCTTTGTTTAATCTATTGCTACAATATCATGCCCAATCTCATCTGATGGATTGGCTTACGCGTTACTTTCTATCTAGATCTATTGCCTCTGATGCATCTACTTTTACACTTAGAGAGGTGAATAGATCTAAGATCATACCGGCTAATCCATTAGTTGTGATTATCACATGTTGCGGGTTCGAGACATGTCTCCGGTCATTAGATTGGTTTGAGTGTGGTTGGATCTACCGGACCCCACTACCGTGTGTGTTGGGTTATGTCTGTCAAGACTTAGATCCGTTCGAGGCTGGATACATGGATCTTGTTCAAGCTTCATGGATCCCATATCGTGTAACGTAGCCGATCTGGTTATGCTTCAATCATACGATGCATGCACTTTGTCGTCGCAGTCTATTAGGTCTGTTAAATATACTGGATGTGGCCTAGCCTGTTTACTTTTATGGCTGCATGGAAACACCCCAATGCTAGATCGGTCAGATTATTGGGTTAATTGTCATCATAGCTGCATGGTGTTGACGGTCCTTAAGTACCAATTTTAACCGTCAACTAAACATAAAAAAGGATCCATATGCAATTCCCATCTAGATATAGGGGGGTTTACTAATGAAATTCCACAAGTTTTGGTGAATGCTTGTTTTTGCAGGGGGTTATCAGGAAATACCAAGAAAAGGCCCACATGTCATGTTTACATAGAGATAATTATCAACCGCACAATTTTCTATACTCTAGAAGGTACCAGAAGACACGAGAATGAACGGGAGGCGAAACGGGCCCGGAGTCAGGGCGCCCGACCTAACCCCTACGGCGCCCGCCCTATGCTAGCAACCAATCAGGTTCAACTTCGCGGATCATGCTCCACCGCCTCTGAGGATCAATCTAAACCCTTCGCCTAAGGTCAGTTTGATCCGACGGCCGACGTTCATTTGAGGAGGCTATATAAGCAAGGCCACTAACCCCCTGAGGGTACACCCCATTATCATAATTCATAGAGAGAGCAAAAGCTAGGGTTTGGAGATGAGAGGTGTCCCTCCAATGGATATCCTCTCTTCTCTAAACTATAATAGATCTAGATAGTAGAGAGATGGAGAGCGAGGGAAGATTAGAGGAGATGTCGGCCTGTCGGTGCCTCCTCCGGTTGTACTTCGACATGATCAAGCTCTAATCAAGCTTGCTCCTGAGATCACTCTGGTAATCTACTTCTTATTTCATTGAGCAATTACTATTTCTGGTTTGCAACTCTTTCGAGTACTTTAATCTATAGGACGCTATAGGTTAGAGGAGTAGTATAGGTGTAAGCGCGGTGCTTAGACCTAGATTACTTGTGAATATCTCCTACATTCCGGACCCGTGGTAGTAGCGTGGAAAGTGACAGTTTCGTCGTTACCTTTGTATTCCACATCCCATTTGTTTGACTCGCAGGACTGGCATACCTATGGTTAAGCATCCTCTGTGGTGTCTCTTTTCACGTGCTACGTCCCCAGATATAGATATATCTCCTTGAGAGTATAAGTAGAGAAGCCCTAGTTATCCTCTCTATTCTCCTATTATCGCCCCTACACTAGATTATTCAACTTTACCTTTAACCTTATTTTCACCTTATCTTGTTCTTACCATATACTTTATTTTCACTCACTTATCTTTTCTGGTTAAGTTAGAGCATAGGTGATTCTCCCGTTTCCCTGTGGATTCGATATTTAAAACCCTTCCCGGTGAAAGCTACAACGGTATCCGTGCGCTTGCGGATTTATCTGTGTGCGTCTAAAATACCCAACAAGCTTTCTGGCGCCTTTGCTGGGGAAACGGTTGTTGAGTTAACTATGAACTAGCTTAATAATTTATTTTCTAAAAATATATATATCTTTATCTTTCATTTCTTTATCCTTTTCCACAATGCTTTACTTTTATTCTTGATCTCATCCCTGTTATTCTTTCTTCTTACCTATTTCTTGATCTCTTGTCTATCATGGAGGATAACATTCCTATCTATCAATATGGTAGACTCACGGGCACATACCTCAAACCACCAGAATCTTCAAAGCCTATCATGACATCTAGTTTTGAGATAAACCCAAAATACATAGAATTTCTTCAAAAACAACATTTCTCGG
The DNA here is from genome assembly GCA_022036555.1 of Microstegium vimineum. Classification (NCBI taxonomy): domain Eukaryota; kingdom Viridiplantae; phylum Streptophyta; class Magnoliopsida; order Poales; family Poaceae; genus Microstegium; species Microstegium vimineum. The sequence continues at coordinate 30,348,193 of CM039132.1, forward strand.
GAGAAGATGAGGAAAACCCGTACACACACCTAGAAGAGTTTGGACGAGTCTGTGACCTCCTTCGCATAGAAGGCATGTCTGATGAGACCATTCAATGGAAGCTCTTTCCGTACTCCTTAACGGGAAGAGCTAAACATTGGTACAAACTCAACATAGGAAGTGTTCAAGGAGATTGGAAGGTGCTATCCAATAATTTCCTTAGAAAATATTTTCCAATCACCAAAGAGGTTGATCTTCGGAATGAGATTCTTACTTTTAGACAACTAGAAGAAGAATCCCTCGACGAATCATGGGATCGCTTTATTGACCTTACTCTCACTGGCCCAAATCTTCGTATTCTAGAACCTATTCTTCTACAACACTTTTTTATGGGCCTTAGTAGGAAAGATAAGGAATCCCTTAATACAGCCTCTGGAGGATATTTCCTTTGCCTGTTAGCTAATAAAGCAAGGAATTTGATTGATATAATGAGTGGAAAGACTCCTTGCCCTAGCATTCAGAAGCCAATCCCTGAGAAAGAAAAGGAACTAGTTCCTAGACAAGAAGAGGAGGTTTAGATAGCCAAATCACAACCATTCCAATCCCAAGATTTAGCTATCGATCCTAAACCGTCAATCCCCCAAAATTGTCCAAGGGAATAAGAAATTCCAACCTTGGATCTTCCAGATAGTGATGGTTTAGACTTCTGGTTTCATAAAAGACCTTCAAGCAGAGATAATTCAAATTCTTGCAAGAAGGGTTCTCTTAAAGTGTGTCCTAGTTCCTACTATGAAGAAGTCAAGGATGGCATGTCAAGTGATGCCATAGAAGGAGAGCTAAGCCATATAGAAAATTCTATCTACTTCCATACTATGTCCACAAATCATGAACCCATCTCTAAACCCATCCTTGACCTTGTAGATTCCTCTGATCCTCTTCCTTCCCCGTCTCATGATGATCCTAGAAATTCACCAAGACAACCAAAGCATAGGAGTCACGAAGACCATGAGGATGACCAAGAGATGCTATGACAATGGTTGGAATGTATAGAATGGATAGACAATGAAGAAGCCTTAATGGATTCCAACCTTGGCTTAATTTCAAATGGTTAGCCTTTAACTCCCTTTGAAGATGAGATTCCTCCATCTATGGAAGAGAACCTAGATGAGACCAATCCAGGTGAAATTCCAAACATTCAGATTGGAGACAAAGATGACATCAATGAGCATGGGATCTATCCCATAACCACTTCATTAACTCCATGCTCATATGAAACATCTCCCGAATTAGTTGGTCTCTACAATCTCACCACATTCGAGATCTCCAATCCCCTCTTCCTTTCTATTTATAAAAACTTTAAAAGGGCGGTTGTCGATGCATATGTCTATAATAAATATTGCAGATCTCATTGAGTTGATCTTGATATAGGTACACATAGGTTGGTGTTGGAGGGGAAACCACTTCACCAACATAATAGTAATTTGATGGTTTCCCAAGGACAAGCTTAGCATCCTAAAATAAGCACTTACCAGATCATAACATAAGTTTCCACTTGTTTGGAATAATGCCTTGTGTAATGAGCATAGAAATATAATTGTAAAAATATTCCTTCGGGTATTCTTGTCACTAACCTTTTCAGGATTGGAGCAAAAAGATCGAAGGGAAAACAAGCACAAGGTATGTCCAACCAATCATCATGCAACATTGAATTAAATTCATCCAAACTTGAATTTTTGCAAAATTCAAGCTTGGGGGGAGTAACTTACATAAAAAACATCCTTTGCCATATTGCTATCTTGGTTGTCCCTACCTTTTAAAGACATGCTCAATTTGTTAAACACTAATCATTCTCTCCATATGAGTAGATCTCCATAATGCCTTCATGCTACCTTTATCTATCCTAGTAAGTGTTAGTTTGGAAGTACTGCGCATACTTCTATTGGCTTTTAAATTAAGCGTGGTGCTTAGGTTAAATAGCCTTCCTTAATTTGATTAGCCATGGAGTCTAGTTTGGTTATTGAACTAAAAACTGCTTGTATAGACATTGGCATATTTTGTTGGACTAGCCCCTGTAGGAAAAACTTCCAATATCAAAATGAGAAGTCCTGAGATAAACTCACACTGGAGAGAGAGACATATGAAGTTTAACGATGTCCACAAGGAAGACATAGCTCATTCATCATAGAGGGATGATCCATGGAACAAGAATAAGAGTGCCACAACAAGATATAATCAAAAGCACTCACTCCATGGAAGAGGTTGGGCAAAATTCCACCAAGCCCCCTTAAGACAAAGAACATCATGGGAATTCAAGATAGTGAAGGAGTGCAACAAGGAGACAAAAGTACATGAACCAGATGCACAACCACTAAGAAAGGAAAGCTTCCATAAGGTGATACTGTACCATCACTCCTCAATAATTAAGGTAACATCTCAAGTAAGTGACTATCACTTTTATAAGCTTCTCCTTGATTCTAGCATGCACATAAATAAAGAGACAAACATGTTGAGTTACAACTCCAATTTATCCAACCTGATTGATTCAACATGTCTATTCCTTTAATCTTTGTTCCTAGTACAACTTTCTTGATCTCACTGTCTTAACCATATGAGCTAAAATGTTGCACATCCAATCTTTAGAAGATGATAGTCATAAAGAAAGATATATACACAAATAGTCTATCCTTCCATAGGTTGAGCAATCTGATCTGACAAATGTTTTTAAATGCTATACTCATGCTAATCTTCTGCTCTTATCACCCATCAACTTTATCTTGCTCACTATGCTTAAGGTTAGAGAAGAATGAATATACTTTTGGTTATGTTGGTGTTTTCACCAAACAGGGCCCATGCACTTGATCTCTGCCTTGTCTCTATGAGCAAGACACATTTTGAGCAACATGGAGGAGTTTCCCAACTCCCAAATTCAACCAAGTGAAGGACCTGGATCTATGAGAACATACACATTGAGCAAGATGTTGCCAGCTTCCATACTTAACGCTTCACTTTGAACTGCTGAGCAAATAGAGAACATGGGTGACACCATATCAAGAGGTGCAGTTATCTAGGTCTCCACCTGGAATCAAAAGATGCACCTAAAGAATGAACACGGTAAGAAGTCTTGTTCGGAGGACTCAAAACACTGAACCCTCGTCAGGAGGTAAAATCGACAGTTATCTATATTTATCTTTTCTACATTAGTTTTCTTTTTTTTTCCATCATTTGCATAATCATTTTCCTTTATCATATTTACTTTTCTTCATTAGCATTGAAAATATTTGTTTGTTGCATGGCATCATAAAACATAAAGCCCCATGTGAGTAGACTTGTGGCTTAAAACCCATAGGTATATTCGCTATGGTGGCATATTAAAATAAAATAAATATGTTTTCATCTTATAATAAAAATATAAAAAAAGTAAGTGTATGATCCGGCTAAATAAATGAAATTTATTAGAGGAAGCTTGATAGGATCAATGCTAGAGATTTATGGATAACACTTAATCAGTTCCACAAGCTTTGTTGTCTATTTGAGCTCCATAGAATTCAAGGATCAAAGGAGGCTAGCAGACAGAGGTCACCCTACCTGCTATCAGAGTGATGTCTCAACAATCACTCCAATGAATACACCTCTGCTACCTGCCAGCCACATCAAAAGAAATTAAGTCAACATCCAACTTGGGGGAGACACCCCCATGTATCCAAGTAAGTATCCTTATCCTCTCAGGTTTGCTTTTATTAGTTGCATAAATTAATTCAAATAAAAAAAAGAAAAAAAATGTGAGCACATGAAGGTTCACACTTAAATAATTATGAATTGCAAAAGTTACAATTTAGATACTTTTTATATTTATGGATTTATCATTGTCTCCTTTATCCTTAAGAGAGTTTTCTATTTAGTAATAATAATAGGTATGTTTAGTTTGTTCAAGCTGCTAATAATAAAAAGAACTCTGGAGATAACTCTATGGAAATGATGAAAAGTTGCTCTGCCGTAATTCCTTTCAAGTACCTAGTTTTCAACCTTGAATTCTCCCGAGTTTTAGATATAACTGTTTTGACATAAGATTTGCTCTGAACCTAAGACTTGTGGGTTGCAAATGCTTGAGCTAAGTCTAGGTAGTTGATAGGTATGATATGAGAAAGCTGAGCTACTATTTATCTTGTTCCTAGCAATACTAGAGTTCTGGAGAATTTATCTTTTGAAAATTGAAAATATTACATGATGAGTTTCCGTATGACGAGAGCTTGAATTCCTACCACATCCATATATACATGCCTAGTAGATTAGGAAAACATTCACTATCATATTTACTACTTGTATTTGCATTGAGTTTTGTCAAGCTTTGTTGACCCTTAGAGACTTGTCATGCTTTTAAAATCAAAATCACGTACACTCCACTCATATATGCTACTTCTATCCTGGAGGTACGCATCCACATATATGCCAATCAGATCGACTAGAAAAATGCTCTACTCCTACATTGGGAGTAAGTAACCAAAAATATCCCAGTTCTCCACCTATCCATATATTTCATTACCACAAATGTAACTGCTCCAAAGATTTCCTTGTTATCATCTCTCAAAAGTATTATTATAGAAAGAGACTTGGGGTTGTCAAAAAAAAAGAGAGTAAAACAAGGACAAGTGTCCTATCAAAACAATGGGTACTTAGATGTCCGCCTCTCTAAAAAAAGCAATCCCATGTTCTCTCAAAATTCCATGTTCCAAAAGAGAGACGTATATATATATTCAAGGAGCAGAGTAGAATTATGTTTCCACCATACACCATTATATATCCACTACATATCCACTCTCATATATTTACCATACACCATTATATATCCACCACATATCCACCCTCATACATCCACCATATATCCCATACTCATGCACATCTTGATTTGATTGTATGCCCTGTTTCTCTGGATCCATTGTTTGACTTTACAATATACGCTTTGCAAGTATGTATGCATTGTTTCTCCCCACCTATGAACCCCATATATTGCCAATTAGTTATAGGGTGAGAGAGATAAGGCATAACACCATTATTGCCTTGGCAAGGATCCACAAATACTACATATAGAGAGACTTGAGAGGGTCATACAAAAGAGACTTTGAGTTTTATTTTGAAAACTTTGCAACTCCAGGATGATGGTAAATTAAAGAGCTTGAGACATAGTGCTTGGCTTGATCATTCTACTTTTCAATTGCTCAAGACCCAAGTGATGGCTATAAGCCCCATGGTTAAAGTTAATATGGGTAAGTTTGAAAGTCATAATAGTTTACTCTAATCCAGAGGAGAATTCTTGTTCGAATGCATGTGTACCTTTAAGGTGTGAAAGCATTGTAGCAACTCCTGATCCATCATTGAGTTAATCTTTGCTCACGGACGTGCAAAAGGTAAGCTTGGGGGAGTTGTTGATGGTCCTTAAGTACCAATTTTAACCGTCAAATAAACATCAAAAAGGATCCATATGCAATTCCCATCTAGATATAGGGGGTTTACTAATGAAATTCCACAAGTTTTGGTGAATGCCTGTTTCTGCAGGGGGTTATCAGGAAATACCAAGAAAAGGCACACATGTCATGTTTACATAGAGATAATTATCAATCGCACAATTTTCTGTACTCCAGAAGGTACCAGAAGACACGAGAACGAATGGGAGGCGAAATGGGCCCGGAGTCAGGGCGCCCGCCCTATGCTGGCAACCAATCAGGTTCAACTTCGCGGATCGTGCTCCACCACCTTTGAGGATCAATCTAAACCTTTCGCCTAAGGTCAGTTTGATCCGACGACCGATGTTCATTTGAGGAGGCTATATAAGCAAGGCCCCTGACCCCCTGAGGGTACACCCCATTATCATAATTCATAGAGAGAGCAAAAGCTAGGATTTGGAGATGAGAGGTGTCCCTCCAATGGATATCCTCTCTTCTCTTAACTAGAATAGATCTAGATAGTAGAGAGATAGAGAGCGAGGGAAGATTAGAGGAGATGCCGGCCTGTCGGTGCCTCCTCCGGTTGTACTTCGACATGATCAAGCTCTAATCAAGCTTGCTTCTAAGATCACTCTGGTAATCTACTTCTTATTTCATTGAGCAATTACTATTTCTGGTTTGCAACTCTTTCGAGTACTTTAATCTAGAGGAGTAGTATAGGTGTAAGGGCGGTGCTTAGACCTAGATTACTTGTGAATGTCTCCTACAATCCGGACCCGTGGTAGTAGCGCAGAAAGTGACAGTTCCATCATTAGCTTTGTATTCCACATCCCGTTTGTTTGACTCGCAGGACTCGCATACCTATGGTTAAGCATCCTCTATGGTGTCTCTTTTCACGTGGTACGTCCCCAAATATAGATATATCTCCTTGAGAGTAGAAGTAGAGAAGCCCTAGTTATCCTCTCTATTCTCCTATTATCGTCCCTACACTAGATTATTCAACTTTACCTTTAACCTTGTTTTCACCTTATCTTGTTCTTACCATATACTTTATTTTCACTCACTTATCTTTTCTGGTTAAGTTAGAGCATAGATGATTCTCATGTTTCCCTGTGGATTCGATATTTAAAATCCTTCTGGGTGAAAGCTACAACGGTATCCGTGCGCTTGCAGATTTATTTGTGTGCGTCTAAAATACCCAACACATGGGAACACACCTTTGTTGATGGTTAATCTTTATCCGGTGTGCTTGGTAGGCCTGCTATTTTGATGATGATAATGTTACATGTATCACATCTTTACTTTATTCTCATCGTATGATCGGCTAATCGTGTACCTTATGTTTAATATCCTGTGATAGCCATTCGTATACCCTTGTTATGTTTTACACTGTTTGGAGTTGACTCTTTAGTCAATCTCTTATATTCATCGGTTATATGAGAGCCACACACTCATGGAACTGACTAGCAACAATTGGCAGGTTCCATAATTTGACGTTTCATCTCATTGTCAATTGCAGGTCAAATTGACTAGCATGCCTAGAATAGATCATCGAAGTGGCCTAAGCCGCTTAAGAGGTTTAGGAGATCAAGCTCTGCTACTGCACGGTCTCCACAGGCCTTACGCAGTGCTGACGCCAGAAGCCCCATTTTCGGTGTCAACACATTTTGGCACGCCTAGTGGGACCACAATCGTCAAACATGGACAAAGGCAAAGCTAAAGTCTCGCACCCAACCCAAGATGAGAGGCTGAGAACCCTCGGTCCACATTCCCTGGTGACTGAGGAAGAATTTGAGGAAATCCTGCGAAGGATGGAGAGACAAAGGGCCTTGCTCGTCTTGAACGGGGTAGTCGTTCCACCTGGCGCCGAGTATATGTCTGCTGCTCAGGCTAGATGGAGGCATCAAAACAAAGAAGATAAAGAGAAGAAACTGCTAGCAGAGCATTCCAGAGTTGTGGAGCTGATCGACATGCATGAGAATTGCTCATTCTTCACGTACTGCCTCAACAGGAATCTGGAGTTGCCTACTAGGGATAATTGTCCCGGATGCAACAAATGGTTCGAAGGATACAGAAGACTCCAAGCTAACGGCTGGTTCACTCGAGGACAAATGGAATATAAAGATGGGAATCGGCGTGTCGTCAAAGATGGTGTTCGTGGTTGGCCCAGTACTGAGGTTGTTAGCATAGACCGTGCTCAGCCTCGGCCGGGCCAGCCCAACGAGCACCAAACATCTCAGAAACCCAGAAGGCTGACCAAGACCCGGAAGAGGAAATTTCGACGCCAGAGGGCTGATAGACGGCAACGCAAGGCAGCAGGTCATGTTGTTAGCCTCTTCGTGTCTGTGGAGTTCAAGGCACCGGTGGATACCATAGTCTATTCCAACTTCGTTGAGTCAGAGTTCGGAGAGCAGGTCGGTGGACTCACGCGTGAGTCCCAGGCGGTCTTCGGCAAGCCTATGAGGCATAGGCACCTAAAGGCACTATATGACCAAGGGCACATCAACAAGAATTTGTCAGGAGGATATTGATTGATGGTGGTGCTTCAATCAACCTGATGCTAGCTCATCTCATTCCAAGACTGGGTCTAGAATCCGAAAAGCTCCTCAAGATGGACTTAGCACTCAGCGACTTCGGAGGAAGGACGTCGGAGGCTCGGGGAGCCCTGTAGGTGGAGCTAATAGTTGGTAGCAAGACGTTGTTGACTACCTTCTTCGTCATTGACGGGGACAGTTCATACAATCTGCTCTTAGGGAGGGATTGGATTCATGTCAACTGTTGCATCCCATCTACAATGCATCAGGATTCATGCCAACTGTTGTGGCCGATGACACAGTCTCCATAGCAACCGTCGACCCTGCTCATTGGGATTTGGAAGATTACGCATGTGATTACTTTTCAGGTCAAAGGTTGCAAGGAGACCTCCTCACTTTCAATGTGGTGTGTCAACAGCCAGTCCGAGCAGTCGGCTTAAAAAAGAGTGAAGTGGCGCATACCCCGATCGGTGATGACGAGGATAAGCTGGCAAAGGATTTACGTCGGCTGATGAATTAGAAGCAGTCAATATTGGAGATGGTGATAAACCTAGGCCGACGTATATCAGTGCGAAATTAGAACCCAAGTTTAGAGAAGACTTGATAGCTCTGCTGAAGGAGTATAAGGATTGTTTTGCTTGGGAATACTACGAGATGCCCGGTCTCGATCAAGAGCTGGTCGAACATCGCTTGCCGATCAAGGAGGGTTATCGACCAGTCAAACAACAACCCAGGAGGATCAAGGCTAACATTATGGCCGATTGGAAGGCTGAAATCACTCGGTTCTACGAGGCAAAGTTCATCTGGCAAAGCAGGTATGCCGAATGGATTGCCAACATTGTCCCTGTGTACAAGAATGAAAAAATAAGAGTCTGCATCGACTTCAGGGACCTTAACAAGGCTACCCCGATGGACGGATATCCGATGCCAGTGGCCGATATGCTGGTTGATGTAGCAGCGGGCCACAAAGTGATCAGTTTCATAGATGCTAATGCTGGATACAATTAGATCTTCATGGCAGAATAGGATGTGCACAAAACCACATTCAGATGTCCTGGTGCATTGGGATTGTATGAGTGGGTAGTTATGACCTTCGGGTTAAAAAATACCGGTGCAACTTATCAGAGAGCTATGAACTATATCTTTCATAAGTTAATCGGCAAAATTGTAGAAGTCTACATCGATGACATGGTGGTAAAATCCAAGGAATACTGAGAGCACCTTGAAGATCTCATAGCCACTTTGGAGTGCGCGGAGAAATAAGGTTTGAGGATAAATCCTCACAAGTGTGCTTTCGGGGTGACGGCTGGACAATTTCTGGGTTTCATGGTACATAAGAAAGGGATTGAAGTTGTACAGAAGAGCTTAGATGCAATCGACAAAGCCATGCCGCCAACTACGAAGACTGAGTTGTAATCCTTGATCGGCAAAATCAATTTTATTAGACGATTCATATCGAACTTATCAGCTAAGATCCTGCTATTCTCGGTTCTGCTAAAGCTAAAGAACCAGCAAGAGTTCAGATGCAGTAACGAAAAACAAAAGGCTTTCGAGGAGATCAAGGAATATTTGAAATCTCCGCCGGTGCTAATCCATCCCCAAAGTGGAAAGCCTTTCAGGATGTACGTGACAGCCGATGACCACACGATTGGATCGGCTCTGATACAAGAATTTGAAAGAAAAGAGAGAGTGGTGTTCTATCTGAGTCGGAGACTGCTCAATCCTGAAACAAGGTATTCCCCCACAGAGAAGTTATACCTATGTTTATACTTTTCCTACAGCAAGCTGCATCATTACCTGCTGTCGCTAGAATGCATGGTGGTATCGAAGTTTGACGTCATCAAGCACATGTTGTCTATGCCTATTTTGAATGGAAGGATTGGCAAATGGATCCTTGTTCTATCGGAGTTCGACATGAGATACGAGGTTGCCAAGGTGGTTAAGGGTCAGGTGATGGCCGACTTCGTCACTCATCATCACGAGAAGGGAATCCGGCTGGTGGACATAACCCTGTGGGTGTTGTTGTTCGACGGATCTACCTGCAAACAAGGAGGGGGTATCGGCATCGTCCCGGTATCGCCTCGGGGGGCAAGCCTAGACTATGCTTTCCCGATTAGGCCGACAGCTACCAACAATCAGGCTGAATATGAAGCCCTTCTTAAAGGGCTGCAGCTGCTACGAGAGGTAGGTGCCGAGGCTGTTGAGGTTTTCGGAGATTCCCAACTAGTAATTAATCAACTGCTTGGCCTCTACGAGTGCAAGGATGAGATACTAAAAAGATGTCATGAGGATTGCCAAAAATTGCTTGAGTCGTTCCCCTCAGTTAGCATCAGGCATATTCCCAGAGGCCAGAATCAAGAAGCCAACAAATTGGCTCAGAGTGCTTCTGGGTATCAGCAGATCGTGGAGATTTTGGCTGATGAGCTGGCAGATGATCAGGATTGGAGGACCAGTATCATTGAGTACCTGAAGAATCCTTCACAGTGCGTCTCCAGAAAGCTGAGGTACCAGGCTACCAAGTTTGTCATTCTTGATGATCAGCTGTATCACAGGACGGTCGAGGGTGTGCTACTCAAGTGCCTTAACAAAGAGGAAGCCAAGTTGTTAATGGGATAGATCCACGAAGGCATCTGCGGTGCACACCAATCTTCTCAAAAAATGAAATGGATGATCAAGAGGGCGGGGTATTTCTGGCCAACCATAATGGAAGATTGCTTCATATATTATAAGGGTTGCTAGGAGTGTTTTAGTATTTCTTAATGCATACAGATAAATCCGCAAGCGCATGGATACCATTGTAGCTTTCACCCATGAGTATTCCAAGGGTATCGATTTCCACGGGGAACGCAAAGTGAACTAAGAACATCCTATGAAAGAATGATAACTTGGTAAGGAGAGATTTTAGAGTTTTCTAAGGGGTTCTATCTAATCAAAGGCCCACGATACTCTACTTACTTTGGAGCAACAGTACCTTCCCGACTCTCGATAAAGACTGGGAAAAAGGTAGTCGGGAGAGGCTGCCAAAAGCTCTACGAAATACCAACCCAAACATGGTGGATTACAAAGGCCTTACAGAGCTATCACCTCTGGGGCTACCACAACTATCCGTAGGATTGGGTGCAAACTCAGGTAAACTCTAGTCTAGACACCATGTCTACACTATCGCTTACTACTCTAATCCAAATTCAAAACTAGAGCACTCAATACAGTGGAGATCCCATAAATAGAATAAAATAAGAACTAAAATAAGATATTTAGAAATAATAAATGAAGAACCTGGAGATTGCGCAGAACTAGTTGTTGCAAAGGTATAATGTTGAGGAAGATCCGACAGATCCGGCCCTCCTAGCTCTCTCCTCCTCTCTCTCCCTCTAATTACAACTAGATGTGCTAGAACTAGAAGAATTAGATCTAGACAACTAGAGGGACCTCTCTCCTTCTCTATAATTGAAACCCTAGATTTTTCTCTGGAGAAGAATAATGAGATGAGATGATCCTCAGGGGGTCAGGGGCCTTGCTTATATAGCCTCCTCAAATGAACGTGGGCCATTGGATCAAACCGACCTATATGAAGGGTTTAGATTCATCCTCAAAGGCGGTGGAGCGCGATCCGCAAAGTTGACTCTGATTGGTTGCTGCCTCAGGGCTGGTGCCCTAGGGGTTAGGGCGGACGCCCTGACTCTAGGCCTGATCCGCTTCCCGTTCGTTCTCGTGTGTTCTAGAACCCTCTAGAGTACAGAAATTGTGCGGTTGATAATTATCTCTATCTAAACATGACATGTGGGCCTTTCCTTGGTATTTCCTGATAACCCCCTATAGAAATAGACATTCACCAAAACTCGTGGAATTCTATCAGTATAAACCCTAATTCTAGCTGTTGGTTTCAATTAGATCCTTTTCCTTGTTTAGTTGACAGTTAAAATTGGTACTTAAGGACCATCAACAACTCCCCCAAGCTTACCTTTTGCTCCTCCCTAAGCAAAGATGAACTCAATGATGGATTAGGAGTTGCTACAATGCTTTCATGCCTTAAAGGTACACATGCGTTCAAACAAGAATTCTCCTCTGGATTAGAGTAAACTATTTTGACTTTCAAACTTACCCATATTACCTTTAACCATGGGGCTTATAGCCATCACTTGGGTCTTGAGAAATTGAACAGTAGAATGATCAAGCCATGCACTATGTCTCAAGCTCTTCACTTTACCTTCATCCTGGAGTTTTGCAAAGTTTTCGAAATAAAACTCAAAGTTTCTTTTGTATGACCCACTCAAGTCTCTCTATATGTGGTATTTGTGGATCCTTACCAAGGCAATAATGGTGTTATGCCTTCTCTCACTCACCCTATAACTAATAGGCAATATATGGAGTTCATAGGTGGGGAGAAACAACGCATACATACTTGCAAAGCATATATTGTAAAGTCAAACAACGGATCCAGAGAAATAGGGCATACAATCAAATCAAGATGTGCATTGTATGGGATATATGGTGGATGTATGAGGGTGAATATGTGGTGGATATATAATGGTGGATACATGAGGGTGTATGGTGGAAACCTAATTCTACTCTGCTCCTTAAATATATATAATATATATAATATATATATCTTTTGGAACATGGAACTTTTGAGAGAACTTGGGGTTGCTTTTTTTTCCTTTTTTTCTTTCTTTTTTTAGAGAGGCGGGCATCTAAGTACCCATCGTTTTGATAGGACACTTGTCCATGTTTTACCCTCTTTATTTTTTTATTATTTTTTTCACAACCCCAAGTCTCTTTCTATAATAACACTTTTGAGAGATGATAACAAGGAAATCTTTGGAGTAGTTACATCTGTGGTGATGAAATATATGGATAGGTGGAGAACTGGGATATTTTTGGTTACTTACTCCCAAGGTAGGAGTAGAGCATTTTTCTGGTGGATCTGAATGGCATATATGTAGATGCGTACTTCTAGGATAGAAGTAGCATATATGAGTGGAGTGTACGTGATCTTGATTTTAAAAGCATGACAAGTCTCTAAGGGTCAACAAAGCTTGACAAAACTCAAAGCATATACAAGCAGTAAAGATAATAGTGAATATTTTCCTATTCTACCAGGCATGTATATATGGCTGTGGTGGGAATTCAAGCTCTCGTCATACAGAAACTCATCATGTAATTTTTTTCAATTTTCAAAAGATAAATTCTCTAGAACTCTAGTATTGCTAGGAACAAGATAAATAGTAGCTCAGACTTTTTCATATCATACTTATCAAGTACCTAGACTTAGCTCAAGCATTCGCAACCCAGAAATTTCAGGTTCTGAGTAAATCTTATGTCAAAACAGTTATGTCTAAAACTCGGGAGAATTCAAGGTTGAAAACTAGGTACTTGAAAGGAATTACGGCAGAGCAACTATTCATCATTTCCATAGAGTTATCTTCAGAGTTCTTCATTTTATTATTAGCAACTTCTAAACACACCTATTATTATTACTAAATAAAACTCTATTAAGGATAAAGTAGACAATGAAAATCCCATAGATATAGTGAATGTCTAAGTTGTGACTTTTATGATTATTTAAGTGTGAACCTTCATGTGCTCACATTTATTTATTTATTTAAATTAATCTATGTAATTAATATCTAAATAAAAGTAAACCTAAGTGAATAAGGATACTTACCTAGATATATGAGGGTGCTCTCCCCCAAGCTTGATGTTGAAGTAGTCATTCACTCTTGCTGTTGATATATTAGATCTTATTCAAGCTTCCAAATCCTGCACAACTCAAATAGACAACAAAGCTCGTGGAATTGATTAATCATTAGTGGTTGGCCACTTAAACCTTAGTTTTCTAAAGCATGATTGATTTCTAGATTGGATCATTAAATTGCAAAAATTCAATCAAGTCAATTTCTTCTAAGTTCTCAGGTTCAAGAAAAACTTTCAAACGTTGACCATTTACCTTGAATATGTTACCTGTATCGTCTTGAAGTGTAACAGCACTGTGTGGTGCAACTTCAATCACTTTGAATGGTCCTTCCCATTTGCTTTGAAGTTTTCCATGACCAAAGAGGTTCACTCTTGAGTTGAATAGGAGAACTTTATCACCAGGTGTAAACTCTTTGTGCTTGATTCTCTTATCATGCCACCTTTTTGTCCTCTCTTTGTAGATCTTGGAATTGTGATAAGTTTTTTCTCACCCTTCCTCTAGCTCAGATATTTGCATCTGACGTTTCTTCCAAGCCGAGTGGAGATCCATATTCCATTTCTTGATGGCCCAATGAGCTCTGAATTCCAATTCAACAGGCAAGTGACATGTTTTTCCATATAGAAGCTGATAAGGTGTCATGCCTATGGGTGTTTTGTATGCAGTTCTATACACCCATAGTGCATCATGAAGCTTGTACTTCCATTTATTTCTCATCTCATCCATGGTCTTCTGCAGAATGTTCTTGATTTGCTTATTTGATGTTTCATCTTGACCGCTAGTTTGAGGATGGTATGGAGTTGCAATGTTGTGCTTGACTCCATATTCTGCTAGGAACATCCGAAATGTTTTGTCGATGAAATGCGATCCTCCATCACTTATGACCATTCGAGGCATTCCGAATCTTGGGAATATCCCTTCATGAAACATCTTCTTAGCATGCTTGGAGTCGGTAGCTCGACATGGTAATGCTTCTACCCACTTGGATACGTTGTCAACTGCCACCAAGATGTATTCAGCATCTCCAGACCTTGGGAATGGTCCCATGTAGTCAATTCCCCAAACATCAAACAACTCTATTTGAAGGTTGTTAGTGAGTGGCATTTCATTCCTAGCATTAATGTTTTCATGCTTCTGGCATCTGACACATCTTCTAATGAACTGTTTTGTATCTTCATACATTGTTGGCTAGTAGAATCCACTTTGCCAGATCTTTGCATGTGTATGGTACACTCCATAGTGTCCTCCATAAGGTGATGCATGCAATTTGTCTATGATCTTCATGGCTTCACCCATTGGGACACATTTCCGTAGCAATCCATCAGCACAAACCCGATAGAGATATGGAACATCCCAGTGTTGGCACAAATTATGATCAACTTTTATATAGCTAAAATGATGCCACCGACCTCGGGATCAAGGATAAACAAACACATCATGAGCATATTTTATCAAATAACCAGTTCCACATGTCCATGAGTGTTTGAGTGCAAGAATGAACAAATGAAGCAAATGAGAGCCAGTGGGACCCACATAGGGGGTCGGCCGACCACCCTATGGGCCCACCTGGCTCCCCTCTCGACCATGATCCAAGAGAAGCATCCTAGAGTCATCCTAGAAAAAGAAAAAAAATTGGAGGACTAGGGTGGTCGGCCGACCACCCTATGATCCCCTTGTCCATCCATCTTTTCCTCTCCACTATCCTTTGTCCAAGCATCTCATGATTTGAGTAGTGGGACTTTCAAAAATCAGATTCTTGCTTTTGGAGACATTTCTTTTATCTTGTCATGCTTTAAAGTACATCAATCACTTTTTATTAAAGCATGACATATCCTTGTCCCCCACCACTCCTTGTCCAAAGTGGGAAATCATGACATCCATCACTTTCACTTCGTCATACATTGAAAAAGAAAACATATCAATCACTTTCAATCCAAGTATGACATACCTTTGTCCCCCACTACTCTTTGTTTAAAGAGGAGAATCTTGACCACTTTAGCTCAACTTTTGATCACATCACACCACATCTTTTACCTTTCACCAAACACTAGAAAAAGCATAGTGGAATCCCCACTATAAGGGGGTCGGCCGACCATGCTTTGGTCACCTCCTCTCCTTCTTTTGCTTTGTGTAAGGCATCAACCAAAGTGAGTGATCATGGCACCCAAGGGGCATACCCAAGGGTGGTCGGCCGACCACTCCATGGAACCCCCTTAGTGCCATTCCTCTCCCCTATAAAACCCCATGCAAGGAGAGCTCATTCCCTCACACCTCAACTAGAATTCAGTCTTAGCTCAAGCCTCTCCTTGTCTTGCTCTCCTTCATTCAAGAGAAGTTCTTAGCTCTCAAGATAAGTAGTGTTGCTCTCACTAGTCCACAAGAAAGATTTCTTCTCTTAGCTCAAGCTTCTCCTCGCAAGGCAAACTCGGAAACTCTCTCCACACACAACCTTGTCCTAGTCTTGCCTCTTCCTCTCTAAAGATGAAGAACCCGATAACATCCGCATTCAAGAAGATGAAGCAAGCCATGAGTGGGAGCTCATCCCGACGCTCCCGCCAATCTGATGATACTCCCCAAGGAAGAAGAAGGGGAGGTTCTGCCCGATACACTTGGGAGAACCTCCAAACCGAAGAACACCCTCAGGAAGAAGAAGTGCCAGAGGAGGTACCTCAGATCGAGGCATTCATGGTGTCCCCAATGAGGACCTATGACCAACAAAGTGGTCTTAGGTTCAACCAAGTAGAGTACCAAAGGTATCTCTCTCTTCGGGATCGATCTTTCGAGCACACGAGGATATTGGATCCGAATCTTCTCTCCAACGCAGGTATGACCAACAAATTCAACACTATCTTTTCTGCTATTGGTTGGTTTGGCTGTTGGCAAATAGAAGAGTTTGGAATAGAGTTGCTCACTATAGAATTCTTATGCTCTCTCCAAGTCTCTAATGTTGGAATTTCCTTTCACATGTTTAATCAAAGTCATAGTCTAACTTGGAGCCATCTAAGTGCTGCTCTTGGTTTTGAAAATTCATGCTTGATAGATTCAGACCTTGCCACGCATAGGTTCAACAAGAGAAAATTTTGGTTCTCTATCTCTGCTCTAAAAGGTTGCTCAAATCCTAAACCTGAGGAAATTCATAATCCTACTCTTCGTTTCATGCATTTTTGGATGAAAATGACTTTGTTTCCTGGAATTAATGCTAGCTTGATAAGTGACATGGAATTAAAATTTCTTTATGCCATGGTAAACAAAATGCAAATCTCTCCTGTAAAATGCTTAATGGAGTTTTGGCAAAGTTCAGTTGAGAGTAATGAACCTATTCAATTCACATCTTTAATTATTCGTCTTGCCGAGTCCATGAATCTACTAAATGGCATGTACCCCTTTGTTTACATCTCTTCTCCTTTAGCTATGATCTCAGAAGAATATCTTACATTTACCAACATGCTAAAAAGAGATGCCAACGGTGAACTTAAAATGATTTACAGTGGCCATACAATTGAGGTGCCTCTTCCAAATATGCAACTTCAGTTGTATAGGACCCGTAAGCTAACCCTTGATTTAGATCAAGGCATTGGATAGAGAGGTTTTGCAGGTTCAGATAGGAGAGCTCAGGAGGGGCTACACTTTGTTCATCTTGAGCAAGGTGGTCCTTCCCGAGGAGCTATTGGCGAGGAGGAAGACGATGCATCTTCCGATCCCATGCACACTTCTAGTGGCATGCCTCCTCGACCATCACGTCCGCAACGAGCACGAGCATCCTTCTCGTCCTCTCGAGAAAGGGAGCATCGTGAACCGCACGGCGGCAATATTGTTCTAAGCAAGAATGACTATCGGAGTTTTATTTATTAAAATGATAAAACACTTTGATGTTCCTCAATGGTGAAAATTCCTACCAAATCCATACATGCTTTCTCATGATATAAGCTTTCTACATAAGCTACTTACTTTGTGTTGAGTTTGGTCAAGTTTTTGTGACCCTTGTTGAAAGATTTATCATGCTCCCAAGATCAAGATCACGTACACGCCACATATACATGCTGCTTCTACACTGGAAGTACGCAGAAACATGCCTTACATTTCCACATAGTTCATACTCCATGCTCTAAGTGGAAAAACTTTCTCTAGTTGTTACTAGTATATGAGACATAGACTATGCAAAATTATGAAAAATTCAAGGGCATTCTAAAGTCCCAAATTTTATGAGCATTCCAAAGCTCTCTCTTGAAAAAAATTTGAAAAGATAGCTATGTCTCAAAATAATAATTTTAGGAAGGAAAGATCATCCACATATAGGAGTATTGATCATTTGCCATGTTTCCACACACTTGCACATCTTGATCTAAGAGTATGACATTACTGTCCTAGGATCCGGAATTTGACTTTACAATATATGCAAGGTAAGCTTGCTACATCTTTGATCCCTACCTATAGCTCCACATAAGCTTTAGAGACAGGAAGAAAGAAGGCAAACTTTGACATATGCCTTGGTGAGGAATCATACACCTTATGAGCGACTCAAGAGTATCATTTGAGGAACACTAAGTTTTCTTTTACAAAATCTTGCAAAACCTCCGATATGAAACATGTGAAAGAATGAGAAAATTAGTGCTCAAGTCAAGTTGTTCTATCTCTCAACATATCAAGACAAAGGATAAAGCTATAAGCCCCATGAAGGACTAAGGTAATATGGGTGAGACTTTATTGCTAACTTTTCCATTCAAAAGAGAAGTATGATTGTTGTAGATTTAGTACTCTTGAAATATCAAGCATAGTAGCAACTCCTGATCCATCGAGCTAAGTTTGATTGTTTGCTTGGGATGAGCAAAGGTTAAGCTTGGGGGATCATGTTGGCACAAATTATGATCAACTTTTATATAGCTAAAATGATGCCACCAACCTCAGGATCAAGGATAAACAAACACATCATGAGCATATTTTATCAAATAACCAGTTCCACATGTCCATGAGTGTTTGAGTTCAGGAATGAACAAATGAAGCAATTGAGAGCCAGTGGGACCCACATAGGGGGTCGACCGACCACCCTATGGGCCCACCTGGCTCCCCTCTCGGCCATGATCCAAAAGAAGCATCCTAGAGTGATTTCCAACCCTTGGATCACTCTGTGCTTTCTCTCCACGGCTCACATGCATAGCACATGGATCCATGGGCCCACACCAAGGAGATAAACGTGACAACCATCTCAGAATCAACACCCAACATCCATGATAGGTGGGACCAGCAGCTGGGAGACCGAGGTGGGCCAGACACCCCAAGGGGGGGTCAGCCGACCCCCCATCTGGGCCCACTAGGGTCCACTTGGTCCCTGACCAGTGGGACCACCACTAAGAGGCCAGAGGATGGCCCACCGGGCATAGGGACGGTCGGCCGACCACCTCTAAGGGTCGGTTGGGTCCCTCCAACCGCCATACACCTTGGCACATGGTGGAAACCCACACCATCCACCCCTTGGTCGGTTCTAAGGCGGTTTGATCCTAGGGTTGAGGATGGAAGGCCCTGGATCGCTGACGTGGCGCTGGAGTAGCCCCTAATCCACCCCCTACTATAAATAGAGGGTCACACCCCCCTCTCTACACATGGTGAAGAAGCCTACAAGCTCTATTCCTTAGATTGTTCTAGTAGTTTAGTCTAGAGTGGAGTTAGAGTTGAGTCGAGCTTGCTCGGGATTTCCGGAGTTGTCTTCTAGGAAGTCCGGTATAGCTTTTGTATCTTTCCTTCTTTGTAAGACTTTACCTCTATCAATATATTATCTTTTCTCTCTACTTTACTTAGTATTTACTTTGAGCATTACTATACTAGATATAGTCTTGTTATATGCTTTTGCTCTTTAATAGCCTTTACTTCCATAGCCTGTGATCCTTGTGACCTTTCTTGTATGCGATCATTGCCTATCATAGGGTGCTTTGATTATTGATTGTAGTCAAAGTAGTAAGTTGTGTGTAAGCGTGGTTCTTATACATCATCTTACCCTTGGTTATCGCTTGCTGCACGGATTGTTTGTGGTAGCTAGCAAGAGGTGACAGCCTTGTCTAGTCGTTGTATTCCACCATGTGTTTATAGGCAAGTTCTTAAAAGGTAAGGCCCCATAAGAAGAGGGTGCGGTAGGGTAGGAGTTTTGTCCTCCTGCTGATCTATCCCCTCTCCTAGCATACTTGTATTAAGGAGGCAAACTATAGTGTTTAGACTAGTTAATTAGCTAAGTATATTGAAGTAGAGTGAATTGCTTAGGAGTCCCTTTACTCTTCTCGTTGTCCTCCCACCTAGCTAATATATCTAGTCCGTTCTAAGTATCTTTTACCATAGCTTCTTCATTCATCAACCCTTCCTATCACATATATTTTTCCCCCCCTATACTAGTTGGTACTAAGTTAAGGTGCTCTATAGGATCTCTCTCTAATTACATTTCTAGCCCAGCTTTCCCTTGGGAAAATATAAATTACGATACCTTAGAATACTCCTAGGTGAAGTGCTACAACGGTATAATCTGTGCGCTTGCGGATTTATCTAATAGTCATAAGTAATACCAACACCCATAAGTGGCCACGAGCGTCATAATGAAGCTTCCTCTTGTCACCTCCTAGTGGAACATATCCTGAAACCATATAATTCACAATATCCGCATACCAAGGGTCCGAGTGTGTTACCTTGAGGAGTGTCTCGTCCCTTAAATAGTCATTAATAGACAATTCATGTTCATTTTTATGTTGAAGCCTAGACAAGTGATCAGCTACTAAAAATTAAAGAACTGAAGTATAAGTTTAGTAAGAAATGACTGCGAATACCCGTAGTCCCCAAGCCTGATGGAAGGAGCTTGAAGAGGTTCTTGCATCGGGGTCATTTGCTTTTCATTCGCAGTCCCTGGACGTCAGTCCCCGGGTGTTGTCCTTCGGCGCCTTAGCCGCAGTCCCCGAGGCTTGCTTGGTGCGTAGTTGGACGAAGCCCCCGAGCCTGGTCGGGAATACGATCAATGCTCGGGTGGTAGTTATTGTTGTCGGAGTCCCTGAGCTTGTTTGTGTCGTCCACTCTGTGAAACTTGTCGGCCAGACTGTTGTAGTCGTCTGATGTTGCTGCATAAGAGTAACAAGTCTGTTCGTCCAGTCCCCAGGACTGTAGCGTTGGTGATATTGCAAAGAAAAAATTATCAGTCATAAATCATGTAATTAACTATAAGTAGAAATGGAAGGAGGAAAAAGAAGTAAATGGGCCGAAACAACGGGGCGGTAGTGGCCCAAGCTACGGCGCAGAAAGTGGACGTGGCAGTTCCTTATTTTGACTATTGCAGTTCCCCAAAAACCCTTGAAGTCGAAGCGTTGAGCCCGGGGTACAAAAGGAGAGTAGCGGCGGCGGTGTTCTCCATTAGTGTTGCAATATAAAATTCTTCGTCTTCCCCCGCGATTTCCTCAGCATTTCTTCCGTTGCTTTTCTTATTCACTCTCCGTCATGGTCCCTGTCCGCTCTTATTCGCCGGAGATGACGCCGAGGAAAAGTGCGAATAGGAGGTTGTCGGCGGCGGTCAGGGAAACTTCTGCGTCAGCGCCCCAAGTGCTAGGGTTGAGGATTTGGTGGTGCCTCCCTGGGCGGAGCATTGGACTCGGAGTACCTTGAAGGAGGATGACATTCATACTCTTGTTTTCGGCGGTCTTCTCCCAGATAAGGAGGTCGGTGGTTGGCGGTCGGCGCTCAGTGAGTCGTACCCAACGCCGGACACCGGTGCGCTTGTAGTGTTCGAGCCTTTCTTCCGCTGTGGTTTTGGTGTGCCGGTTCACCCCTTCCTTCGCGGCCTTTTGCGATATTATGATATTTCACTCTGCAATTTGAATCCCAACTCGATTGTGCATATTGCGACATTCATTCATATGTGTGAGGCATTTATTGGGATCTATCCCCACTTTGATTTGTTCTGATACTTCTTTTGATTGAAGACGAATGGGAGCAAGTCGCTTGGTGTTATCAGTTCAGTGTACCTTCAACTGAGAGATGGTATGGCTAGGGAATACATCTCAATGCCGCTGCATTCCAAATTTGCGGGACACAAGTCGAGGTGGTTTTATGTTCATCAGGAGGAGCCCTCCGCGCCGTGCGATCCCTCGCTAGTGCCCACAGTTTCGGAGACCTGGTCGGAACTGCCATCCGAGGCTAACTTGGTTACTATGAAGTTACTTCTGGAGCTTCTCGACCGCCGCACTATTGATGGGGTGGTGGTAGCTTGTAGTTTCATCGCCAGGCGATGTCAGCCATGCAAAGATAGGGATCATCCGGCTTTTGAATATGATGGCAAGGGTGACAGTACCCGAGAAGTGCCGGAGAACATTGAGAATGCTATCGCTGAGAAGCGTCTGAACTATATCTTTGACCTATCAAAGCGTTTGCCGCCACCGCGTTCGAGAGAGGCTTTTTGTCTTCGTCCTCCTCCTCCTCAGGTTTTGATAATCCCCTTTTTTTATTTGCGGTGTGTCGTTGTAGCTGGCGGTGTATTTATGTGCCTTGGTTATGCAGGTTCATGGTGAAAATCGTGCTCACTATTTTGCCCTCTTGCCAACCCCTGGTGTGCTGCTAGAGTTTTGTGCGCCCCTAGCGGGTGTTGATATTGGTGAACCTAGTGAATCAGGTCGCTCTAAAGATGTTGATGATGAGGATCTGGTCGGCGAAGGACTACCCCGGGTAGGGATGGCTATTGTCAATCCGGAGCCTCTGAGGTTAGAGCCCTGGGCTGCCGATCCCCTGGAACTTGATGGTGGTCTTGCTTCTTCGGGAGATCCTAAGGTTCCTTCTGGTTTTGCTGTGGGATTTGATGATGACGTGCCACTGGCATTTACCTATCGCTCAAAGAGGAGGAGGCGAGGTTCTGTCGTCATTGAAGATGATTTTGTGGAGGTGCCCTCCTCGCGGGAGGGTGTTGTCAACGATGAAGGCTCTGATTCTGGTCGGGGCGTCTTGAGTGGTGTGGAGGTGAGTCGTCGGCTTCTTCTTCTTGTTAACTGGGCGGATGCTTAGCCTTGCTTTATAGGCGTTGCTGAAAACTGGTCGGGAGTGCAAGCTCCGTATCGCGTTTTTGGAGAAATCTTTGCGGTAGTCTCAAGCGCGGACGCGTGAGTTGGAGAAGTCCAGTGGAGAAGGAGCATGACAACTTGAATCTGCGCGATCATCTTTCACGGGCGAAGAAAGGTTGGCTTCTGGTAACCTATGGAGTTTCTGTAGTTGTTGCTTTTGCGCTTATACCCTTTGGTGTTTTGCAGAACTGGCGAACGAAATTATTGCCAGGCGTCATAGATTTTGGAGTATGGCTGAAGAGATCGGACCGGTGATGACCTATGTGGACAATGTTACCTTTGTTTCCGTTCCTGCATCGGACGAGGTTATTGCCGATTTTTTGTTGAGGGTGCGAGGATTCTACGGACATTTCAAGTCATTTGTGACATTGGGGGCGCAGGAGATGCTCTCTCACGGGTTGTCAATGCTGCAGTCGCATTACCCGCGAGTTGTTCTTCAAAGGTTGCAGAGTGGTTATGCGGCGGGTACTTCAGAATCAGATATTAGTCGTTTGGAGAAAGAAGCCGACGCAGTAGCTAAGGATGTGCTTCATGATATGGAGTTCTTTGCTACGAGGTAGCTGTTGCTGTATGTAATACAGGTTTGGGACGAACATGTAAGTGAAATGTATCAAAGTTGTATTTATCCGGGCGGTGAGCTTTTATTTCACTTGTATGTCCTTTTGTGCCTACTGAGTCGTGAGCCGTAGCGATGAATCGTTCGGCCTTGGGTCTCAAATGGTCCAGATCGTAGGGCTAGCGCCACTGCACGCGTAGGATGCATAAGGACTCCCAATGGGGTACGCAGTTGGCAATCCGCGGAGCAGAGGACGAACAATTCATGCACGCTTTGGATGATACCAGAGACAGGTCCCTTTTCCGAGAGGCTCAATCGTGGTGTGACCAGGGCCTATGGATACCGTTTCCTGCAGACGCTGGGCGCAAAGCCATGCTGCTTGTAGAGTCGTCGACCGTTCCGTGGTCGTGTACAGATTCTGGGCACATAACCTCATGGCTCCCGACCCAAATGATACTGCCCGGTTGTTGGGGAAATATCACTTGGGAGGTCTGTCAACATGGTCGTAACGATTAGGGTAGCTACTTCTATTCGCTATACTCATTGATAGACGAGCTTCGGGAGCTTTCTAGTTATGGCCAGGCTATTTGGAGAACATCATGATGCGTTTGGAGAGGTCGTCGAACACTGTGGGAGTGTTTTGGATAGGTCATCGAACGCCGTATGCGTTTTGCAGAAGTCGTCGAACGCCGTAGGCATTTTTGTAGAAGTCGTCGAACGCCGTAGGCGTTTTTGTAGAAGTCATCGGGCGCCGTGGTCCCTATGAAGATGGCCAAAAAAGGAGAAGGTATATGGGCGAAACGCCGAACTTTATTGATATGGATAGGAGAAATTATACAAATATCTCAAGCGTAGAAACGTCTAAGGTGTTCTATGCTCCATGAGTTAGGTACATCGATGCCTTCCTGGTCGGCGAGCCAGTAAGACCCTAGTCGGGTTACTTCTTTGACAATATAGGGGCCTTCCCAATGTGAAGAAAGTTTGAGGATGCCTTCGGTCTTGAGCTTCCTCTTGAGTACGAGGTCTCCAACGGTGAATGATCTGTTATTGACATTGCAGTTGTAATATCGTCGAACGCCTTCTAGGTACTTGGTCGTGCGTATGCACGAAGTTAGCCTCTGTTCTTCTAGACGGTCGATGTCATTAATCCGAGCCTGGTTGGATGTTCCTTCGTCGTAGTTTTCCACCCGTGGAGAGCCAAAGGAGGCCTCAGTTGGCATTACGGCTTCGGAGCCGAACACCATGAAGTATGGAGAGACGCCGGTGTTACGACTGGGCTGTGTACGCAGTCCCCAAAGCACTGCAGGTAGCTCGTGCAACCAGTGTCCTGCATTCTTCTCTTCCTCCTGGTATAGCCTTTTCTTGAGTGCATCTAGTATCATTCCGTTGGCGCGTTCAGCCTGACCGTTTGCTCTTGGTGGGCGACGGAGACGTACTTGACCAGTATTTTGTGGTCTTCGCAGAAATCCCAGAAAAGGGTTCCGGTGAAATTTGACCCCAGGTCGGTGATGATTGAATTTGGGATGCCAAATCGGTGTATGATTTCGTCGATGAATGTTACTACGCTTGCAGCCGAGGCCTTGGTGATTGGTTTGACTTCAATCCACTTGGAGAATTTATCGACGGCCACGTAGATCCATTTGAAGTTTGTCGGTGCTAGTCGAAAGGGACCGAGCATATCTAGACCCCAACAAGCGAAGGGCCAAGAAGCTGGTATTATTTGTAGTTCTTGAGAAGGGAGGTGTGTTTGTTTGGCAAAGAATTGACACCCCTTACAGGTTCGCACCATTTGCTCTGCGTCGGCGACCGCCGTCGGCCAGTAGAAACCTGCTCGGAAAGCTTTTCGTACCAATGTTTTGGCGGCGGCATGATTCCCACAGGTGCCAGTGTGAATGTCTTGCAGGATCGCCGCACCTTCTTCCTTGGAGACGCATTTTTGTAGTGCTTCCCTCCTAGAGTTCTTCCTCATCAACGTGTCGTCCACTAGGACACAGTTATGAGCTCGGTGAGTTAATCATTCTGCTTCTGTCTCATCTGATGGCACTACGTTTTTGGAGAGGTACTAGACAAAGTCATCTCGCCAGTCGGATGGCTGGCTGGTGCTTGCAACGGTAAGCATGTTAGCCTGTGGAGGTGGTATGTCATCGGGTGAGGCTGCATGTTCATCGGCGATTGATGGCTCATGTAGGTCTTGGATGAAAACTCCCGTCGGGATGGGGGATCGTGATGATCCTAACTTGGACATTTCATCCGCTGCCTGGTTTCGATCTCGCGGGATGTGGTGATATTCAATTCCGAAGAACTTGCCTTCTAATTTCCGAATTGCGGCATGGTATGCATCCATCTTCTCATTGGAGCACTTCCATTCCTTGTTTAGTTGATTGATTACTAGGGCCGAGTCGCCGTTGATGATGATGCGCTTCATGCCGAGTTCACTTGCGATTCTGAGCCCATGAAGGGCTGCTTCGTATTCGGCGGCGTTGTTGGAGGCTGGGAACAGTAGTCGAAGGACGTATCGTAGTTTATCGCCAGATGGTGATATGAACAGGAGTCCGGCTCTTGCCCCATGGATGGATAGTGAGCCGTCAAAGAACAAGGTCCAGTGCTCCGGGACTGGCTGACAATGTTGCCAAGCAGTATCCCTGATGATGCTTCGAAGATGCATTTCTTCGGGTTTAACTTCCACCTGAACTCGTTGAGGGCCTCGAAGGTTGCCTCTATGTCGGTGATCAGTGTTTCTGCGGAGTGTGTTTTTATGACTACATCGTCTACGTAGGCCTCGACTTTTCCTGGAATTAGCTTTTTCAAGCATTCTTGTATAGCACGTTGGTACGTGTCCCTGTGTTTTTTAGCCCAAAGGACATTGTCGTGTAATAGTAGGCACCGAAAGGCGTTATGAACGATGTCTTGATCTGATCTTCGACCTTCAGAGCTATTTGGTGGTAACCGGAGTAACAGTCGAGGAAGGAGAGGAGTTCGCATCCCGTAGTAGAGTCAACGACTTCGTCAATTCGTGGGAGAGGGAAAGGGTTGGGAGGGCAATGCTTGTTGAGACTCATATGATCAACACACATTCTCCATTCATTATTCTTTTTTCTTACAAGCACGGGATTGGCAAGCCAATCTGGATGATTTACTTCTTTAATGAACCCCACGGCTAGGAGCCGGGTTATTTCAACTTTGATGGCCTCCTTGCGATCCGGTGCGAACCTTCTAAGCTTTTGGCGGGTCAGTTTGGCTCCCTTGACCACGTTCAACGAGTGCTCGGCGCGGTCCCGGGGACGCCTGGCATATCGGCCGGTTTCCAGGCGAAGATGTTAATGTTGCGCCGCAGGAAGCTAATGAGCGCTCTTTCTTGTTCAGGGTCGAGGCCGGCGCCAATTAAGCGGTCTTCTCGGGGTCATCGTCGACTAGGGCCACAGTCTTTGTTTCCCTGGACTTCTTCGAGGCACGTGTAATTGGAGGTTCTGGGATATCGAAGTCCCCTGCATGTGGCTTGGCCGCATCGGACAGGTAGATCTGGGTGCCGTGTAGGCATTCATGACTGGTCGCATCGTTGATCGTCTCTTGTTCACACTCGTAGGCAATTTGTAGATCGGAGTGGATGCTGATGACGCCTCGCGGTGTCAGCATTTTGGGCACTAAGTACGTATAGTGCGGTATCGCCATGAGCCTTGAGAGTGCAGGCCGTCTGAGGATGGCGTCATACGGAGTATCAATGTTGGCGACCACGAAGTCAATAGGCTCCTCGCGGGTTAATCGGTCGGACTCAAATCACACCGGGAGAGTGATTTGTCCGGGCGGTGTTGACCTTTCGCCAGGGATGATGCCGTGGAGGGAGAAATTCACAGGTCGAAGACTACTTTCTCGGTACTCAAACCGCTGCAGCGTGCTCGGAAATATGACGTTGAAGGAACTGCCTGCGTCGACAAGTATCTTCTTGAAGAAACCGGTTGAGATAGCCGCGCTAACGACCAGGGGGAAGCGACCAGGATAGTCATGACATATCTAGTGGTCGTCCCTCGAGAAGTCGATTCGCTGCTTTGTCCAATCTGGAGAAGGGACACGAACGCTGCTGCAGTTATAAAAAGATCGGCGGCGCTTACCGTTACTACCTGGGTGCCCACCGGATATAGGGAAGATGCGCGCGGCCTTCATGAAGCCGGTAGTCGGAGTTTCTGTTAGGTCTCCCTTTGTTGGGCCGCTGTCTGGTCGCTTTGGGTCCGCCTTGCTCTAGAAGGCCTCCTTGAGGGCAAGGCACTCCCGCATAGTGTGTCTTCCCCGTCCGTGAAGAGGGCAGGGGCCGTCGAGAACCTCTTTGTGCCTGTTACCGCACTAGCGCTTTCACCCGGTGCCGTGGCTGACAAGGTCGGGCATCGGGTGGTGCAGTGGTGCTTCAGAGTTGATCCTTCGTGCGACCGATGCACGTGAACAAAGTCGACGGCGAGCGGCGCTGATGAGGCCGATGCATTCGGCGAGGTCTTCGTCAACCTAGTCGACGACGCTCGCATAGTCGTCGTGAGTAGTACGATCAGGGGTGCCTCAAGTCGTCTTTGTGGTCGGGTCTTCAATTGAAGGAGATTTCAGCGTGAGAAGCTGCGCTGGTTCCGACGTTTCGGAGACGGAGACGGTGCCATGGATGGTCCAGATCATAGATCCAATCTGGAGGGTGGTGCTGCCTGTGGGGATGACCATGGATCCGGGGAAGGTAACCGCTTGATAAGCCATGGAGTCGATGCACACACCCCCTACCTGGCGCGCCAACTGTCGACGAAATATGTGTCGCAGTCTACCTAGGGGGTACCCTACGGTAGTAGATTGTAGGCGGAGGTGTGGCGACGACGATCAAGCGTAACACAGAGAGCGTAGACACGACGATTTATACAGGTTCGGGCTGGAAAATCGCCATAATACCCTACATCCTGTGTTTTGGTGGCTCGATTGATCTTGCGTATTAGGTTACAAGATTCGTAAATGATCTGAGAGAGGTTGTGAGAGGTTTTTTGAGGGGGTTCCCTGCTCGCCTTATATAGCCAGGGAGTAGGGTTACAATTCCCATATCCTAACATATTACAATCGGTTCCCTATGGAAAGGGATCCGAGTCTATCTACTAGGATCTTCCTTGGCGAGCAAGACTTCTTCGGAGTCCTTGGCGAGCACGGCGGGCTAGTTGCATGTCGCAAGGCCTCGCGGGCTGGGTCGTCTTCTAGTCGGCAGGCCCATAAGGTCCCTAGGGATATGCCGAGGTAATATCCCCAACACTCATCCCAACATGAGCTAGTCGGCGATGCCATAACCAACCCATGCTATATTTTGCCACTAAACAATTCTCAAGCTTAGCCTTACTTTTGTTGAAATCAACTAGGTAAAGCTTGCCCTTCAAATGACCCGTAAAGACAATAGAGGAATCCTCCCTCTTAAAGACTTCCACACCCTTATCCGTAAAGAGACAATTGTAGCCCATCTCACACAATTGAGAAATGAACAACAAGTTGTAACTCAACGAATTCACATGCAAAACATTTGAGATAGAATGTTCAAGAGTAATAGCAACTTTACCAAGACCAATCACTTACCCTTTGGAGTTCTCACCGAAAATGATATTCTAACTTGCATTTGAAGTTGGGGAATATGATGAGAACATACTCTTCTCTCCGGTCATATGATTTGTACATCCACTATCAAGCACCCAACTTGATCCACTGGAGGAGTATGCCTACAAAACAATTTAGTTCCTAGATTTAGGTCCCCAATCAATCTTGGGGCATTGCATGTTAGTCATAACAATTTTTGGTACCCAAATATTCATGCTTCTCTTATCATGTTTCTCATCATCCACAAACTCTGCAATGACTTTATAGCGTTCATTGCATTTTAACATGTAGCAAGAGGACAAACTTCCTTGGGGTGACCTTGCCTTTGGTTTGTATACATACTTGTTCTTTTCCACCCAGATTGAGTCCTTGGGTTTCTGAGAAACCTGATTTTGCTTGGGCACCCTCTTGGCATGGACTTGAGATTGATCAGGTGAAGCACTGGTAGCGCGGCACTGCCGGCCTGCAGTCCAGCAAAGCAGCAGTCTGTGCAGGCTTATCTGCACCAATGCTTCCCTTCTTCTCAAACCTGACACACTCAATGCCTTTCACTGTTTTTCTTCCATTGGTTTTACCTCCTTGAGTGTGTCCAAGCCCATCCTTGATTGATGGATGTGTTCCATCCTTGTATTGGATTTTCTTGGCTCAACTTTGTGTTTGTCATTCTTGCTAGAAACTGAGATGACATTGTTGAGCCTTGCTATCTCTTTCTTCATGGCCTCCATGTTGGCAAGGTTAGTGGAATAATCATTCAAATCAATATTATAGCATTTTCCACAACCTTGGCTAGTGGATGGAGAAGAGGCATCATTTGCTTTAGGAAGATGTGAGTTGCCCTCCCAAAGAAGATTGTATTGTGCCTCAAGCTCTTGATGCTTTTCAACCAAGCCACAATGCTTTTGCTTGAGGTCACCACATTCCTTCTTAGTGAGAGCATGAGCTTCTAGTTCTTTGGCCAAAGCCTTAGTTAAAGAGTTCACCTCACTCCTTTTTAATGCAAGAGCTTCCTTTCTAGCAATGTAGAGATCCTCTTGTTT
The DNA here is from genome assembly GCA_022036555.1 of Microstegium vimineum. NCBI lineage: Eukaryota > Viridiplantae > Streptophyta > Magnoliopsida > Poales > Poaceae > Microstegium > Microstegium vimineum. Next base: position 30,378,095 of record CM039132.1, read on the forward strand.
GATAAGAGTCTTTTCTCTAGATGCCAACTCAGCCTTGGTTGCCTCTAGTTCATCCATTAGATTATCAATGAAGATTTTGGTCTTCTTATCCATGTTTTTGGTTATTTCATTTATTTCTTCATCACTAGAGCAATCACTAGAATCACCACTAGAGATGTCATTGGGGGAGGGTGTTTGGGTTTCGTGGTTGTACCTTCTCACCCTTTGCCATGAGACAAGTGTGAGGGGAGCATTCATCCTCATCGAACATGTTGTTGAAGAGCCTTGGTGAAGTGGATGACTTGTGGATAGCAATGGTTGCCATCTCTTCATCTTCACTTGAGCTCTCTACCATTGAGTCCCACTCATGCCCAATGTGTGCTTCACCCACATATCTCTTGCTCTTCTTGTGGTCACCCTTGTCTTCTCTCTTGCCTTTACAAAACTTGTTGTCTTTCTTTTCATTTGGGCAATCGGCAATGAAATGTTCGGTGCTACCACAATTGTAGCAAGTTCTTGACTTCTTATTTGGGAACCTTCTCTTCATGAGCTTGTACCCACTCTTCTTTAGGCCCTTGTTGAATCTTCTCATGAATAGAGTCATGTCATCTATCTTCTCGGATTGCCCATATTCACTTTCACTATGACTTGATGTTGTAGCTTCGGGTTCATGCTTGATGACTTTTATTGCTTGAGCTTTGCTTGAGGAAGCTTGCTTGCTGTTTTTAGGACAGCTAGGGGCTATTTTCTTGTTGCTCTTGGTTGCCTTTAGAGCCACTTCCTTGATCTTCATCCCCTCCAACCTTGCTTGCATCTCACCAAGCTTCTTCCTCTCAAGTGCTTCTTCTCTTTGTAGATCAAAGGTCATGATCCTTCCAAGCACATCACTTGGTGTGAAGTACTCAAATCTCTTCTTATCTCTTATCAATGTCACAACGGTCTCATTCCTTGGAGAATAGGCTTCAAGCATGATCTTGACAACCTTGTGATCATTAACCTCTTCACCACTAAGGCCTCTAATCTTGCCCACTATAGTCATCAACCTATCAAACATCTCTTGTGGCCCTTCACCTTCATTGATCACAAAACGGTTGAGCTTGGCCATCAATAGATCAATCTTGGATTGCCTCACTTTGCTCACACCCTCATGTGCAAGATGCAAGGTGTCCCATACCTCCTTGGCAACCTCCAAGCCCATCACCTTGTGTCACACCCGTTTTTAAGAACAAAAACAAGTGCATAAAAGCTCATGTGCACCCCAGGAATAGTCGCACACACGAGTTGACAAATGATAAAAAGTACCATCACAGTGTTTATTACATAGCGAATAATTATCCATTACATAAATTGAAACAGATAAACTTTAACTAAACGAAGATAACTACGGAAGCTCCAAAGGGACTGGTTGACTGGTTGACTCCAAGACTAGTACTCATTTCGGTAATCATCAACCCAATCTTCATCTGTGTTGTTTGAATGCAAGGGTGAGCACATACGTACTCAACAAATATAACACGGGGTTTATGAAGCTCAAAAGGATATGCAAGGTTCATAGCGGTAAGCATTTTAAGTAGATCAAATTCATATTAATATCAACAATTACCAAGGTAAATTGCAAAAGCTCAAATATCCATGATCATAAAGTAAATGACAATAATATACAATAAGTAAATAACACTTGCATAAGCCACATAGAAATAAGAACCCAAAAATTCTGTGAGTTTTCCGAGCCGCTCGTGTCCGTGAGCACGGCTATCATGATAGTTATTAACTCTGATCAGAGGTGTACACTTTACCCACGAGTCGTGTATGCCCATTTGCCCGGGTTTGCAACTCCCAAAACACTCCCAAGGTGAGCGGGCAGGGTACACTATGAAACCTTTGAAGAGTTCGTCTAACAAGTTAGGGCCGCCAGGTTTCCATGGCAAGGAGATATAGAGCCAACCTGTCCACGAACACACTCCTTCGCGGCTGGCCCGAAGATTAGGAACCACACTATACCCGTCTCGGCACACCCCTTTCGCGCCATAAAGGTAACCACTGAACGAGCTAGAAAAGGTCCCCATACTTAGCTAAAGCCAGAGCCATATAAGCCCTCGTGGTTGTACTATATATCCCAGATTTTGCCGACAGATAAGCTCCTATAATCCAATGTCGCTAAAAGCGAGTTTTACCATTATTGCATATAGTCATTAGCAAATTAAGATCATGAACATCCGGTATGAGCGCTAGCAATACTAATCATATGTAGTGGATCAAAACATAGGTGTCAAGGTATTCAGGATAACAAACACTAGGATCAAACTAAGGTAAACAAGGAATTTCATGCATATGAGTTATATTAATGGTGAATAGGACAACAAGGATAATCCCATGTTATACTTGCCTTCTTCGAAGAACTCTTGCTGGTCTTGCTGATCTTGATCAAGAAAGAACTCCGGCTCTTCAACGGGAAGCTCAACGTCTATACCGATCAACAAGCAACACCATTCAACCAACGGCAATCATACACGAAGCAAACAAAGCTATGGTTAGAACAGTACACCCACAGTAATAAAATAAGATGAAAAGTTTACAAAACTAATCTACGTAACACTACGGTCACATAGGCGCTTGAATCACGAAAAACGGAGCTATAACGGAAAAGTTAGGAATTAAATAGGATTTTGAATAGAGCGAGATTAAAACATTACGGAAATAATTTTCTTTGATTTTTAAAAGTGATTAACAAAGACGAAAACTGTACTAATGGATAGAGCAAGAAAATACGGATCTAACGCAACTTGAACGGAGTGATTTGGATTAAAAATGAGCAAGTTATGGGATTTTGAAATTGTGTGGCAAAACTGAAATTAGGATTTTCATTTTATTTTTGAATTAAAAGAATTCCGACAGGGTTTACGCTTTCCAAAGGCAAAGGCGTATTCCCAGACTACGCCATGGACTGCGGGTTGGCACTTAAAGAATTCAGGGGCTCTTTAACAAAATTGCAAGGCGAAAGGGTATCGGTTCATCTCGGCCCTCGGGTCCAGAACGGAAGGCCAGGATTAAAACAGAAGATCGAAGGGGTATCGGGCAATTTAGATCGTCGGATCGAACGGGGACGGTGCAGATTAGAAAGAAGAGAGGGAAGAGAAGAGTCGGCCTGTGTCCGCGAGGGGGCAGTGTCCACGCGGCGGCGCTCCATGACTGCCGGCGAGGAGCTCGGCGGCGCACGTGGGTACGGCGCTACGGGCCACCAAACGATGAACCGAAAGGTCCGGAAGAACGAGGGGATCCGCGCGAGCTTACCTCTGGCGTTCGCGGGGTCAGGGGAGGAACAGAGGCGGGTGACGACGTGGCGAGGCGGATTCAGATTCCCTGCACGCGATGAAGAGTCAGTGAGGGCTGTCCAAGGAGAAAAAGAAGGTGGGAGAGGGACCGCGGTGCTCCGTACCGTGTTCCGACGACGGTGAAGGGCGTGGAAACGGTCGAGGCGCTCGGAAGAGCTTCAATGGCAGCGGCAGAGCAGTTTCGCAGGCGGCGGCTCGGTTTCACCGTGGCGGAGGCGTTTAGCTGGAAGAACTAGGTCGGGGAAAGGGCGCGGGACTCCTTATAGGCCCCTGAACCGAATTGGCAAACAAACCCGGAGATTGAGGGATTCGATTTCATCCGATTCGAACTCTGCTCGTCGTGTTCAGCTCGGATACGGGAGGAAGAGGAGGACGCTGACGCGTGGGACCGAGAGGTCAGCGGCTCAGGGAAAAAAAGAAAGAAAGGAAAGGACGAGGCGCTGACATGGGGGCCCGGACGGTCAGTGACGCGAGGGGGGAAGCGCAGGCTCATCCGCCGTGGGCCTCTGGCCGACGGCCCAAGAGGAATGGGGGAGAGGAGAAAGGGCCACTGCGGTTGGGCCGGGTTCAAGGGAGAGAGGTGCACTGGGCCGCGCAAAGAGAAAGGAAGGAGGGGCCAGGCCTTCGTCCGAAGAGGAACTGGGCCAGATCAGAGAAAGAAAAGAGAAAGAGAAAAGGAAATAGTTTTCCAAATTTCCAGAAATTGAATTTTCGCAAATAAACCTCAAAAGAAATTCGAAAAGCAGATTTGAAAACTTTTTCAAGCCACTCAACTCAAAAACATAAATGCACCAGCATGAATTGCACCACAAGTTTCTACATGGCGTTTTTATTTTCCGAAACATTTGGAGCTTAACTAAATTCAATGCATATCAATAAAACATAGTTAAATCAATTTTGTTCTAGTTCAAAAACATGCAAATTTTCGGAGTGTTACAAATCTACCCCCCTTAAAGAATCTCGTCCTCGAGATTAGCTGGCTTACTCGAACAACTGTGGATATGACTTTCTCAACTCATCTTCTCTTTCCCAAGTTGCTTCTGCCTCTGAGTACCGATTCCACTGTACCTTACACATTTTAATGATTCTGCTCCTGGTTACCCTTTCAGCCGTTTCAAGAATCTTAAGTGGATACTCCTTGTAGGTCAAATCATCGGCAACATTAAGATCATCCAGAGGTATTTGCTCTTCTGGTATTCTCAAACACTTCTTAAGTTGTGACACATGAAACACATCATGAACTCCAGATAGATTCTCAGGCAGTTCCAACTGATAAGCAACTTCACCATGTCTGGCTAAAACTTTAAACGGTCCGATATACCTTGGTGCTAGCTTACCTTTCATGTTAAACCTCTTTACGCTTCGCATTGGCGATACTTTGAGATAGACATAATCACCAACATTAAAAGACAAGTCTCTCCTTCTATTATCAGCATAACTCTTCTGCCTCGACTGTGCTATTCTCAAACTGTCCTGGATCACTCTCACTCGATCCTCAGCATCTCTAAGTACATCAGCACCAAACACTTGTGTCTCGCCTGTTTGATTCCAAAACAATGGTGTTCTACACTTACGACCATACAGTGCCTCAAACGGTGCCATCTTGATGCTCTGCTGGTAACTGTTGTTGTAGGAGAACTCTGCATACGGCAAACTCTGATCCCAACTAGTTCCATACTGCAATGCACAGGCTCTCAACATATCTTCCAATATCTGATTAGTTCTTTCAGTTTGACCATCTGTTTGAGGATGATATGCAGTGCTGAAGTTTAGCTTAGTTCCCAAAGCTCTATGCACACTATGCCAAAAATTTGAAGTGAACTGAGTACCTCTATCAGACACAATCTTCTTTGGAACTCCATGCAAACATACTATCCGTTCCATATACAACTCTGCTAACTGAGCACCATTGTACTTTGTCTTGACTGGTAAGAAGTGAGCTACCTTGGTCAGACGATCGACTATTACCCAAATAGAATCATAACCTCGCTGGGTACGAGGTAAACCAACTATGAAGTCCATACCAACTTCTTCCCACTTCCATTCAGGTATCTTCATAGGTTGCAACAATCCAGCAGGTCTCTGATGTTCAGCTTTAACCCTCTGACAAGTATCACACAAAGCCACATACTCAGCTACATCTCTTTTCAATCCAACCCACCAAAATTTCTCTTTCACATCCATATACATCTTAGTGCTACCAGGATGAATAGAGTAAGTAGACTCATGAGCTTCACGCAAAACCATTTGTCTTAAAGCTTTATCATCAGGTACACATAAACGATTACCAAACCACAAAGTTCCATTATCATCCATGCGGAAACCAGGGGACTTACCAATTACCAGATTCTCTGCTATCTCCTTTAGTTTCTCATCCTGCAACTGACCTTTTCGGATCTCCTGTTCATGTGTAGGTTCCATCACCATCTCTGCGGCATTGACAACGAAACCCAAGTTCAAGCATTCAAACTCATCACTCAACTCATCGGACATAGCTGACATGAGCAACTCATGGACTCCACTCTCCTGCTGAGAGCATCTGCAACCACATTGGCTTTCCCAGGGTGATAATGCACATCTAGATCATAATCCTTGATCAGTTCTAACCATCTACGTTGTCTCAAGTTCAGATCAGACTGGGTGAAGATGTATTTCAAACTCTTATGATCAGTATATATGTCACACTTATGCCCAATCAGATAGTGTCTCCATATCTTCAAAGCATGTACTACTGCAGCAAGTTCTAAATCATGAGTGGGATAATTCAATTCATGTTTCCTCAACTGCCTAGAAGCATAAGCAACAACTCTACCTTCTTGCATAAGAACACATCCCAAACCAGTACGAGAAGCATCACAATAGATAGAGAAACTCTTACTCAGATCCGGCAGTATCAACACAGGTGCTGTAGTCAACCTCTTTTTCAGCTCTTCAAAGTTGGCTTGGCATTTATCAGACCACACAAACTCGGCATTCTTCTCCAGTAAAGTTGTCATAGGCTTTGCGAGTTTTGAGAAGCCTTCAATGAATCTTCTATAATAACCAGCTAAACCAAGAAAACTGCGAATCTCAGTAACACTAGTTGGTGGTTTCCAATTCAATACGTCTCTCACCTTGCTGGGATCAATGGAAATACCTCCATTGGAGACAACATGTCCAAGGAAAGAAACTTCCTTCAACCAGAACTCACACTTGCTTCTCTTAGCATACAACCTGTGATCTCTAAGCTTCTGCAATACCATTCTCAGATGTTCAGCATGTTCTTCCTCAGTTTTAGAGAACACCAGTATATCATCAATGAACACAACCACAAACTTATCCAAATACTCCATAAACACCTTATTCATCATGTACATAAAGTATGCAGGAGCATTGGTCAATCCAAAAGACATAACAGTATACTCGTACAGACCATACCTTGTGGTGAAAGCTGTCTTTGGAATATCACTAGCACGAATCTTCAACTGATGATATCCGGAACGAAGATCAATCTTTGAGAACACACAAGCACCTCTCAACTGATCAAACAAATCATCAATTCTGGGCAAAGGATACTTGTTCTTGATGGTAACCTCATTGAGCGATCTATAATCAACACACATCCTCTGACTACCATCTTTCTTATCAACAAAAATAACCGGTGCACCCCATGGTAAAGAACTAGGACGAATGAAACCTTTTTCTTGCAATTCTTCTATTTGTTTCTTAAGTTCTTCTAGTTCTTTTACCCCCATTCTATATGGTCGTTTAGCTATGGGTGCAGTACCAGGTAATAACTCAATAAGAAATTCAATGTCTCGGTCAGGTGGCATACCTGGCAGTTCATCTGGAAAGACATCCTGGAATTCATTCACCACTGGATCATCCTGATTAGCTCCATCATTGATCTGGTTCACAACGGCTGTCTCTGGCTGCTGCATAACCACATCCACACTGATCTGGTCGCCCCTTGGTGTAACAAGAGATACCGTCTTCTCTTTGCACTGTATCACTGCCTGATGTGCTTTCATCTAGTCCATACCCACAATCACATCAATACCAGAACTTCTCAGCACAACTGGACTAATCACGAAGTCTACCCCCCTTAAGATGAGATTAACTGAGGGGCATTTATGAGCAACTTGTATAGGTCCCCCCGGTGAACTTACTAACATGTGATTCTTCATAGATATCATGGGTATGCTATGTATGGTAACAAATGCTTGCGAAATAAAAGTATGCGATGCTCCGGAATCAAAAAGAACAGATGCAGGGATGGAGTTGATGTCAAACGTACCCAACATGACATCCGGGGCCTCCTGAGCGGTAGCGACAAAAACATGATTCACCCGTCCAGAGTTAGGAGTTGGTTGGGGTCTTCCTCTGCTGCTACTATCATTGTTCTGGTTCTGCTTCCTGGGACAGCTGTGAGCATAGTGTCCAGGGTCTCCACATCGATAGCATACTCTTGGAGTGTTGGGTTGAGGTGCACTATTCTTAGCAGGAGTTGAATTGGGGGTACCTTGACGAGGAGTGTGGGTTCCACTCTGAAACTGATAAGGCGTGCGCTGTTGATTCTGAGCATTACCTTGCTGGTACTGAGGCCTTTGCTGATTTGGATTGCGATTCCACTGGCTAACAGGCCCTTGGTACCTCTGCTGAGAGCTAGCATGAGAATTGAAGCGGGGGCGAGTATTGCTCCCAGATGACTGTGCTCTCATCTTCCTCTTCTTGTCCATGTCCTTGCGCTCATTGTCAAGCACGATGGCACGGTTCACCAGCGTCTGAAAATTTGGGTACACATTACCCTTCAACTGCAGCCTCAGATCGTAGTAGATTCCCTTCAGGAAGTGACGTTGTTTGTCTGCATCTTCTCTCACTTCATTAGGAGCATAGCGAGCCAGTTGAGAGAATCTGTCATGGTACTCACTGACCGACATCTGCCCCATTCTGAGATTGCGGAACTCCTCTTGCTTGAGCTCAATGATTCCCTCGGGGATGTGACGAGCCCTGAAGTCCCTGGAGAACTCATCCCAGGTGATGGCAGGAGCATTCGCAGGGCGTGCAGCTTGGTAAGACTCCCACCATGTCTAGGCCACACCTTGCAACTGACCAGAAGCATACAACACCTTCTCTTGGTCATTGCACTGAGCGATGTTGAGCTGTTTCTCCACTGCCCGAAGCCAATCATCTGCTTCCAAAGGATCAGCAGCGTGTGAAAACACCGGAGGATGACCTTGAAGAAATTCCCGGCGCTTGTTGACAGGTGCTACTGCTTGATTCGGTGGGTTCTGCATGAACTGCATCATCACCTGCATGAGCTGTCCCTGCATTGCCATCAGCTCCTCTGTGTACATGGGTGCCGGGGGAGGTGGTGGCGGTGGATTCCTGTTGGAACGAGGCATCTGTGCTCCAAAACACAAGTAATTATGCTTAGAATCATACTTATACCATCAAAGACACATTATATGCAAATCTGAAATTTTCTGGACGAGAGATTCTGACAACACTGCAGTAAAACGGCCATAAAACAAGTTACAGATATCCGATGGAGTTGGTTCTGGACTTTCTGGAAAGGTATTGAAATTCTCTACAACTTTGTCTCAACTGACATTCCCAGATTCAGATGTTAAAATTGCGTAAAACAGCAAAGAACAGATTCTGTTTCAGGTTTCAGACTGCGCAGAAACATCAACTTGCAACAGACATATCTCTTAAAATATAACAGCTATAAGGGTGATTCCAGTTGGAAAAGAACCATGAATGAGTCTAGTTGTCCCCAGTAAAATTTCATGAATTTTGCATCAACGGATCTTCAGATATAACAGAAACACTGACGACTGCTCCAGAAAACAGCAAGGATAGAGACAGGACAAAACCAACCCAACTATATGTATGACATTAGCTAATTATTATTAAACCTTGGAAACTTGTAGATATAACCACAAGATGTCCAGCAAGCATTACAAAGATCCAAATCACTCATAGTCATCATAACAAATAAACCAAGCACAAAGGATCACATTACACCAAGACTCGATTAAACTAGACGCAACGGCGAAACTACTATCGTTCTTTATTACATAAAAGGTGCCTAATTCCTATGGATAGATCTTGATTGACGAGGAACTTGGGGTCTTCTTTCATGGCTGGAGTTGAGCTAGCTGTGCTTTTAGCGCTTCATTCTCCTCACAAAGTTTTTCATTGAATTCCTTCTCGTATCGCAGCTCTTCTTTCAATTCGTCCGCCACAGTTGCCATCTCACGACCAAACCTTACCACACCTTGCAGTTTTGGTTTTGAATCATCTGCAGGTGCCATGTACCAGGTTCCTCTACTTGGCACAAGGAAAGGAAGATGCTTAAAACCACCATCGCTCATGCCATGTTGATCCCGATACCGACCGTGATAGCTGATGAATGCTTCATGGGCAACATCCTCCATAGCCTTCCTAGGAGTGGATCGGCTCACCTTGGTTCTGAAGGTTGCATTCACCATATGACGGTTGTTTTCAACTTCCCAGACCCAAAGCTATGCATGCCATTGGGATGGCCTCTTTGGGTGCTTGCGTTCCGTGCAGCGGTACTCCAGAGTGGCTTGCATCTCATACCAGCAGTTTTCCAGAAACATCTCTATCAGATCCTGGAAAGGATAGTGACGGTTTGGCAGCATGACATGAGTCTCTTCAGTCCAATCTGTCAAAGGGACGTCTTCTGGTGCTGGCTTCATCTGAACTTCTTTCTCTATGTCCTCATTCTGAAAGGCTCCCACTCTTGACTCTGCATCAGAAATCTCCATTTCTTCAGCTGGTCGAAGCTGCCTAGGGGTGAACAAAGCACTGTACTCCGCAGCTGTCATCCTGTTGTTCTGGCGAGAGGGAGGCATCTACAGAAAGTTTAGACATAGATTAGATAGAAGCAAAGTTTTCACAATAGAATTTAACCGAAGAAACATTAAAACTTTAGCGATTATCAAGACTTTAGTAGAAAGCATGAACAAGAGAAGAAGGACTCTAAAAGCAACCATTCTAACTAGGCTTGTGTCCTACAGTCAACACATGCTTTGATACCAATTTGTCACACCCGTTTTTAAGAACAAAAACAAGTGCATAAAGGCTCATGTGCACCCCAGGAATAGTCGCACACAACGAGTTGACAATTGATAAAAAGTACCATCACAGTGTTTATTACATAGCGAATAATTATCCATTACATAAATTGAAACAAATAAACTTTAACTAAACGAAGATAACTACGGAAGCTCCAAAGGGACTGGTTGACTGGTTGACTCCAAGACTAGTACTCATTTCGGTAATCATCAACCCAATCTTCATCTGTGTTGTTTGAATGCAAGGGTGAGCACATACGTACTCAACAAATATAACACGGGGTTTATGAAGCTCAAAAGGATATGCAAGGTTCATAGCGGTAAGCATTTTAAGTAGATCAAATTCATATTAATATCAACAATTACCAAGGTAAATTGCAAAAGCTCAAATATCCATGATCATAAAGTAAATGACAATAATATACAATAAGTAAATAACACTTGCATAAGCCACATAGAAATAAGAACCCAAAAATTCTGTGAGTTTTCCGAGCCGCTCGTGTCCGTGAGCACGGCTATCATGATAGTTATTAACTCTGATCAGAGGTGTACACTTTACCCACGAGTCGTGTATGCCCATTTGCCCGGGTTTGCAACTCCCAAAACACTCCCAAGGTGAGCGGGCAGGGTACACTATGAAACCTTTGAAGAGTTCGTCTAACAAGTTAGGGCCGCCAGGTTTCCATGGCAAGGAGATATAGAGCCAACCTGTCCACGAACACACTCCTTCGCGGCTGGCCCGAAGATTAGGAACCACACTATACCCGTCTCGGCACACCCCTTTCGCGCCATAAAGGTAACCACTGAACGAGCTAGAAAAGGTCCCCATACTTAGCTAAAGCCAGAGCCATATAGCCCTCGTGGTTGTACTATATATCCCAGATTTTGCCGACAGATAAGCTCCTATAATCCAATGTCGCTAAAAGCGAGTTTTACCATTATTGCATATAGTCATTAGCAAATTAAGATCATGAACATCCGGTATGAGCGCTAGCAATACTAATCATATGTAGTGGATCAAAACATAGGTGTCAAGGTATTCAGGATAACAAACACTAGGATCAAACTAAGGTAAACAAGGAATTTCATGCATATGAGTTATATTAATGGTGAATAGGACAACAAGGATAATCCCATGTTATACTTGCCTTCTTCGAAGAACTCTTGCTGGTCTTGCTGATCTTGATCAAGAAAGAACTCCGGCTCTTCAACGGGAAGCTCAACGTCTATACCGATCAACAAGCAACACCATTCAACCAACGGCAATCATACACGAAGCAAACAAAGCTATGGTTAGAACAGTACACCCACAGTAATAAAATAAGATGAAAAGTTTACAAAACTAATCTACGTAACACTACGGTCACATAGGCGCTTGAATCACGAAAAACGGAGCTATAACGGAAAAGTTAGGAATTAAATAGGATTTTGAATAGAGCGAGATTAAAACATTACGGAAATAATTTTCTTTGATTTTTAAAAGTGATTAACAAAGACGAAAACTGTACTAATGGATAGAGCAAGAAAATACGGATCTAACGCAACTTGAACGGAGTGATTTGGATTAAAAATGAGCAAGTTATGGGATTTTGAAATTGTGTGGCAAAACTGAAATTAGGATTTTCATTTTATTTTTGAATTAAAAGAATTCCGACAGGGTTTACGCTTTCCAAAGGCAAAGGCGTATTCCCAGACTACGCCATGGACTGCGGGTTGGCACTTAAAGAATTCAGGGGCTCTTTAACAAAATTGCAAGGCGAAAGGGTATCGGTTCATCTCGGCCCTCGGGTCCAGAACGGAAGGCCAGGATTAAAACAGAAGATCGAAGGGGTATCGGGCAATTTAGATCGTCGGATCGAACGGGGACGGTGCAGATTAGAAAGAAGAGAGGGAAGAGAAGAGTCGGCCTGTGTCCGCGAGGGGGCAGTGTCCACGCGGCGGCGCTCCATGACTGCCGGCGAGGAGCTCGGCGGCGCACGTGGGTACGGCGCTACGGGCCACCAAACGATGAACCGAAAGGTCCGGAAGAACGAGGGGATCCGCGCGAGCTTACCTCTGGCGTTCGCGGGGTCAGGGGAGGAACAGAGGCGGGTGACGACGTGGCGAGGCGGATTCAGATTCCCTGCACGCGATGAAGAGTCAGTGAGGGCTGTCCAAGGAGAAAAAGAAGGTGGGAGAGGGACCGCGGTGCTCCGTACCGTGTTCCGACGACGGTGAAGGGCGTGGAAACGGTCGAGGCGCTCGGAAGAGCTTCAATGGCAGCGGCAGAGCAGTTTCGCAGGCGGCGGCTCGGTTTCACCGTGGCGGAGGCGTTTAGCTGGAAGAACTAGGTCGGGGAAAGGGCGCGGGACTCCTTATAGGCCCCTGAACCGAATTGGCAAACAAACCCGGAGATTGAGGGATTCGATTTCATCCGATTCGAACTCTGCTCGTCGTGTTCAGCTCGGATACGGGAGGAAGAGGAGGACGCTGATGCTGGGACCGAGAGGTCAGCGGCTCAGGGAAAAAAAGAAAGAAAGGAAAGGACGAGGCGCTGACATGGGGCCCCGGACGGTCAGTGACGCGAGGGGGGAAGCGCAGGCTCATCCGCCGTGGGCCTCTGGCCGACGGCCCAAGAGGAATGGGGGAGAGGAGAAAGGGCCACTGCGGTTGGGCCGGGTTCAAGGAAGAGAGGTGCACTGGGCCGCGCAAAGAGAAAGGAAGGAGGGGCCAGGCCAGATCAGAGAAAGAAAAGAGAAAGAGAAAAGGAAATAGTTTTCCAAATTTCCCAGAAATTGAATTTTTGCAAATAAACCTCAAATGAAATTCGAAAAGCAGATTTGAAAACTTTTTCAAGCCACTCAACTCAAAAACATAAATGCACCCGCATGAATTGCACCACATGTTTCTACATGGCGTTTTTATTTTCCGAAACATTTGGAGATTAACTAAATTCAATGCATATCAATAAAACATAGTTAAATCAATTTTGTTCTAGTTCAAAAACATGCAAATTTTCGGAGTGTTACACCTTGTTGTACTCATCACCATCCAATGCACTTAGCAACACACTAGTTGCTTGTGCATTAAGTTGTATGCAGCGAAGCTCGGTAGTGGTGGGGCTTGTGGGATCCACCGGAGGCTCACATCCTATGGACAATCTCCCAAGCACCGGGGTGAAGATCTACAAGATAAGCCTTCATCAAGTGTTTCCACTTGGCAAAGTTGGTCCCATCGAAATGAGGCAACTTGCCGGCGAGAACATGAAATAGAGGTTTGTGCTCATGGTTAAAAATGGATGAATAGTTGAAGGATACGGCGGAGTATTTCTTGCTCCAATCATCCTTCTTCTTCTTCTCATCCTGTTGACACAAAAAACTCCAGGATCTGTGAACACCTCGAGCTTATACCCGAATTCGATATCCGAGGGTGTGCCAGTCGATTTGACCCGTTAATCGACAAGGACGATAACTAGAACAAGATCTGAACGAGACAACGGCGATGCGCCCAGATGTCAAAGCTCAAACCTGATCAGGATAACTAGAGTAGAGCTGAACGAGACGACAGCGATGCGCCCTGACGTCAAGGCTCATATAACTCAAAACGCGGAACTTGCAAGGGTTGACGGAGGTCGATAAGATGCAGCCCGTCGAAACTTGAAGAACTCGTAGATAGACTAAACCTAATGTGGTAAAGGTAAATTACTGGAAAGGTAAATAAGATAAAAGTAATTGATATATTTGATATGCTTGTATAAGATTTACACGTAGCCCTTGGGCACATATTTATACTCCCGCATGGAGAGTTGTATAGAGACACGACTCGTACCTTTCCTAAACAAAAACTCCTCACTTTAAGGAAATAACTGACTTGCGCAGGAGCTGGACCCAAACAATAATAATTTCTTTCTAAACAAACTCTTCTATTATTAAGGAAATAAAATGACTCGTACAAGAGTCGGACTCAAACTGACATAATAATACTGGTATAAAATCACCAGTTTCCTTATCCATCTCCTTTACGATGAAACCTTCCATCGGCAGACTTCTTCAATCCGCAGCTTCCTTCTATCCCCATCGGTAGCCTTCCGCTGACGCCATCCACTTTATCCTGCTCCCATCGGCAGCATCCTTCATCGGCAGCTTTCTGACTCCATCGGCAATAGGCTTTGTTTCTCATCGGCAATGCTTTTTTGCCTTCATCGGCAACGTTTTGCCCTTGCCTTCATCACATGTCTTCCTGTCAGCAACATTCCTGTTTCTATCGGCATCATCCCCTTGCTTTCAACAGCGTCTTCCTACCTTCATCGGCAACAAATCCCTGTCTTCAGCAACATCTTTGCCTTTATCAGCAATCTGACCGGTAATATCCCGATACCGATAAGGAACGACAACTACCCTTTTACCGATTGACACAAGCCTTGGCTCATATTGACACGTGTCAAAAAACGGTGTCAACACATGCCCCCAATTTCGGAGTATAAAATATCTTATGCGCCGAAATTTCCTCTATTGCAATCCTCTTCTTTTTGCAGCCAATAAATTCATCGGTAGTTGTTGCCAGTGCACAAACTCTTCACGCTTAGCTCACCGATGCCCCCCAAGTACAACAGTTGAGACGTCAGGGCTCATCAAATATCGTTCCCAAGCCAAAATGTCCAAAGCTATCGGCTCTGGTTATGCCATCGGCAACATATTGACATCTGCCGATGGATCTCCATCTTTGCGCTTTGGCCTTCATCGCTTGTTCGAAGATTTCCCTCTGGAAGGACTTTTACCGTGACACAAATCTTCTTGACGCCCACGCTGCATCTTCCTTCTTTGAGTCTTTGTAAGACCCTTGGGGCACCATTGAGGGAGCTTAGTTTTCCAAATAGGTTGATACCGTTTATCGCTACTTGTATCTGCATTACCTCTTATGTTTGGATCCCTGGAGAAAATTTCTTCATCGGGCACCCTGGCATTGGCCATCTCCTCAAGCTCTTCCTGATCAATACGTCTGTCAAGCCTATCGTGTGCACTAAGCTTGCCCCCCAGCCGATCATATGCTGATCCTTTTTCTCTAATCGGTCTGCCATAGTTTGATATCCGATCGTTAAAACGAGGCTTCTTTTTTGACCGATCGGCAGGGTAATATCCATTGCATTCAGGGCAATTATCGGCAGTGGGCAGCTTGATGCCTTCTTCCCAGCAGTGAACAAAGAAGGGACACTTCCAGTGGTCCTTATGCCGAAGCCACTCTTGGCACCTTTCTTCCTCTTGCAGCCAATATCGCTCCTCTTGTGACTGTCGATACTCTTGCCTTGGTCGCCTATGCGTGATTATAACACCGTGAGATCTCTTGGTGTTACTGCTTTCATTGGCAACCCTCTTGCCTTTCCTATCATCGGCAAACTTCTTCTCTGTTACTTCATGCACAGCTATCTGATGTTCAGGGTCTACCGATGCACTTTTCTTGGCAGCTTCCGATGTCAGCACCTTAGTTTTCCCACTAGTTTCCACCACATTATTTGGAAACGAGTGCTGGTCAATCTTCATCGGCTTCTGGGCTTTGTAATTTTCAAACTTAATCGACCCAGACTCAATTCCTGACTGCAACTGCTGCCTAAAGACTTTGCAGTCATTGGTATTGTGCGAAGTTGCATTGTGCCACTTGCAATACCTGATTTTCTTGAGCTCTTTGGTCGATGGAAATACCTGGTTAGGTGCCAAGTTAATCTTCCCTTCTTGGAGCAATAGGTCAAACATCCTATCGGCCTTGGTGATATCAAAAGTGCATCTCTCGGCTTCTTTCTGATCGAACGGACAAGATATCGGCTTTTTATTCTCTACCGATTCAACTAAACCGATACTTGCTTCTTCGTCCGAATCTGTCTTCTTAGTTAAAGACACCTCCTCATCCCAATTTTCTCTAGGCTCGAAAACTCCAGTGTCTTGATCGGCAACCCTTTGCATAAGATGGCTCAAGCTTTCGAACTCTTGAGACATGTACTTATCCCTGATATGCGGTAGCAACCCCTGGAAAGTCAAATCCGCCAATTGCCGATCATCAAGTACCAACCTATAGCACTTGTTCTTCACGCCTCGCAGTATTTGGACAAAGCTTTCTACCGATTCATCATCACACTGCTTCAGCTTGACTAAATCGGTAAGCTTCTTCTCATGTGTGCCAGCAAAGAGGTACTTGTGAAACTATTTTTCTAGATCGACCCAAGTGATCACAGAATTTGGAGATAGTGAAACAAACCACGTAAATGCCGATCCAGATAACGATGACGAGAACAATCTTACCCTCAGTTCATCCTTGATGGCTGCCTCCCCACACTGGATAATGAAGCAGTTGATGTGCTCCATCGTTGACGTGTCATCTTGGCCAGAGAACTTGTTAAAATTTGGCACCTTGTACCGGAGGGTATGGCGTCAGATAAGAGTATGTGTTAACCTTGGGTTTAATGCCGAATTGTTTTTTCGCCACTTCGGCAATCGTATCGGCTAAGTATGCATCTTGATCCTGCTGAGGTACTAGCTGGACGTTGACTGGTTGAGCAGGTTGATGCACCTCTTCATATCTTTGTGGCAAATAGGCCGGGGTAATCGGCACATTTACTGCATCAGTCTGTTGAATATTAAACATCGGCTGATTGGCCGATGGGCAACTTTGAACACCCACTGGTTGAGTAGGTTGATGCACTTCTTCGGGTCTTGATGTCAAAGTGCTTGAAGTGATTGGCGCGTGCGCAGTACCAGTCATCTGAACATTATGCATCGGCTGAGTTGTCGATGGGTAATTTTGCACATTCACTGGCTTATGCTGTGGCAGTATATTCATCGATTACTGAACCGATGTCTCATTGTGCACATTCACTTACGAGTACCGCAGAAAAGTAGTACCTATCGGCTGATGTACCGATATTTCATTCTGAAGACTCACCGGTGAATGATATTGCGGAGCTTTCGCCACTTGGTATCTAGGCTGCACAACTTGCTGCTGAAACGGTAATTGACCAATCCAACTTACATTAGATGGCATCAGCATATGATTTGTCGATGACTGATATCTAGCTGACGCTTGTAGCCCTAGTACCCTTGGATGATCGCCTTGACTCGCGGGTACCACAGCTTGAGCAACCATTGCCGATACAGGCTGATTTACAATCGGCATGCCTTGTTGCATCGGCCAAGAATTTGCCGATAGCTGATAACCAACTGATGCTTGTCGTTCTTGTGGCGTCGGGTAATTAACAGAATAACTACCTTGGTTAGTAGGTATTCTAGTTTGAAGAACCATTGCCGCCACGGGTTGTCTTGCAGCTGTTGGGCCTTGTTGTGTCGGCAAGTGATTTGCCAATGGTTGGGCGTAAGGCATTCTGCGTATTGCCATTTGAAGATTCCCTATTGGCAACTGCACCGTTGGAGAAGATGTAGCATAATGCATCACTGAAACCATCGGATGTATAGGTGTTGCCGATGCTATGGGAATCTTCCATCCTGCATGGTTACCTTGGACCAATCTGGAATCAGCAGATGGAGTTGGAAACATACCATATCCCCACCAGTTGGCAGAAGTTGGCTGACTCTGGGTCACAGGTCCAGACATTGTTGAGGCCACCAGATTTGTATTCACCTGAGTGATGCTTGCTGGGCTCGATCTTGGTGGCATGACCTCATCGGTAGATCGGTTCATAATCGGTGAAGACACCCTTGGAACCGCTGATGGGATCGTAACAGATGTCGATCCGAGTTGACGATACTCCGGACCAACATAATATGGTGTCTGACCTCGCTTGAAAGTTTGCTTAACAGCATTGCATACAGTAGCAGACAACACATTGGATTGGCTAATTAATACATTACTTAATGCAGAATTAACCATCTCTTGTAATTTACCAGGATCGGCGTCGAAAGTAATCTGTCGTGGCGACGGCGGATCTTGCTTCTGGACTGCTTCGCCGATTCTGTTTAGGCTGAAGGACTTCAGATACAATTGCTTGTATTCCTCCATAGCCTGCTCCATAGCCAGCCTTTGATCATCTTTCAGATCGGCCTCGGAGACTTCGATGACGTTCCTCTGGTTAACGTCAGAGTTATCACCCATGATAGATGTATAATTTGTCCTACTGAGCGTGCCAAAAGAGGTGTTGACACAAAAAGCGTCAGGATCTGCGAACACCTCGGGCTTATACCCGAATTCGATATTCGAGGACGTGCCAATCGATTTGACCAGTTAATCGACAAGGACGATAACTAGAAGAAGATCTGAACGAGACAACGGCGATGCGCCCAGATGTCAAAGCTCAAACCTGATCAGGATAACTAGAGTAGAGCTGAACGAGACGACAGCGATGCGCCCGGACGTCAAAGCTCAGATAACTCAAAACGCGGAACTTGCAAGGGTTGATGGAGGTCGATAAGATGCAGCCCGTCGAAACTTGAAGAACTTGTAGATAGAATAAACCTAATGCGGTAAAGGTAAATTGCTGGAAAGGTAAATAAGATAAAAGTAATTGATATATTTGATATGCTTGGATATGATTTACACGTAGCCCTTGGGCACATATTTATACTCCCACATGGAGAGTTGTACAGAGACACGACTCGTACCTTTCCTAAACAAAAACTCCTCACTTTAAGGAAATAACTGACTCGCGCAGGAGCCGGACCCAAACAATAATAATTTCTTTCTAAACAAACTCTTATATTATTAAGGAAATAAAACGACTCGTGTAAGAGTCGGACTCAAACTGACATAATAATACTGGTATAAAATCACCGTTTCCTTATCCATCTCCTTTACGATGAAACCTTCCATCGGGAGACTTCTTCAATCCGCAGCTTCCTTCTATCGCCATCGGTAGCCTTCCGCTGACGCCATCCACTTTATCCTGCTCCCATCGGCAGCATCCTTCATCGGCAGCTTTCCGACTCCATCGGCAATAGGCTTTGTTTCTCATCGGCAATGCTTTTTTGCCTTCATCGGAAACGTTTTGCCCTTGCCTTCATCACATGTTGTTGACACCGTTTTTCAGCACGTGTCAAATGAGCTAAGGCTTGACTGGTCAGCGGCCGTTCTCCATCGGCATCAGGAAATCGTGAGCCAGTATTGCCGATGGGAGTATGCTGCGGGAAGACTAAGTGTGTTGCCGATGGAG
This sequence comes from Microstegium vimineum, assembly GCA_022036555.1. Lineage (NCBI taxonomy): Eukaryota > Viridiplantae > Streptophyta > Magnoliopsida > Poales > Poaceae > Microstegium > Microstegium vimineum. The sequence goes on from CM039132.1 coordinate 30,397,618, forward strand.
GCTGGATGGTCCTTGCCGGCAAAGGTTAATTGGTGAAGTTAGAACGCCTGGGCTATAAACTTGCTGTTGTCGATTGCCGATGAGGAGACATTGCCGATTGCCGACGAAGAGTGGTTGTCGATTGCCGATAGGGACTGATTGGTGAAGACAACTGGCCGATCGGGAAATATTACCGATGTCGATAGGCATAGGATGCCGATGAGTACAGGGTGACTTAGCGCGTGGTGTCAGCGGAAGAGTACTGGTGGCCAAGGAAGGAAACTGCGGATTGAAGGGATCTGCCGATGGAAAGTTTCCATCAAGGAGAAGTATAAGGAAATTGGTGTTTTGTACCAGTATTATTATGGTAGTTTGAGTCCGGCTCTTGCATGAGTCGTTTATTTTCCTTTAAAATAGGTGTGTTTGTTTTAGGAAAATAATATTATTGTTTTAGATCGAACTCCTGCGCGAGTCAGTTTCCTTAAAGTTAGGAGTTTGTTTTAGGAAGGGTACGAGTCGTGTCTTTGTACAACTCTCCATGCGGGAGGGCTACAAAAAGAAAAATCAATCCAATATCAAACAAACCAATTTTATTCTTATTCTACTTTTTATCGCAATTTATCCTTTTTGCATTAGTTTTAGCTTATCAACGAGTTCTTCAAGCTTCGACGGGCTGCATCACTTTGATCTCCGTCAAATCCTTGCAAGTTCCGCGTGGGAGTACCTCTGAGCCTTGGCATCCGGGCGCATCGTTGTTGCCTCGTTCAGCTCTGCTCTAGTTATCTTGATCAATTCTCAATCCCAGCATCCGGGTGCATCGCCGTTGTCTGGATTGGATCTTGTTCTAGTTATCGTCCTTGTCGATTAACTGGTCAAATCGACTGGCACGTCTCCGGATATCGAATTTCGGGTATAAGCCCGAGGTGTTCGCAGATCCTGACGCTTTTTGTGTCAACACCTCTTTTGGCACGCTCGGTGGGACACGATTATACAAATCTACACATCTATCATGGGTGACCACGCTGACGTTAACCAGAGGAACGTCATTGAAGTCTCTGAGGCCGATCTGAAAGATGATCAGAAGCAAGCCATGGAGCGGGCTATGGAGGAATACAAGCAGTTATATCTCAAATCCTTCAGCCTCAGCAGGAGCGGCGAAGCAATCCAGAAGCAAGATCCGCCGTTGCCATGGCAGGTCATGTACGATGCCAATCCTGATAAGCTACAGGAGATGGTTAATGCTGCTGTAAGTCAAGCATTAATTAGCCACTCCAACGTGCTGTCCAATACTGTCTACAATGCTGTTGCGTAATCATTCAAGGAAGGACATGCACCGCAATATGTTGGTCCAGCGTACCATCAACCTGGATTGGCATCTATAAGCCCATCGGCAGCCCCAATGGCGTCTTCCACTCCTGTGGAACCGTCTGCCGATGTGGCTACATCGCCAAGACCGAACCCTGGCAGCGTCACCAAGCTCAACACAGACCCAGCGGTGTCGACAATTTCAGGACCAGCCCCCGCTAACTGGTGGGGATACGGTATGCCTCTGAATCCATATGCTGGTTCTAATCTGGTGCAGGGAGATAGTTCAGCGTGGAGGAACGCTATGGCATCGGCAACACAGTCATAGCCGATGGCCCCCATGATGCACAACTCTGCGCCTGCTCCAACCGTGCAAGTGCCATCAGAAGATCTTCAAGTAATTCCTAAGATGCCTCTGATGCCACCATTGGCAAGCTCTGTGCCGATGCAGCACATTATAACAGCTAGCAGTCAACCTCTGGTGACGAATTCTCAAGCTGGGATGCTCCTTCCCCAAGGTAATCTTGTGATTGATTGCTCCAGAATACAAGAGCCACATGCTCCAGTCAGCTATCAGCCATCGGTAAGCCATATGCCGATGATTTATAATCCTGGGTGGGTCAACCAGCCGCCAGCTCAACAGCCTGGCGTGTCAATGCATCATTATGGAGGCCCAGCGCATACTCAGAGCGGACCATCGGTGCAGCAACCGATGAATGCGACGATTCAGCCTAATCCGCCAAGTGTGCAAAACTATCCATCGGTAAGTCAACTGATGCAGAGTGTTCAGATGACTGGTGCTGCGCCCATGACTACTCCGCATCATCTTCAAGAGGCGCATCAGCCAGCTCCACCAGTCAACAACCAGCCAATGAGTCGGCAAGAGCAGGATGCATATTGGGTTGGTAAGATTGCCGAAGTTATGAAAGAACAATTCGGCATCAAACCCAAGGTCAATACATACTCTTATCGGACTCCGTATCCTCTGGCATATGACTTGATTCCTCTCCCAAATCGGTACAAGGTGCCTGATTTTACCAAGTTCTTCGGCCAAGACGACACGTCAACAATGGAGCACATCAACCGCTTCATTATCCAGTGCGGGGAGGCTGTCAGCAGGGAGGAATTAAGGGTGATATTGTTCTCTTCATCATTGTCTGGATCAGCATTCACATGGTTCATATCATTGCCTCCAAACTCTGTAATCACATGGGCCGATCTAGAGAGGCAATTTCATAAATACTTCTTCGCTAGCATACATGAGAAGAAACTTACCAATTTGGTCAAAATGAGGCAACGCAACGATGAATCGGTAGAAAGCTTTGTTCAGAGGCTACGGGACATGAAGAATAAGTGTTACAGTCTGGTGCTTGATGATCGGCAACTGGCAGATTTGGCCTTCCAAGGATTACTGCCGCACATCAAGGACAAGTATGCGTCCCAAGAGTTCGAAAGCCTAAGTCATCTGGTGCAAAGGATTGCCGATCAAGATATCAAAACCTTTGAACCCAGGAAAACTTGGAACAAGAAGGTGACCTTCATCGGGAAAGAAGAAGACTCTGGGTTAGATGAAGAGTTGAGCGTCGATGCGGCTGAATGGGTAAAGGATAAGAAGCTTGTGTCTTGTCCGTTCGGCCAAAAAGAAACTGAAAGGTTCACCTTTGACATCACCAAGGCCGATAGGATGTTTAACTTATTGCGGCAAGAGGGGCGAATCAAGTTGGCACCCAACCAAGTGATTCCATCGGCTGAAGAGCTCAAGAAGATTAGGTACTGCAAGTGGCATAATGCAACCTCACACAGTACCAATGACTGCAAAGTGTTTAGGTAGCAGTTGCAGTCAGAGATTGAATCTAGGCGTATTAAGTTTTAAAGTTCTAAAGTCCAGAAACCGATGAAGATAGATCAGCACCTGTTCCCAAACAATATGGTGGAAATCAGTGAGAAAACCAGAGTGCTGACATCGAAAGCTGCCAGGAAGAACTCATCGGTAGATCCTAACCACCAAGTACCTAAGCGCGACGCAAGAAGGTTTGTCGATAATAGAAAGGGTAAGAAGGTTGCCGATGAAAGCAGTAGTGCCAACAGGGCTCCTGGGATTGTAATCACACACAAGAAGCCAAGGCGAGATCATCGGCAATCACGTGAAGAGCGATATCGGCAAGAAGAAGAGGAGCATCGGGAATGGCTTCGACATAAGGACCACTGGAAGTGTCCCTTCTTCGTTCACTGTTGGGAAGAAGGCATCAAGCTTCCCACTGCCGATAATTGTCCAGAGTGCAATGGGTATTACACTGCCGATCGGTCAGATAAGAGACCTTGTTTTGATGATCAGGCACCCAAGTACGCCGAGCCACTCAGAGAGAACAGATCGGCACATGACCAACTGGGGGGCAAGCTCAGTGCCCATGACAGGCTTGGCAGGCGTGTTGATCAAGGGGAGCTGGAGGAGATGGCCAATGCAAGAGTACTTGACGAGGAGATATTCTCCAAAGATCCCAACATCGGAAGAAGTGCTGATGCAAGCAGTGGAAGGCAGCACCAACCCGTCTGGAAAACCAAGCTTCCTCAGTGGTGCCCTAAGGGTCTGACCAAGACTCAGAAAAGGAGGATTCAGCGCCAGCGCCGTGATGATCTGTATGATGATGAAGAACCCCCAAGGGAAAAGCAGTGGAGGCCAAAGTGCAAGGACAGGGATCCATCGACGGTCATAAACATGGTCGTCATGTTGTCGATGGAGTTCATGGCACCCGTCAGTGATGATGAAGAGACTGCCGATATGGCGCAATTGGTGCTGGATCCGATGACGGCTGTCTTTGAAAAGCCTGTTGATGATGAGAGGCAGCATCTGAGGGCTCTGTTCGTTAAGGGCAAAGTGGATGGGCAGCCGATGACAAAGATGCTGGTGGATGGCGGCGCGTCAATCAATATAATGCCATATGTCGTGTTCAGAAAGCTTGGGAAGGGCGACCAAGACTTAGTCAAGACCAACATGAAGCTCAAGGACTTCGAAGGCAACGTGTCGACAGCTATGGGGGCAGTGTGTGTTGACTTAACCATCGGCAGTAAAACTTTGCCGACGACATTCTTTGTGATCAGTGGCAAAGGCACCTACAACTTGCTGCTAGGAAGGGATTGGATCCATGTCAATTGTTGTATCCCTTCTACTATGCATCAGAGCTTGGTACAATGGATCGGAGACAAGATTGAGGTCGTCAGCAGTGAAGCCCCATCTACTGTTGCATCGGCAGAATCGGAAACTTATGAGCAGACCAGGTGCATATCTGGTGAAGCCTGGGATAGAGAATTCCTCAGAGTTGCCGATTACCGCATCAAACCGATCCAAGCAGACGATCCTGAAGAAGAGTTTTAATGGATCGGTTCGCTGACGATGGAAAGCTGGGGCAGGGCTTCACGTCTGCCGATGATTTACTTGAGATTGACATCGGCGATGGTAGTAAACCTAGGCCTACTTTTATTAGTGCTAAGTTAGATTCCCAATGTAAGCAGCAGTTAACCGATTTATTGAAAGAAAATAAAGATTGTTTTGCTTGGGATTATACAGAGATGCCTGGTTTAGACCGATCAATAGTTGAACATCGGTTACCCATCAAGTCTGGTTTCCAACCACATCGGCAACCTGCACGCCGATGCAATCCTACTATTTTACCCGACATCAAGGCTGAGATTACCAAGTTAATCGAAGCTGGGTTTATTCGGCAGTGCCGATATGCCGATTGGATTTCTAATGTGGTTCCTGTATATAAAAAGAATGGAAAACTTCATGTGTGTATTGATTTCAGGAATCTCAACAAGGCTACGCCGATGGACGGCTATCCGATGCCCGTTGCCGATCTGCTGATCGATGCTGCTGCTGGACATCAAATTATTAGCTTCATGGATGGCAATGCTGGGTATAATCAAATATTCATGGCTGAAGAAGACGTATCCAAGACTGCTTTCCGATGTCCGGGTCACGTCGGCTTATTTGAATGGGTAGTCATGACTTTTGGCTTGAAGAATGCCGGTGCTACTTACCAGAGAGCAATAAATTTTATCTTTCATAAGTACATCGGCACAATAGTTGAAATCTACATTGATGATGTGGTGGTTAAGTCTGGAGACTTCGGGAAGCATCTTGCCAATTTGCGAAAAATATTGGAGTGCACAAGGGAGCATGGGTTGAAAATGAATCCTAACAAGTGTGCATTTGGCGTATCGGCAGGGCAGTTCTTGGGTTTCATGGTGCATCAAAGAGGTATTGAAATCGGCAGAAAGTCTATTGATGCAATTAACAAGGTGGTTACTCCTACAAACAAGACTGAGCTGCAATCTTTGATCGGCAAAATCAATTTCATCAGAAGGTTTATATCCAACTTGTCTGGTAAGATTAAGTCCTTTAGCCCTCTGTTAAAGTTGAAAGCCGACAAGAGTTTACATGGAAAGAAGAGCAACAATCATCCTTAGAGGAAATTAAGAAGTATTTAGTAAATCCTCCAGTCTTGGTTCCACCTCAACATGGGAAGCCTTTCAGGTTGTATTTGTCTGCCGATGACGGTGTTATCGGATCAGCCTTAATTCAAGAATTTGAAGGGAAGGAATGTGTAATATATTACCTAAGCAGACGGTTGGTGGATGCTGAAACCAGGTATTCGGCCATAGAAAGATTGTGCTTGTGTTTATACTTCTCTTGCACAAAACTGAGGCATTATTTATTGTCGGCTGAATGCACTGTTATCTGCAAAGATGATGTGGTTAAGTACATGTTGTCGATGCCGATATTAAGTGGACGAATCGGTAAGTGGATTCTGGCACTGTCAGAGTTTGACCTAAGGTATGAATCGGCTAAGGCTGTTAAGGGTCAGGTAATGGCCGATTTTGTTACTCAACATTGTAATATGGTGAGCTCTGTTCAGATTGCTCCTTGGAGTTTATTCTTTGATGGGTCTACGTGTAAGGATGGAGCAGGTATCGGTATTCTCTTGATTTCACCCCGAGGACAGAAGTATGAAATCTCGTTGCCGATTATTGCTACTTCAACAAACAATCAGGCTGAGTACCAGGCTCTACTTAAGAGGTTAGAATTACTCAGGGAAGTGCGTGCCGATGCTGTTGAAATCTTCGGTGATTCCATGTTGGTGATTAATCAATTGATCGGGACATATGAATGCCGAAGTGAAGTTTTGATTGCCGTCCATGAACGGTGTTTGCAGTTGTTAAGGGAATTCAAAGAGTATCGCCTTGGGCACATTTCAAGGTTGCATAATGAAGAGGCCAATCGGTTGGCACAGAATGCTTCAGGGTACTAACCGATTCAAAAAGTCACGACATCGGTAACGATTGCCGATGATTGGAAAAAAGAGATTGCTGATTACTTGAGGGACCCGTCTAAGAAAGTTGAGAGACGTCTGAGGTTTCAGGCTACTAAGTATGTGCTCCTCGACGATGAGTTGTATTATTGGACGATTGATGGAGTTTTGCTTAGATGCCTCAGCAAAGAGGAATCAAAAGAGTTGATGGGTGAAATCCATGAAGGTGTATGTGGAGCGCATCAATCGGCATTCAAAATGAAATGGATGATTAGGCGGAATGGGTATTATTGGCCGACAATCCTTGAAGATTGCTTCGACTATTTCAAAGGGTGCCAGGACTGTCAGAAGTTTGGTAATGTGCAAAGGGCACCTGCATCGGCAATGAATCCTATAATCAAGCCTTGGCCGTTCAGAGGATGGGCTATTGATCTCATCGGCCAAATTTATCTGCCATCAACTAAGGGGCATAAGTTTATTCTTGTTGCTACCGATTACTTCACTAAATGGGTTGAAGCAATTCCTTTGAAGAAGGTGACATCGGCAAACATGGTGGATTTCGTTAAAGAACACATTGTTTACCGATTTGGTATTCCTCAGACTATTACTACCGATCAAGGAACCATGTTCACATCGGGAGAATTTGATGACTTTGTTGCTGGCATGGGTTTCAAGGTGTTAAACTCTTCTCCTTATTATGCTCAAGCTAATGGTCAGGCTGAAGCAACTAATAAGGGAGTTATTAAGCTTATAAAGCGCAAGATTGAAGAAAACCCTAGAAGGTGGCACGTGGTGTTAAACGAAGCCTTATGGTCATATCGGATGGCTTGTCATGGTGCGACCAAAGTCTTGCCGTATCAGTTGGTCTATGGACACGATGTTGTCCTGCCTTGGGAAATTAAAACTGGTTCTAGGCGATTATCTTTTCAGGATCAATTGACGACCGATGATTATGCTACCCTAATGAAAGATGAGTTAGAAGATTTGGCAAGTCATCGGTTGAGGGCATTGATTAGCATTGAAGAGAATAAGAAGAGGGTTGCCAGATGGTATGACAAGAAAGTAAAGGTAAAGGAATTTGCTGATGGTGATTTGGTTTGGAAGTTGATTTTGCCGATCGGGACTAAGAGCTTGAAATTTGGAAAGTGGTCCCCTAATTGGGAAGGCCCTTATCGGGTAAAACAATCTGCTCCTGGCAATGCTTACATTTTGGAAACTCTCGAAGGAGTTGCGTTCTCTAGAGAGATCAACGGCAAATACTTAAAGAGGTATTACCCTAGCATATGGGTAGATGCATAGCATGCTCGTTTGAATGCCGATGAAAGAGAAAATTATGACACATCAGTAAAAGCGCGTAAACGTTATATTACAAGAGTCAAAATCAAGTGTCAGAGTTACATTTGCCGATACAACAAATGGATTACAACAAAGAGTGGATGGCTGATATCGCACGCAGGCGAATTTGTTCTATCTCGTCCATCTCCTTGGCGTCGGCATCGGCAGAGCTCTCGACTGGCTTGATCTTCTTCTTTAGCATAATAGCTTGTTGGGCATCTGGTCCCTTTCTTGTCGCAGAACCCTGATGGCGTCCGACAGTTGGGCTTTCTGTTGGTTGGTTGCGTTCAAAGCCTCATCAACCTTTTGCAACTCAGCCAACAACTCCTCCTTCTTTGCTGATAGCTGAATGATTTTTTGATCGAGGTTGGAGCTAGAGACTTCTGCCTGACCGATGCTCTTGTGCTTTTCATCGGCAATGGTTTTAAACTTGAGCTTCTCCTCCTCGGTCTTGGATTGGGCAGCCCTATCGGCAATGCGACGGGAAAGCCTCTGATACTGGATTTGCTTGCTGTCGAGGAAGGTTGCCTGGAAAAGGATTTCTTCCATATCGGCAGGGAGGTGGCCTTGGATATCCTTGAAAGCGATCCTTGCTGCCGATGAATCCTGAATGAGTTGGGGTGTGTCTTGCAGCAGCAAGGAAAGTAATGCTTCAAGCTTGGTCTTGACCTCTGCCGATAAAGCTGGGACAGAGCTCTCTTCCTCCTCATCGTCTTCGGGGATGTCGATTGCAAAGGAGAACCGGCTATCCGCTCAAACGGGGCCTTGGTGTTCATCTTCATCTTGGGGGTTGAGACTGAAGGATAAGAGACTGTCCGGAGAGTCTTGAGCCTGAAAACAGAGGAGTTAAAATATGCCGATTGTAAAATTATACTATGAGCTTTAGGGTGATTGACTTACCATCTTGAAGCAGATCTCCTGTCTAGGACTTGGCATGGTGGAAAGTCCGGCCTCATCCTGGAAATCGGCAGCGGTTGCCGATGATTGAGCCTCTGCTGGTGGCGACGTCGCTCTCTCATCGGGAACTTCGGCCGACGGTGCCGGTGCAGATGTTGCCTCCGCTGCTACGACGGGTGGAGTTGTTTCCTCATCGGGAACTTCGGCTGATGGCGCCGATGCCGATGCCGCCTCAGTTGCTGCAGCGGGTGTTGTCTCCTGATCGGGGACGTCGTCCATCGGGTGATCAGGGACTGGAGCCGATAAAGGTTCTGTCGATGACGCGCCGGCGGTTGGTGGTGCAACTGGAGCCGATGGCGGTCCTGCTGGTGGCGCATCGACAGTTAATGGTACAGCTGGAGCCGATGGCGAAGATGGGCTAGCCAGCCTCAGACGCCTCTTCTTCCTTGGCGCAGCAGCAGGGGATCCAACCCGTTTTGACGAAGAATGGGGGGCATCGGCAACAGGACTGGGAGGTACTTGTCTTCTTGAAGCAGCTGCCGATGACCACATTGCCTGAGAATATAAAGCAAGTTATACAAAATAAAATGTCGCCGATAAAATAGTATGTAATCGGTATGGGTAAAGATGGGTTTACTACATGAACCCGCGTCAGGGCAGTAGCAGCGGCCGATGTAGCCTTGGCTTTTGCAGGTGTCGGCGTAGGTACCTGTTGAGGCGTGAAGGCAGCCAGCGAAGGAGCTTTGTTGCCAATGATTGATATGGGACCCATTATCCGAAGATTGAAGGGCCTGCCACTGTTGCTCATTGCGGGAATCGGATCATCGGCCTGTCAAGCGCAAAAGGGTTAAGTGCCGATGATGGAAGCAAAGTAATAAGGAACGCATCGGAATAGAGACTTACTGCGTCATCGGGGATGATGTGATTGGCGTCAATCATGTGCCGATAATAGTGCGACGACTTAGCAAATAATTGGTGCCTCCATTCTTGCCACCAGGACTTGTATTCGTTCGTGATGAAGGAGGTTGGTGACCAGGAGGACAAGTCAATGTCTGATATATTGGCATCGGGAGGAAGATTGATGACCTTGTTCCAGTCTAGAGCACTGGAAATTGTCTGCCTGGGCTTCACTACTTTGGAGTAGCAGAGTTTGATCGGCAGTTGGCCAAATGCCAGTTGTCTCGCTGCTGCCGATGGGTAGTAGAACTCATAAGATGGAGGGGCATTCTTCTCGGATCCGAAGATGTTTACTGGAATAGCTCGGGGAGTGATGCTGGCCTTCATGATTGCTTGTTTCTCAGGCAAGTTCCCATCGGTTAGGTTGAATAGCAGCGGGAACTGATTGTTTTCGTCAAGATATGGCCACCAGAGCCGTTCCGTGGAGGAAAGTCCAGGATAAAACTTCTGAAAAAATGAGCCGAACTGCTCTGTATCGGCATCGGTCCTTGGCAGCACTATGATAGCCTCTCCAAAATTGAGTGGAGGGCGAGTTGCCGATTCATCATCCCTATACTGATGGTCTTCCGATATATCCCTCAGGAATTGTTGGGCGAACAGATCGAACTGAAGGGCCTTGTGCATATGTGCATTCAGCCACATGTTGACAAACCACCAGGGACCTCCAAGATTGCCGATGGGTTCTCCTAGCAGTAACTTCTGGGATACCTGATGTAGAAGGCGGTATACCGATCCAAGAAGATATATGCCTAAGGGAAGTCTTGTCCCATCGGCAAGTAGCTCAGCTATAGGGAGGTGCATGGTGGTCGGTCCGACAGTCTTGCCGTAGAAGATGAACTTTTCCAGTCTTGCCGCTGGTTTACCGATCTTGTCTTCTGGTATTCATTGATGTAGCCTGTCCAGCCACCGATGTTCTGGGTGTTTACCTTGTACTCAGCCTTTCTGTTGAACAGAGTGAAGGTATCGGCAGAGGAGATGTCCAAGACTGTCAACATATGGACATCGGCAAGGGTAGGGGTGGCTGGTCCGTGTCGGAAAAGGAAAGCATTCATGGTGTCCGACCAGAAAAAGGAGGCAGCCATCAACATGTTCTCATTCTTCTCCATATCGGCAATGGAGAGCCTGATGCACTGGTCCAAGTTGCGCTCTTGCCAGTATACTTGCTGCGCTCTAGCAACCCTGAGGTAACAATTTTTCCACCCCTTGGTAGGCTTGGGCCATGACCGAAAGGCATCCTTCCACAATCCTAGGCCGAAACACTCAGATCTGAAGGGTACCCGGTTGGTTTCTGCATTGATTATGAAGGTGGGGTCTGGATTGCCCATGGGGCCTAGGAAGCTGAAGTTGGAATCAGCAAGCGGGATGACTACCTTGTTGTACAGTTCCTAGGGTTCGAAGAAAAGAAAGGGAAGAATCAAAAAAGGAACGGGAATGATTCTAGATTCGTGCGGAAAAGAACCAAAAGGAGGTTGGATTAGGAAGAGAGTAGGTTTTACCTTGGGGATGTCGACTTGGATCACCATTGGAGCAGAAGGAGTGCTTGCGGTTCGTCCTTGGATTGCGGAAAGGAACTATTGCTCGAGCTCGTGTTCTTCGGAGGCGCCGGAGGTTGAAGACGAAGGCAGAGTGTGAAAGTGAAAATGAACTCGGGGTAAAAGGTAGTGTGGATCCCGGTAACTTTTATAAGCTTACTCAGGGGCATTTTGGGGTTCCGGTTCACACTGTGCAGGAATGTGGGGAGACCCGCGGTAGATACACGTGGTGATCGAGGTGATCTGCAGCTGTTTGTGCTACAATCGAGGGATTTTATTATTAAATTGCGGTTCCACGCATGGGGATCGAGGAAACTGTGCATTTATCTCAAAGGTAACGGCTACAGCAACGGCTACAGTAGAGAGAATTTTGGCACATAAAGTTATACGCTCCGAAACTGGGGGGCATGTGTGGACACCGTTTTTCAGCACATGTCAAATGAGCTAAGGCTTGACTGGTCAGCGGCCGTTCTCCATCGGCATCGGGAAATCGTGAACCAGTATTGCCGATGGGAGTATGTTGCGGGAAGACTAAGTGTGTTGCCGATGGAGGCTGGATGGTCCTTGCCGACAAAGGTTAATTGGTGAAGTTAGAACGCCTGGGCTATAAACTTGCTGTTGCCGATTGCCGATGAGGAGACATTGCTGATTGCCGACGAAGAGTGGTTGCCGATTGCCGATAGGGACTGATTGGTGAAGACAAGTGGCCGATCGGGAAATATTACCGAAGTTGATAGGCATAGGATGCCGATGAGTACAGGGTGACTTAGCGCGTGGTGTCAGCGGAAGAGTACTGGTGGCCAAGGAAGGAAACTGCGGATTGAAGGGATCTGCCGATGGAAAGTTTCCATCGAGGAGAAGTATAAGGAAATTGGTGTTTTGTACCAGTATTATTATGGTAGTTTGAGTCCGGCTCTTGCATGAGTCGTTTATTTTCCTTTAAAATAGGTGTGTTTGTTTTAGGAAAATAATATTATTGTTTTAGATCCGACTCCTGCGCGAGTCAGTTTCCTTAAAGTTAGGAGTTTGTTTTAGGAAGGGTACGAGTCGTGTCTTTGTACAACTCTCCATGCGGGAGTATAAATATGTGCCCGAGGGCTACAAAAAGAAAAATCAATCCAATATCAAACAAACCAATTTTATTCTTATTCTACTTTTTATCGCAATTTATCCATTTTGCATTAGTTTTAGCTTATCAATGAGTTCTTCAAGCTTCGACGGGCTGCATCACTTTGATCAAGCCTCAATCCCAGCATCCGGGCACATCGCCGTTGTCTGGATTGGATCTTGTTCTAGTTATCGTCCTTGTCGATTAACTGGTCAAATCGACTGGCATGCCTCCGGATATCGAATTTCGGGTATAAGCCCGAGGTTTCGCTGATCCTGACGCTTTTTGTGTCAACACATGTCTTCCTGTCAGCAACATTCCTGTTTCTATTGGCATCATCCCCTTGCTTTCAACAGCGTCTTCCTGCCTCCATCGGCAACAAATCCCTGTCTTCAGCAACATCTTTGCCTTTATCAACAATCTGACTGGTAATATCCCGATACCGATAAGGAATGACAACTACCCTTTTGCCGATTGACACAAGCTTTGGCTCATATTGACACGTGTCAAAAAACGTTGTGAACACATCCTTCTTCACAATCTTGGAGGCTTGGTATGATACATCATCATCACCATCGGAGCTACTTGATTCAACATCCACTTGAGAGGCTTGCTCTTTGCTCTTCTTTAGCTCCTCCTCCTTAGCCTTGAGCTCCTTCTTGAGCTTCTTTACTTCTCTTCTATGAAGCTTCTCGGCAAGCTTCAAGCTTTTGGCTTCATTGATTGCATCTTCTTCTTTTTGCTTTTTCTTTCCTTCTCTTCTCAATCTTCTTTCTTCTTTTCTTCTTGCTATCTCTCCTGCGGACATGCCAGTGGTGGTCAAGTACTTGTCCGTGTCCACACTATCATCGCTGCTATCCGTTGAGTGCAAGTCCACCTTCTTGGGGTCAACCATCCTGACACTGCCCTCTTCGGCCATTATCTCACACGGTTAAGTGCTTAATGAGATAACCAAGCTCTGATACCACTTGTAAGGACCTGATTAGCCTAGAGGGGGGGTGAATAGGCATGTTTAAAACAACTTGGCACTTTTCTGTTAGCATAGAGGCCGACACTGCCGGGCTTAAGTTCGGCACTGCCGGGGTGGCCGGCACTGCTGCTCACTGGGGCAGCACTGCTGGTCACCTGGACAGACCTGAGCACAATTCAAAATATAAAGAGAGAATGGAGATTGTGCTTGAATAGAAACCTTTCTAAAGGTGTAGGGAACCTCTAGCACCACCTAAAAGTGGTAGCAACACACCCACCGAGTAGATCGGGTCCAAACCCTAGAAATCACCTTGCAAACAATATATATATCAAAGAATAGAGACAAACACAAGGGGACATAAGATTTGACCCGTGGTTCAGCTTGCCACCAAGGCTTGCCTACGTCCACGTTGTTGAGGTGCGCCACACAAGGCTCAAGCTCACCACAAAGGCTAGCTCTTTCCTTGGTCTCAAGTCAAGAGAATGAACTCTTGAGATGAGGGGAAATGTATTAGCAAATAGGTGTTACAAACCTCCCTAGGCTGCCACATGAAGGAGGCAAGCTCATGGGCGACGCCTAGCCGGCTAGGAACAAAGCTCCAAGAGTAACAAACTCAAACCGCCGGCCACCATGCAAACCAAATGCTTGTAGGAGTTGAAGATCCGAGGGAGAAGCTTCTTCTCAAGCTTGGAGGCTCAATCTCTCAAAGGTTAATTGGAAATCAATGGAGGAGACTGGTTGAGCACCAAGGGAGAAGGGAGAGCAAGAAGAGAGCTCCTCTTTTCTATTTCACGAAGTAAGAGTGAAGCAATGGCAGAACTAGCCATAGGGGAGAAGTGAGAGGGTAAGAAATACCCCTCCACTGTCCAACAGGCAGATCAAATCGCGGCAGTGCCGTCCATAGGCGCGGCAGTGCCGGACTGCCCGGCACTGCCGGCCTGGCAGAAACAACAAAGGTTGGATCTTTGAATAGCTGGCTGATTTGCCTATATGTGGAGGTGTGATATGTTTGAATAGATATTGCATTTGGTTCACTTGTTGGCATGCGTGTTGAATCCCTCTTAATAGTACGGCATACCTAACTAAAATTCGAAATATGAAAATGAATTAAAGTCCTTTGAGCTTGTTGCCATGCACTTTTGTAATTGGAGGGGTCCGCCAACCTGCTCATCAACCTCCTTAAGATTTACTTGATTGTCATACTTGTAAAGTCTCATTAGTCTTCTAAATATGTTGTCATGTCACCAAAACCCACTTAGGGCTTGATTGTACTTTCAGGGAGAGGCTGCCAAAAGCTCTACGAAATACCAACCCGAACGTGGTGGACTACAAAGGCCTTACAGAGCTGTCACCTCTGGGGCTACCACAACTATCCGTACGATTGGGTGCAAACTCAGGTAAACTCTAGTCTAGACACCACGTCTACACTATCACTTACTACTCTAATCCGAATTCAAAACTAGAGCACTCAATACTAGCGGAGATCTCGTAAATAGAATAAAGTAAGAACTAAAATAAGATACTTAGAAATAATAAATGAAGAACCTAGAGATTGCTCAGAACCAGTTGCTGCAAAGGTATAATGTTGAGGAAGATCCGACAGATCCGGCTCCTCCTAGCTCTCTCCTCCTCTCTCTCACCTCTAATTACAACTAGATGTGCTAGAACTAGATCTAGACAACTAGAGGGACCTCTCTCCTTCTCTATAATTGAAACCTTAGCTTTTTCTCTGGAGAAGAATAATGAGATCAGATGATCCTCAGGGGGTTAGGGGCCTTGCTTATATAGCTTCCACAAATGAACGTGGGTCGTTGGATCAAACCGACCTATATGAAGGGTTTAGATTCATCCTTAAAGGCGGTGGAGCGCGATCCGCGAAGTTGACTCTGATTGGTTGCTGGCTCAGGGCGGGCGCCCTAGGGGTTAGGGCGGGCACCCTAACTCCGGGCATGATCCGCTTCCCGTTCGTTCTCGTGTCTTCTGGAACCCTCTAGAGTACAGAAATTGTGCGGTTGATAATTATCTCTATCTAAACATGACATGTGGGCCTTTCCTTGGTATTTCCTGATAACACCCTATAGAAATAGACATTCACCAAAACTCATGGAATTATATCAGTATAAACCCTAATTCTAGCTATTGGTTTCATTTAGATCCTTTTCCTTATTTAGTTGACGATTAAAATTGGCACTTAAGGACCGTCAACAGAGTGCCAGAAATTTGGTAAGATTCAGAAATCTCTGGAATCGGCTATGAATCCCATCGTTAATCCGTGACCATTCAGGGGTGATTGGTCAAGTGTTCACATCATCTAGCAAGGGGCATAAGTTTGTATTAGCGGCGACAGATTACTTCACCAAGTGGATTGAGGCCATTCCTCTAAAAGAAGCATTGTCAGCCAACATAATTGAGTTCGTTAGGGAACACATCATTTACTGGTTTGGTGTCCCTCAGACCATCACCACCGATCAAGGGACGATGTTCACGTCCAAAGAATTCGGCGACTTCGTGATTGGGATGGGTTTCAAAGTAATCAACTCATCCCCGTATTACGCTCAGGCCAATGGGCAAGCAGAAGCGTCCAACCAGATATTGATCAAGATAGTCCATGAGAAGATCCTGGAGTATCCTAAGTGATGGCATCTGATACTTGTAGAAACTCTATGGTCTTACAGGATGGCTTGTCATGGGTCAACCAAATGTTCACCTTACAAGCTAGTCTGCGGGCAGGAGGTTGTACTACCATGGGAGATGAGTGTCGGGTCTCAAAGAATCGTGCAGCAGGACAATCTAGAGGCCGATGATTATGAGAACCTCTTGATATGGACAACCTTGACAATCTAAGTCTGCATCGATTGAGGGCCTTGGAGAATATTGAGGCCAATAAACTCAGGGTCGCCAAATATTATGATCAGAAGGTCAGAGAGAAAAGGTTCAATCAAGGAGACTTGGTTTGGAAGGTCATTTTGCCCATCGGAACTAAGGATAGCAAATACGGCAAATGGTCACCAAACTGGGAAGGTCCTTATCGGATTACGAGAGGCGCTCCGGGTAATGCTTACTTCTACGAAACTCTGGAGGGAGAAGAGTACTCCAAAGCATTGTATGGGAAATACTTCAACAAGTACTACCCCAGCGTATGGGTCGATACACTATAGTCGATTGGATCAGATAGCCGATGTGATGTGTATCGCCTTGAGCACAAAAACAGTCGGCCTAGCTGTGTTCAGGGTCGTTAATAGTCGATACGGTATGTATCGCCTCTTGACCAAAAAGAAAAAGAAAGGGAGATAATATGGGTGTTGATGAGGCGAAAAGCTCTGACGAAGCAGAGGCGTACATACTGAAGAGTAGAACTGAAGTTCAAAGATCCCTTTATTAATAATAAACCTATTACAAGCTAATCGCCGAGGAACACTTTGCTAATGATGTCCTCGGCACGGGTAACACCGACTATCGCTTCGCCATTTCCTAGGAACCCAGGCTCCATGTCCTGGAGGTTGATGTCGGAGGTGGCCTCAGCGGCGGAGAGGGCCACAACAGCACCATGGCGGACACCATGGAGGGCAACCTCCTGAGCCCGATGTCGGATGTCCTGGAAGCGATGCCCCAAGGCCTTACCCCTGGCATTGATGGCGTCAGCGACGATGGTGGCAATCTAGCGCAGGTCCTCCAACTGCGCTATTAGCACTATGGAGACCAGAAAGGGGTAAGGATGCTACAAAGGGGCAGAAAGAATCTAGAATGGATGACCAGGAAAGAGGTGTCTTACTTTCCACCATGTTATCAGCTGCAGATAGCTGGGAAGGACCGAGAACGGCGACCAGAGGGGGGGTGAATGGGAGCCTCAAATTTCTCTCGAAATATTTGGGCCACTCTACCAAAAAACCAAACCCAGTTGCTGGGTGCTCAACCTCCCCGAGCAACGCGAGCGGGGATTCAGACGAAAACGAGCAAATGAAAGCTCACCGGCAGTGGAGGAAAACTCACCGGAAACCCCCAAGAAGAGTTCTCAAACCCTTATGAGAAAGAGGTAAGAATTCCAAGCAAAACAACCCAAAAGACAGGCGTCGGACGCTGGACAGCAGGGCGACGGACACTGGAAGACAGCGCGACGGAAGCTCCAGGGCAGGGCGTCGGACGCTGGCGACGGACGCTTAGGCGAGCGTCCGTCGGCCTTCCAGAGAGCACTGCAGAAGAGAAGCAGACGGCTGGTCGTCGGACGCTGGGTGACAGACGCTTGGGTGAGCGTCCGTTGGCGTCAGACTCTGGGCGACGGACGCTGGGGTGAGAGTCTGTCGGCCTACCAGAGAGCTCAGAAAAACGGGCAGAAAAACGCCACGCGACGGATGATCACGACGGACGCTGGCGTCAGCACGACGTAGCGTCCGACACCTCGACGGACCGTCCGACGCCCAAACTCAGAGCGTCCGACGCCCCCGAGCAGAACGCAGAAAACGCAAAAAAGGTTTTCTCTCCGCCAAATCTTCCCAAAACTCAACCAAATGATCACCAGCTGCAACCAAACTTTGTAGGCATGATCCTAGTGCATTTGGAGAGCTATCCCGAAGAAATCATCGCTCAATTTGGAGAGGATAAACGAGAACACTCGGATTTGGGGGAGAAAAGGCAAAACGAAGAACACCGCAAAGAAAATGCCCGATCTGTGTACTCGAGAGGTTTGAGGATGGATCCTTTGGTGCAAAGATGCTCCTCTCGAATACGAACAACTTGGATCAAATGGATTTCGCAAAGCTACTCTCTACAAAGAGATATCATCTCGTGAAAAAGAGAGAGCAAAAGCAAAACGCGAAGAACACAAGCAAAACGGGGACACAATCACGAAATCGAAGCCACCATGGCTTACGGAGGTCACGGCCTCCGATTCCTCGCAACAAACTCAAGTTCTTACAAAGGTTGGTGGAAGCAACCTAGGGATCTCATGAACTAGAGAGAGGGTAGAGAGAGAGAGAGTTGGGGCAAATGATTAGGGTACAACAGATGGGATGAGGATACCCCTTCATCCCCTATTTATCAGGGCTTTGGCTATTTCCCAAAGACCCCCCTAGATACATGACCGAATTACCTAGCCCTAAGACATTGTAATCCAAGTCGATAACTCTCAGCCACTCGTTTGAATGGATGGCCCCGCTTCCTCCCAGGAGTTGCCGTCGTCTCGATGCAACCTCTAGGATTCCGCCACGTGCCATCCCCGCTTCCTCAGAAGCTCCGCCCGGGTTTTGAGGCCCAAACCCGCGAAACCCGCCACCGGTAGCTTTGGACTCAACTACCGAACCCCTTTGCGGCCCAAACTCGGAAACCGACGCGGATGGTTTTGAGGCCCAAACCACTAAACCACTCGACGCGAGCCACCTTGTCTTCGCCCGGTCAGACTTTGAGTCCCCTGAGCCTCCTCTCGACTCGCGCGTCCACCGTCTTGACTTGGTCGACTCGGTCTACCTCCATGTCTTCTCGCACTCGTCGGTGCCAAGTACTAGACACCACAGCTAGTCCGCCGGCGCCCATGGTCCCTCAGTCCGAGCCCCGCTTCCACCCTTCATCGCTCTCAGTCCATCGGCACGGCAAGCCTCTACTCTACCTTCTCCACGCCATTGACCACTGTCACTAGGCATAGTACCTGCACACCACAAGCCGATAGACAGACACACATTTGCTTTCGCAAAGATTAGTAGTAAGCCACTCAAACTGAAACGCTCAAGTGTTGGGCAATGACTTATCACAAAACTGAACATACATGGGTACTTATCCACCATGTGTTCACAATCTCCCCCTTGATGAGTGCATTGTCAACACAAGTGTATTTCAGATTTGAGCCACAAGGTAAAGCTCTCCAAATGACCAAAAGCTACGAAAGCCAAAACGGGGTCACTTGAGAGAAGCAAAACGCATCAAAAACTTGGTTCCCAAAGACATGGGCAACGGCTCGGCGCAACCAAGCAAAACAAAGCTAGCCCTCAAGAAGAGGCAGAAACGGGCTCAACACCGCTAGCAAGCCAAAGATACCAATCAAAGCTCTCAAAGCTCAGAATACCAATTGAAGCACTAAGGGAGCTCAAAGATACCAATTAAAGCGCATAAAACTCAAGAAGCCAATCGAAACCTGTCGGAGCCAAAACACAAGCTAGACCCTCCAGAAGAGGAAAAGGCTCCCCGTGGGCGAAAGCATACTCAAGATACCAAAAAAAGGTGAAAAGAGTCAAAAATGCAAGATTTTCACAAAATGCACATTTTCTCCCTCTTGATCACATATCTCTCCCCCATGATTTCTTCCCATAATGCACAACTCTCCCCCTTAAGTGTAGATGGAGAGCAATGCACATCTCTCCCCCTTGTTGACACATGAATCTCATCAAAGCTCAAAACTCAAGAACCGGCCACAAATGTCATGATATACAAAATGAGTGCAACAAGCTTCATACATAGAGCTAAGACAATGAAAGGATGCTCTAAGTGATGTGGAGTGAGAATAGGAAAAGCTCTACGTGCCCAACTAAGACTCAGGTTGAGCTAAAGATCACTTTAGAAGCTATTTTAGAGAGCATTACATGTGTGAGCAAGGAATGGGTATCACCTCCTAGAGACAACTAGACATGGCAAACAAGATAGGACCTATCTCAAAGCAATCTCATGTATAGCAAGTAAAACTATCCCTAGCAAAGTTCATACAACAAACCAATGACCCAACTGAATGAATTTTTCAAATTTCAGAGTTTTGTAGCCAAATGTCAGTTTTAGGCACATTTAAGTTGTATGCGAGTGGTTGTAAGCAAAGTGATGCCACTGCTTACCAACCGAGCGAAGTCAAAGGACTTAACACACCGGTTTTGGTCATACATGACACCGCTCAAGTATCAACCCATATGGGAAGCAGTCTCGAACACACGGTGAAGTGCTCACAATGCAAACCCAACTCGATCTTTCCAATTCACAAAATAGAGAGCAATTTCATTTTATATCAATTTTAAGCATGGTGCTCAATGGAAGTGAATGAAATAGTGAAGTGCCATAGTTACAAGCTATATATAAGGCAGCCAAGAAGGATCTTCAAAAGCCTACACATGCTATTGCCATTTCAGAGGTGACATGGGGAATTAAATTCAGTTTTAAAGCTTTTCTAACTTAGCTCTATTGCATATCAAGAGATCAAAGAGAGTCTAAGTTAGGCAACACCATAGACACATAAAACACCTCAAACAGAGCATAGATTCATTATATCGGCTATAGGTATGAAGCTTGAAATGAACTATGTTACAAATGCAAAATGCAATGACACCTATTAACAACTAAAAAGACACCAATTAAAAGAAAGAGAAAGAAGAGGCAAATAAGAACCAAAATAACTAAGATACACAAAGCTTTCCTCCTCTAAAAAGGAAAGCAAACACCCAACTCACCCCGAAGACGAGAAAATATAGCTTGATCGAGAGGTTTTGTGAGAATATCTGCAAGCTGGTTTTGGGTATTGACATGCCAGAGGTCAATGTCGCCCTTCTCATAGTGATCTCTCAAGAAGTGAAAACGAACATCAATGTGCTTGGTCTTAGAGTGAAGCACGGGATTTTTGGCTACACTAATGGCACTCGTGCTATCGCAAAGCAGAGGCACTTTAGTAAGCTCAAGACCAAAATCCTTCAAAGTCGCAATCATCCAAAGCATCTGCGAACAACAGCTAGCCGCGGCAACGTACTCAACTTCACACGTCGACTGTGCCACGCTAGACTGTTTGCGAGAAGACCAAGACATCAGAGAAGATCCGAGAAACTGGCAAGTCCCAGAAGTGGACTTCTGATCAAGACGACAACCGGCGAAATCAGCATCAGAATAACCACAAAGCACAAGAGAGGAGGAGGCGGAAAACCAAAGTCCAAATTTTGGAGTGAAGCGCAAGTACCTCATGATGCGTTTCACCGCCTGCTTGTGCGATGTCCGTGGGGACGCCTGAAAGCGAGCACACAGGCAGACGGCGAACTGAATGTCCGGCCAGGTCGCCGTCAGGTACAGAAGCGACCCGATCATGCTGCGGTACTCCGTCTTGTCCACCGCTTCTCCTTCCTCATCCGCATCCAAGGCAGTAGTAGTTGACATAGGCGTTGAGAGGGGCTTTGCCTCACCCATGTCAAACTTCTTCAAGATATCCTTCGTGTACTTGCCTTGGTGCACAAACGTCCCTTCTCGGGTTTGCTTGATTTGCAACCCGAGAAAGAAAGTCAACTCTCCCATCATGCTCATCTCAAATTCCCTGCTCATAAGATCTGCAAACTTGGCAATAAGAGCATGAGAAGAACCACCAAAGATGATATCATCCACGTAAATTTGGACAAGGAGAGTGTCTTTGCCTTGCTTGAGGAGAAACAATGTCTTATCTACCGATCCCATTTTAAAACCCTTAGCAAGCAAAAACGTTTTCAACCTATCGTACCATGCTCTAGGGGCTTGTTTCAAACCATACAAAGCTTTGTGAAGTTTAAAAACATGGTTTGGAAACTTGGGATTTTCAAAACTGGGAGGTTGTCTAACATACACTTCCTCCTCTATGTAGCCGTTTAAGAAAGCACTTTTAACGTCCATTTGGAAAAGTTTAAAACCCTTAGAAGCCGCAAAAGCTAGAAGGATTCAAATGGCTTCCAAACGAGCTACGGGAGCAAAGGTTTCCTCATAGTCTATTCCCTCCTTCTGATAAAAGCCTTGAGCTACCAACCTAGCCTTGTTGCGCACTACCACCCCATCCTCACTTTGTTTGTTTTTGAAAACCCATTTGGTACCTATGGGATGGCAACTAGGTGGTGGAGGAATTAAGACCCAAACGCAGTTTCGCTCAAAATTTTTTAACTCCTCATGCATGGCATTAACCCAATCCGGATCCATCAAAGCGTGTCCAACATCTCGGGGCTCAAAAGAAGCGACAAAAGCCAAATGAGCAAAGTGAGAGATATAGGACCTGGACCGTGTGGCTCGACGGTCAATGTCACCGATGATGTTCTCCGGCGGGTGCTATCGCTGGATGTGGCGGGGAGCCTGCCTGGACGAAGTGGCCTCCCCCTCGACAGCAGCTGGAGCTCCCTTAGGTGCAACGGGCATCGACTAAGGAAGTTGCTCGAACGGCCCCCATGTAGACGAAGTAGAAGGGTCCGGGCCGTGAGCCAAAGTAGACGTCACAGGGTCGACTGGGGCAGCCGGTGGAGTCGGCTCGGGATCACCCCAATCGGCGTCATCCTACTCCTCCTCCACAAAGATGCTGGTATTCACCTCATCATCACCTGCAAGCTCAAAAGCAGTGGAACTACAAGGCATGGTCTCATCGAAAGTAATCTCACAAGTCTCCATCACTCGGTTAGTCTCAAGGTTAAGTGCACAATAAGCACAAGAGTGAGTAGAATAACCAAGAAAGATACCATCAGAAGACCGTGATTCAAATCTATCCAACTTACCGCCCTTTTTGAGGATGAAACACGTGTACCCAAACACCCGTAGGTGACTTACCTTGGGTGGTCTCCCAAATCGCAACTCATAAGAAGTCTTCTTCTTGAAAGCCCGGAGAAAAATGCGATTGGAAACATAGCAAGCAGAATTAATCGCTTCGGCCCAATACCGCCTAGGAGTCCTATGCTCATCGAGCATTGTCCTAGCCATCTCAACAAGAATGCTCAATTTGCATCTCTTTTCTCTTCCTTGGGTTTGGATCACCAATTTTCCTCTCCTTACACTCCCCAGCAGAACGGTGTTGTTGAGCGCAAGAAGACAACGAGAAGGTCCGGAAGAGATAGAAAAATCCACACGAAAAACCTTCCCGAAGGGTAAAATCCGGCAAACAAGATGACCAAGAGAGTCCAAAATCTGAGACAAGTTTGGCTTAAAACTCACCTCAAAACCATCTTCAAGGAGTTGCGAAACCGATAGAAGGTTAAAATGCAAATTCGCAACCAAAGCAACATCCTTGAGGACAAAAGACGAATTGACTCGGATGGACCCCCGGGAGACAACCTTACCTTTACTCTTGTCCCCGAAAGTGATGTACTCGGTGTGGTGCACGGGGTTGAGGCTGGAGAACCACTTGGCACTTCCGGTCATATGGCGTGAGCATCCAGAATCCACAAGCCAAGTCTCCTCTAGTCCTCCTTCCTACATCAATAAAAAGACATAGGGTGAGCAAACGGACCAACACGGGGTTATTAAACTGTGAAGGATACCACTATTGTCCCACTTGCCCAAAGAATGGGTTAGGAGAAAAACCAAACATCTCCTGCCCCACGGGAGGATAGAAATCACCACGATAGGGAAAACGTGGTCCGCTAACGAAGGGAGGAGTAAAGCCACCGCCACGAGGCCCGTAGTCGTATGGATCACGACCGGTACCCCGCCGGGCACGACCACCACGTGGTCTCGCCTCCTGAGGCCTAGCACCTTGAGGCATTGTACCTCTAGGCCTAGAAGTGTGCCTATGAACTTCCGGTTCACGCACCCCAACTCGTGGGTGGTACATGTCCTGGTTGTTCAACTCAACCTGCCTCCGATCATCTCTCTTCCTCCTATAGCAAAACTCAGCCAAGTGCCCATCCCGCTCACAATACTCACAATGGTACCTCACCACACTCTTGGTAGGCACTCTCTTGTTGGGTTGGGTGGCTCTAGCTTTCTTAGGAAGGGGATCACTAGAGATGTCTGGCAGTGTGTCAAGTGGGTTGCGAAGATGGTTCGGTTTGGCAATCCACACTTGCTTCTGTGGAGTGGTTTTGGGTGGCTCTTCAAACACACCACCTCTCACAGGAAACTTGGAGGGGTCGGTAGGCTTAGGTGGAGTGATCTTGGTAAGCTTGGATGTTGTCGTGGGTTTCTTATTCTCTCTCAAACCACTGCACTCACCGATCTTACCGAACAAGCTATCGTCCTTCCCACTATAGCAAAGCCTACTCCCGTGCTGCCAGCCCTTTTGTATTGGCTAAGCATCATCCCCAACTGCGGCTCTCGGCAAGACACCTAGCTCAAGATGGACTGAAGGTATGTGTTTTCTTCCTCGGTACGCATCTTGTCGTGTTTGCACGACGCGATCTCAAGCTCCAAAGCCTCAAAACGATCCGACTCTCTAGTGCTATCTGAGCTGACCTTCTCTAACACAGCGATCCTAGCATCCTTCTGTGCCAGCTCAGAACGCAATCCTAAGCAAGACTTGCACGCACAAAGTAAGCTAGGCCTAGCCTTCAGCTCACTGACCTCCTCAAGTAGAGTGCCATACTTGTCCTGGAGAGTGACAAGATCAGACATGTGAATGGCGCAAGCATCACACTCCACCTCCTCGGTAACCACCACTTGTGCCTTAGCAAACTCTAGCTCATGAAGCGTGCTAAGGTACTTCGCCTTGAAATAGTTCCTCTCACAAGCGGCACGCTTGAGCAAAGCATCCTGACTAAGCAAGGTATCGTTCAGAGACTCAAGCTCGAGAGAGAGGGATTCGATGGTGGGTGATACCTCGGGTGTGTCGGAGTCGTAGTCGTAGTCGGGGCCATCCTTGCGCTTCCCAACCTTGCCTTCTTCAATCGCCAAGGTGCAAAAGCCACCGTGCTTGGCGTCGACGTAGAAGCAGAGGTCGTTGAGCTTGTCCTCAACCTTTCCCTTCGACTCATCGTCGCTTGAGGAAGAACCCCCATAGGAGGAGGCATCGATGTCGCTGAGGGAGGCGAGGAAGGCTCGGTGCTTGGCCTTCACCTTGTCGATCACCTTCTTCGAGGATCTCCGGTTGTGGCCGCCCTTGGCCTTGTGCTTGTACTCGAAGCGGTGCTCGTGCTTGTCCTTGCGCTTGGTGAAGTCACCCGCAGCTTTCTTGGGGCAGTTTTCGATGAAGTGATCCTCATCACCGCAATGGTAGCACCCCTTGGCCGAGCCACCACGTCGTCGGTTCAAACGGTTGTTGTGAAACCGTGAGAACTTAGTGATGACCAAGGCCAGCTCATCATCTCCAAGCACCTCCACTTGTTCCTCTATCACAGACATCAAAGACAAAGCAAACGAAGAGTGTGAAGGGTTAGAGGAAGAAGAAGACACACCACCGGGGCCGGAAACCAACGCCATGGATGGGTTCGACGGGTTCTCAAGCTTGGCCCGGGTCTGGTGGTCAATCTTCGAGGACTTGAGCTTGCTGAACAACAAGTCCACGGTTAGGGCATCGTAGCCCGGTGACTCCTGAATGGCAGCCACCTTCATCTCCCACACCCTCCGATCAAGAGCATGCAAAAGCTTGATAGCCATCTCATGATCATCATAGGGCAAGTTGGCTCGATTAGCACGCATCTTGTTGACGATAGATTGGAAGTGAGTGAACATCCCGTCAATAGATTCGCCGGCCAACTGTACGAATTTCTCGTACTCCCTACGGTGTGTGTCGAAGAGTCTGGACTTGATCTGAGGATTACCCTCATGATATCACACAAGTGTTTGCCAGATCTCTCACGCCGTAGTGAGATTCGAGACTCGCTCAAACTCAGGAAGTGACAAACTCGAGAAGAGGATACTCCGTGCTCGACTGTTTGCGTTGTGTTGAGTGATTTGGAGTTGGTCAACACGAACCGCAAGAACACGATAGCCCTCATTCTCACAGATCTCCCATATGTTCGAATCAACACCTTGTAGATAGGCGGACATGCGCACCTTCCAGTAGGAGAAGTTCGTTCCATCGAAAAACAGAGGTTTGCCAACACCTCGCTCCATGTCGCCTTCGCGGATCAAGAACCGTTTAAGGTGGAATGATCCTTAATCGGCTCTGATACCAATTGAAGGACCGAGAACGGTGACCGAGCGGGGATTCATACGAAAACGAGCAAATGAAAGCTCACCGGTAGTGGAGGAGAACTCACCGGAAACCCCCAAGAAGAGTTCTCAAACCCCTATGAGAAAGAGGTAAGAATTCCAAGCAAAACAGCCCACAATGATAGGCGTCGGACGCGGGACAGCAGGGTGACGAACGCTGGAAGATAGCGCGACGGACGCTCCAGGGCAGGGCATCGGACGCTAGCAACGGACGCTTAGGCGAGCGTCCGTCGGCCTTCCAGAGAGCACTGCAGAAGAGAAGCAGACGGCTGGTCGTCGGACGCTGGGCGACGGACGCTTGGGTGAGTGTCCGTTGGTGTCGGACTCTGGGCGACGGACGCTGGGGTGAGAGTCCGTCGGCCTACCAGAGAGCTCAGAAAAACGGGCAGAAAAACGCTACGTGACGGACGATCGCGACAGACGCTGGCGTCAGCACGACGTAGCGTCTGACGCCTCGACGGACCGTCCGATGCCCAAACTCAGAGCGTCCGATGCTCCCGAGTAGAACGTAGAAAACGCAAAAAAGGTTTTCTCTCCGCCAAATCTTCCCAAAACTCAACCAAATGATCAACAACTGCAACCAAATTTTGTAGGCATGATCCTAGTGCAGTTGGGGAGCTATCCCGAAGAAATCATCGCTCAATTTGAAGAGGATAAATGAGAACACTCGGATTTGGGGGAGAAAAGGCAAAACAAAGAACACCGCAAAGAAAACGCCTGATCTGTGTACTCGAGAGGTTTGAGGATGGATCCTTCGGTGCAAAGATGCTCCTCTCGAATACGAACAACTTAGTTCAAACGGATTTCACAAAGCTACTCTCTACAAAGAGAAATCATCTCGGGAAAAAGAGATAGCAAAAGAAAAACGCGAAGAACACAAGCAAAACGGGGACACAATCACGAAATCGAAGCCACCATGGCTTACGGAGGTTACGGCCTCTGATTCGTCGCAACAAACTCAAGTTCTTACAAAGGTTGGTGGAAGCAACCTAGGGATCTCATGAACTAGAGAGGGTAGAGAGAGAGAGAGAGAGTTGGGGAAAATGAATAGGGTTCAAGAGATGGGATGAGGATACCCCTTCATCCCCTATTTATCAGGGCTTTGGCTATTTCCCAAAGACCCCCCTAGATACATGACCGAATTACCTAGCCCTAAGACATTGTAATCCAAGTCAATAACTCTCAGCCACTCATTTGAATGGACGGCCCCGCTTCCTGCCAGGAGTTGTCGTCGCCTCGACGCAACCTCCAGGATTCCGCCACGTGCCATCCCCGCTTCCTCGGAAGCTCCGCCCGGGTTTTGAGGCCCAAACCCGCGAAACCCGCCACCGGTAGCTTT